>CM041780.1:106807147-107192204 GCA_023374045.1 Limonium bicolor
GTTGAGAGGAGAGCAGCAAAGACTTCTTTATACTGAGAATAACCTGCAACAAAGACTCATTGATTTCACTAGCACCAGATATATCCTCATCAACCACAACACTAGCCAAACTGAGAACCCATCCACTACCTTGTTCGCATGTGGATTTCACCAAATTATTAACCACAATCTTCAAAAAAATAAGTTGGATCTCCTTCAATGTATGTAAGATCCCTACCACCAAAACTAAAATGAACATCTCTCTCAACTCGTCCAAGTGTCCCCCAAAAGTTCTAGCCTTCATCCCAAAAATCAGATTACAGATATTCTAAAAGGAAAGAAACCAAGAACGAAATTGGCACCATGTATATGAAGCTTTAAATCTTTACAGATCCTATGTCGGTAGAGAGTATCACTATTGCCAATTGTCACTCCAAAAGCATTAGAATCTACCCGCTGTAAAGATAGCTCACTAAGGAATCACTTATGAAACAGTGCGTAGCTCCACTGTCTATTAGTACAAGAACACGATATCCCTTAAGTTCACCCATCAGTTTCATCGCGGGGCTGGAAATAATCCCCAACACCGACAACATAGATAATCTTGTAATACAAGCAGCCATGGAAGAATCTTTCTCCACTCCCTCCATCGGAGCAATCTCAAAAGCCTCATCAATTTTTTCTCCTCCGTCTGTAACCCCATATTCTGACACCTATGTGTTGCCTCCATTTCTCGCCACGCTGGAAATGAAGTCCTTGTGTTTGTCATCTACTCATCTCCGCATCAAAGATATGGCGCACATTGGAGGCAACGGCTCATGTGCTGCAAGTCACCCGGTGCAGGATTGCTGTAGGACATATGACAAAACAGTATACAACTGATTATGCATACATAGAGATATAAAACATCCGGATATATTAGAGAATAAGATTGTCATTATTTTCTTTCGCAAATTTTTAGCTACAGGTAGATGTAGCTACCTGGCTACATGTGGGAAAGAGGAGGAGAGCACACGCGCAATGAGAGCGTAGTGATTCGTTTTTTTTTTTTTGTTTTTCATTTTTCTATTTTAATATTTTATTATTCTTCTATCTTTTATCATATAAACTTTAAATTGTTATAATTTTTAATATATAAGTCTAAAATGAAAAAAATTTATATCATTGTACACCTAAATTCAAGCTCTTCAAAACAAGACCAATTTTAAATATGTTTTGACAACTTTTAAAAAAAATTATTTTTACATATATACAAGATACACTAAAATGATAATATAATTCATTAATTTTGTATTATGATTCAATAAATTGATATTATGATTCATTAAAATTGATATTATGATTCATTAAGTAATAAGTGGTAAATTCGGCGGTTTTAACTTTCCTAGGGTGGGTATTGGGTAGGGTAATATATTTGGAATTTGTTCTATACTTTATATTGTAGCAACTAACTCGACAGGTTTTTAGGGTTTGTGGTAGCGGGTTTAGGGTCGTTAGACCCTAAATCCGCCACTGCAAACCCTAAAAATGCCTTCAACGTTTTTAGCTATCCTAGGGTGGTTTTGGGGTGTTTTTGGAGGTAGGGTAATCTATTTGAAAACTGTTCTATACTTTACATTGTAGCAACTAACTCGACAGGTTTGTAGGGTTTGTGGTCGCGGGTTTAGGGTCGTAGACCCTAAACCCGCCACTGCAAACCCTAAAAATGCCTTCGACATTTTTAGCTATCCTAGGGTGGTTTGGGGGCGTTTTGGGGGTAGGGTAATCTATTTGGAAACCGTTCTATACTTTACATTGTAGCAACTAACTCGACAGGTTTTTAGGGTTTGTGGTCGCGGGTTTAGGGTCGTTAGACACTAAACCCGCCACTACATACCCTAAAAATACCTTTGACATTTTTTAGCTTTCCTAGGGTGGGTTTTAGGGTGTGTGGGGTTAGGGTAATCTATTTGAAAGTTGTTATATACTTTAATGTGAGAATGTACATATTTTAATGTGGGAATGTGCATGTTTTAATGTGATGATGTACATGTTCAAATGTGAGAATGTACATGTTCAATTATGAGAATGTATATGTTTTGATGTACATGTTTGTATGACCGTCTGTACAAGTGTTCTTCCTTATATGTACAGGTTTAATCGAAAGGATGTACATATTTAATGATTCATACAGGTTTATAACTATCTATATGTTTTTAATGCGAGGATGTACATGTCTTTACATGAGGATGTACATGTTTTAGTGAACATTTGTACAGGTTTGTATGATAATCTGTACAAGTTTTCTTTTACGTTCTGTTCTCCATACATGTAAAAATATTTTTTTTAAGTTGTCAAAATATATCCATGATTGATCTTGTTTTGAAGAGCTTGAATTCAGGTGAACAATGATATATTTTTTTTCATTTTGGACTTATATATTAAAAGTTACCACAATTTAAAGTTTTTATGTTAAAAAAGAAAAAAAATTTAAAAAAACAAAAACGGGGCGCCGGGATGTTTTAACAAAAAAAAATGTCTCGTGCGGATCGGATGTAGCCAACTGGCTACATCAACCTGTAGCTAAGAATGACTGATTTTCTTTTTCTATTTATATAATGCATCTAATCTTGTTATTATATTATTTTTGAAATTGATTGCTTTAAATAAAGAGTAAATATTTTATATTAGAGAATATTTACAAAACAATACAATTAATTATATTATGTATTATATCATTTTATTTTGAAATAATGTTGAAAATTTTTAAACTCTTTTCTCAAGAAAAATTTCATTTTTTTATAAATATAGTCTCATTTATACAGAGGAGCATCATGGTACTTTTTACTTAAAATACTATAAATTTTGAGTGTATATTTCAACATTCTTTTTTTAAAATTTTCATTTTTGAAAATACTCAATTTTTTCTAATTTTTTATTTATAAAAGTTAGCAAAAAAATTTCACCAGATACCACTAAGTTTTTGCTTAATTTATGATACTACTGTGTTTTTAAAATTACACAGGATAACACTAAGTTTTTACTTATTTCACCAGATAACACTCTGCCTCATATTTTGCTAAATGTTTCATTAATATCCCTAGAAAAAAGACTAAAGTATCCATATAAATAGTTAAACAAAAGTGGTGTCTTATGAAATTTATCAGTATGACAAATCACTTTCAAGTTGTTTATTAATAACAGGGTATAGTTTAGTCATTTTCCTGGAATATTAACTGAACATTTAACAAACTATGTGACAGAGTGTTATCTGATGAAATAAGTAAAAATTTAGTGTTATCCTGTGTAATTTTAAAAACATAGTGGTATATCGTGAATTAAGCAAAAACTCAGTGGTATTTAGTGAAATTTTCCTAAAAATTATATTGCTATTCATCATACTTTGTATTACTTTATACAAAATTCATCATGCTACAAACTTAAAATTTTGTATTGTTTTATTGTCGTACTTGTATATATTACATATTTCAAAGGAATGTATATTATTTAGTTTTAAATGCTTATTTTCACTGCAAAATAAATATTAACATTTTTACTGCTACATTAGAATGAACATTTCTGATGCTAAAAATTACGCATCAAACATTTCCCAATAATATATTGTACTCGTTTCTCAATAAGCTAAATTGTACATTTCATAAACTTCATCTAGAAACATGTAACAAAAAATACTTTGTGGTGTAAGGTAATCTTTTTAACTAAGACTATACTTTATAATATCGCAACTGACTTAGCAATAAGCCTTTGATGTTTTAGGATTTCCTGGGGCGGTTTTTGGGGTGGGGTTGTGGTGTAGGGTAATCTTTTTTTATTCATTCTATTACCCTAATCCCTGAACCACAAACCCTAAAAATGCTTCGACGTTTTAATATTTTCTAGGGTGGATTTTGGGGCGGGTTTGTGGTGTAGGGTAATCTTTTTTAACTAAGTCCATACTTTATAATGTCGCAACTAACTCGGTAATAAGCCTTTGACGTTTTAAGATTTCCTATGGTGGTTCTTGGGGTGGGTTTAGGGTGTAGGGTAATCTTTTTTTATTCATTCTAGTCTTTATAATGTCGACACTGACTCAACAGGTTTTTAGGGTTTGTAATTCAGGGATTAGGGTCGTTAGACCCTAAACCTTTCACTACAAACCCTAAAAATGCCTTCGACGTTTTAATATTTTCTTGGGTGGATTTTGGGGAGGGTTTATGGTGTAGGGTAATCTTTTTTAACTAAGTCTATACTTTATAATATCGCAACTGACTCGGCAATAAGCCTTCGACTTTTTAGGATTTCCTAGGGTGGTTTTTGGGGTGGGGTTGTGGTGTCGGGTAATCTTTTTTAATCATTCTATTCTTTATAATGTCGACAATGACTCGACAGGTTTTTAGGGTTTGTGGTTCAGGGATTAGGGTCTAACCCTAATCCCTTCACTACAAACCCTAAAAATGCTTTCGACGTTTTAATATTTTCTAGGATGGATTTTGGGTGGATTTGTGGTGTAGGGTAATTTTTTTAACTAAGTTCATACTTTATAATGTCGCAACTAACTCGGTAATAAGCCTTTGACGTTTTAAGATTTCCTAGGGTGGTTTTTGGGGTGGGTTTAGGGTGTAGGGTAATCTTTTTTTATTCATTCTATTCCTTATAATGTCGACACTGACTCGGCAGGTTTTTAGGGTTTGTGGTTCAGGGATTAGGGCCTAACGACCCTAATCCCTTCACTACAAACCCTAAAAATGCCTTCGACGTTTTAATATTTTCTTGGGTGGATTTGTGGAGGATTTATGGTGTAGGGTAATCTTTTTTAACTAAGTCTATACTTTTTAATGTCGCAACTGACTCGGCAATAAGCCTTTGACGTTTTAGGATTTTCTAGGGTGGTTTTTGGGGTGGGGTTGTGGTGTAGGGTAATCTTTTTTATTCGTTCTATTCTTTATAATGTCGAGAGTGACTCGACCGGTTTTTAGGGTTTGTGGTTCTGGGATTACCCTTCCCTTCACTACAAACCCTATAAATGCCTTTGACGTTTTAATATTTTCTAGGGTGGATTTTGGGGTGGGTTTGTGGTGTAGGATAATCTTTTTTAACGAAGTCTATACTTTATACTATCGCAACTGACTCGGCAATAAGCCTTCGACGTTTTAGGATTTCCTAGGGTGGTTTTTAGGATTTGTGGAGTAGGGTAATAGTTTTTTTTGTTCGTTCTATTCTTTATAATGTTACCCATGACTTCGACGCTTTTTTGCTTTCCTATGGTGTTTTTTGGGTGGGTTTGTGGTGTGGGGTAACCATTTACGAATGACTGGTTAACCATTTACTAGCAACATGTTAACCATTTACGAATGCTAGGTTAACCATTTACAAGCGACATGTTAACCATTTACAAGCGACAAGTTAACCATTTACAAGCGATGAGTTAACCATTTACGATAGACAGGTTAACCATTTACGATTGACAGGTTAGCCATTTATAAGCGACGGGTTAACCATTTACGATTGACAAGTTAACCATTTAGGATTTTACAGGTTAACGATTTTCAAGTGACAGATTAACCATTTACGAATGACAGGTTAACCAATTATAAGTGTTAAGTTAACCATTTACGATTGACAGATTAACCATTTACGAGTGACAGGTTAACCATTTAAAAACGTAATATATTTTATACAAAATCCTTGTACATATGTGTAGCATAAAACTCAAATGAAAAGTAAATAAATAAAATAACAAATAAGGATATGCAAAGTACAACTGAAATTTCCAAATATTAAATTATATTACGTGTCTGGAAACTTGTTTAGTTTAAGTACTGTACCCACAATTATTATTAAAAAAACAAAGCTTACATCCCACCACCCCGATACTTTAAGATTGAAACTATATGTTTTTGTAAGTGCAGCAGTCCTACGATTAAACGCTGCAGCATAGCCGCTCTCCACATTGGAACTCCCAATTGATCCAAAGGAGACTTCCACGCATCAGTGGACACTCCAACCCCCAGTCCACAAATTAGTGATGTCACACAAGGGGTTGTTCCTTGTCGCAACAGAAAAAACACCCTCCGATAGAAACGGGAAAACCAACCATATGGCCTTTTTCCCACTCCCTCACCGAACAATCTCGGTAACCTAGGGTTGCGAATAAGACCATTGGAAATCCAGTTGTTTCTCATCTCTATCTTTCTAAAAACTTTCATCAAATCTTGCAGCTCTTTAGTCTCATATAACTCCAATTCTCCGTGAATCGAATCCTTAAGACCCATTACAGAAAATACTCACTAATACTGCATCGGGAACACTTCTTAGATGCGTAGAGAAAAATTCAAATCTACTATAAAAATCCTCAACTATAGAACACCATTTACTCATTTCAACTGCATAAAATCATTTTTAAAGAAAAACAATCAAAAACAACACAACACTGTCAAAATAGCTAAATAATCTGAGGCGAACATGTGATACATAGTTTACATACAGTTTTGTATTTGCACTTTTGAATCTCTGAATCAGCGTACGGAGATATACTTCCTTTCACAAAGCACGCCGAGTATGGTACACACATCCTTTGATGATATATGTGAAGTAGTTTTCATAGTAAACAGCTCATGAACATAAAGACGACCAAATGAGGAAGAACATTAGTAAGGAGCTAGCCTTACTTTCTGCAAGTCCGCCCCCGTTACCTTGACTCTGCCATCTTTTTACACCTTTGCTCTACTAGATGTGATAAACAGTGTATCACACAGACTGGAACTCAGACCCATCGATGGCCAGATTTCTCTTGCTATGGGATGGTGTCATGAGAGAACGCTTCTCTTTACACTTGGTCGATTTCCATTGCTTTCTCTCTTCGGATCTCCAGAACCTGGTAGTCACCATCCTAATCCCACTTCTCATATATGTCACCATGATCATGGCAAGCTCCCTACAACAAAAAGAAAGTGAAAAAAAAAACATTAGAGGTAAGAGAATAAGCCAGTAAAAACCCGAAACTGGTAGATACAAGAAAAAACTTGTTTAATCGAATTGGAAATTTCACCAAACAAAAGTTTTCAGGCCTTTCTTTCATCAACTTTCAATTTGAGTGGTATCCACTTACAGAGGTGAACAAGGGGATCGGCCACCATTTACATAGTATACAAACAAGTAAGCATCATAGTGTTGGCCATTGATGAGATAGAAGCCATTAAGCCTCCTCACACACTTGAAGGACATCTTCTTGTATAAGTGGATGGCTGGAGCATTGTATGATATCACATGCAAGTAAACAGCTCGACAAGACGAAATGCTCGAACTGTATCTTATAACCTCATTTATAAGAGATGATGCTGTTTAGTAAGCAACAATATAATTGTCAGTATACATACACGATAACTTGGAAGATTAAAACTAGTACATATTTGAGGGGGAAACGCACTGCCGTACCTATACCAACATTCCTATATGTTTCAACCACTCCAAGGGTAAGGATGTAGACTAGTGTTTGATCAGAAGTTTTTGCATCAGCACTAAGCAAATCACATATCTGTGAATTAACAAAAAAAGAAAAGTGACTGTGATACTAAAAGAATAGGCATTTACCCAACCTCTCAAAACCCCAATTAATGACACAGTATATTCAGAAGAAAAGGGACCAGAGACCAGTGTTAACAACCCAAAATGTTCCATTCTGATTCCATGTTACAACATAAGTTCTATACCAAATACATCAAATTGACGTCAACATGAACTATAGGATAACACTGCACAAAAGTCCTTTTTGAGCAGATTTGTTAGTGAGTAATACCAAGTTTGAAAGGCGTACCTCAGTTTCTTTAGCTAAGACTATCTTAACCGTAACAAAGCCAACCAGCTCATCGCATTGGGAGGGAGGCCTGGCATGGTCAACTGCTCCCCATGAGACTATGCCATGGCCATTGACAACATTATTATAGAACTCACTCTCATACCTAAAGAAGTTATAGCAGTAAACCCATTGATACATGTACAAAGTAGTATCTAACTAGTAATAATGTCTAGATATATCTATGCACCACATATGCAGCATCATGACTTCATATAATAAGAAAATGTCTAGCTCACCAGATAATACTGTAATTTAAAACTACAAAAGAAGGGCCCAGACAGCTAAAAACCCACTACCTTATAGGAAATAATTCACTGTGAATTTGTTCAATGACTTCTCTGTCAGAAGGCTGAATTGGTCTATATGATATTATTGGACGGTGTGAAGATTTCAGGTCTACCATTGAGTGCTGGGGCATTAGTCTCCTACCAGCGTTTGATATATGCTATTTCTGTTAGCAGCAGCTCCTTGCTCCTCCACGCAGGTCACATCAGCCATGGATAGCCATTTGGTGTTTTGCCAAAATCTGGCAGCAAAATTTACAGAGAACTGATTCATTCTTTCTCCGTTAAATCATACATGCAAGAAAGAGAGAAAAAAAAAGTGGAAGCAGGAAAAATCTTGAGCAAAAGTGAGTTAGTGTTGCACCTACATGCTGATACCATATGATTCCGATTGACACATAGGTAGCAACTGAAGAATGGCTACTGATCAATTGGTTGTTCATGCTTAAACAAGCAAAGAAGCTGAGATAGTAATCATAATGAATTTATTTTCCGTACCTAGCAGCTGAGATAGTAATCATAATGAATTTATTTTCCAATGCTAAGAGCAAGTCTGCATATACACATACAATTAGAAGCTGAAATTAAATTAATCTGATACAGAAACAGAGATTCTATCCTGCTTAGTAATTTGTTTGTCACCATTACTTTATAGACAGACATGTACACTCTATATTATTAAAAGAAAGATACTGCCTTAAATTTGCTCCATATATAATTGTTCAATTTAAAATATCATAAAATGACATCGTACGGTATAATTTCAGGAGTGAGGTTGCTAGAACATTTCATTACAATGCAACAGACTCCAACAAACTAAGTACGGCATCAAGTCAGGAGTGAGGCTGCTAGAACATTTCATTACAATGCAACAGACTCCAACAAAATTAGCAAGGTATCATTTCAGGAGAGGGGTTGATAATAGTCACTACAAAAGAAGCTGTACATATTTCAACACAAAGTTTAACAGTTTTTGACACATATTTGTGCCAGAATTAGTAAATCAACACAACACAGAAGTGTTGAGTATGACACCGTTGAAGATATACAATCAATGGAAACAGCTACAGTTTACAAAATTTTCGGTCAAAAAAATATTAAACCAACTAATTTGTGTCGGAGAAAACTTTTCAAAGCAAATTTAATATCCAAATACAATGCAACACTTCGCATCAAAAAATTATATAACACTTGAAAAAAATGATAGTATCATCACAACATTTGATATCCTTTGATCATTTTTTAGTGTGTGTATCTGTGTAAGATAATGACAAACTATCTTGACACCTCTAGCACTAATGACAAACTATCTTGGCACCTCTATGACTAGATACTACATTACTAGTGGTGTAACACATGACCAATTTTCTTTTATCAATCCCCAACTTTTCACTTATATGAGTGTCTGCAGCTAAAGAATCAAATGTGATTCGATACTATAAAGTTATACAAACACAGAATGTAAGAATAATGAGAAAGAACAGAGCAATCCATGGCTGAAGCTTTTAACAGAAGATCAGTCAAGATCAAACCATCCCATATGACTACTATTTCTTGCCATTGAAGTACCTTCATTTCTTGAACTCGGGAACATCTGATTATAGATGATTGAAATAATAAACAAATCAAAGTAATACCAAGCTAGTCGCAAACCAAATTTGGTGAGAATAACTAATTAGTAGGGGGTAAAAGAAGTTATGTGTATATATACCAGAAAGTGATGGCGGGGTGAAAATGACTGCAGGTAGAATGTTAATCCAGGCAAAGGAGATGGTTGCATTTGAGTGGGTTAGTCCCACGAAGTAGGTTTATTGATTCCTAGTTGCACTGCATGTGTTTGCAATTTAAATAGAGATGGTCATAAGTAATGTCATATGTATATATATATATATATATATATATATATATTAATGACAGATTCATGTAAACAAAGCAAACCCATATTAGAGGGACATATGTATGTAAGTATAATTACCCAAAAAGTGAACACAAGAAGATCGGGAATAGAATCTTTCTGGTGATCGTTGGCCAGGTCGTCCTTCGCACACAAGAAATTAAAACACTTATATGAGATTGAGATATAGTTCGTACATTAACGAACACCCGAACAATCAAATAAGCTAATATTTGATTAGAGAGAAATAGAAAAAATAAAACAATCTTATTGTAGTACTAGTACTACCACTACTACTACTTCTTAACTCAGCTCAGCTCAGCTCAGCTCAATGCTGGTTTTAGAATTATGTACTTATTTGGTGCCTCAATTCAGTGGAAATATGTGTGTTTCCTCCTCAGCTTGTGATAGGTCTTTGGTAAATAAGGGTAGTTTAGTAAATGTTTAGTCCTAGTTATTCTAGTATAAATAGGGAAGGTATTGCTGTATTGGGCATTGGCCATTGAGTCATTGAGATATTATTTTAGTAGGCCTCTTTGAGAGGATTTTGGCCACTTCAGTGGAGTTTCTTAGTAAGATAGGGCTTGGTTCCTATCAATTGGTATCGGAGACCCTATCCACTCCTGATCGCGGTGATGCTGTCGTTGTTGGAAGTCTCGCACAGCAGCAAGATGTTGATAAAGAGAACATAATTCCTAAACCGTCAAATTTTGACGGTGTCGATCCAGAAGACTTGGTTGTTTGGTGCTGACCGGTATTTCAACTTCTGCGAGATCGACGAAGCCAACAGATTTCAGGCGGTTTCTGAGTATATGGAGGGAGCAGCTTTTCTCTTCTTCGAATGGATCTAGACCTATTTTGGACACATTTCTTGGCCGTTCTTCCAAGGTGTGTTAATCGAAAGGTTCAAGGATTTTCAACGTGCAGACTATTCGATGCCGGTGGATAGTTCCTCCCACGCCTCGTCCGACAGGGAGCTCGATCGATCGAAGCAAACAGAGGAGGAAATCGAAGTTCGGCAAGGAGAAACGACCAACAGGATTGAAGAGGTTGTGTTATGGATTGACAAATCGCAAATCAAGATGATGACAAAGGATGTTGAATCGGATATGAAGCCACTCAAGGAACAAAAGCGGAATGGAAGGACAAGAACAAAAGTCGGGAGGAGACTGATAAAAGAGTAGGAGAGAATTGGATCGGACAATTCAAGACGAGACAAGAATTCAAGCACTGTAAGAAGGTTGAGGCAAAGAAAATTTGTTCAATTAAGGAGAAAGAAGAAGAAACAGATTAGGAAGAAGAAGAGAAGGAGTACCACCTTGCCAGGTAAAGCCCCAACCCTAGTCGTGTTGTCAATCACAATCGAACTCTCTCTTCGCTGTCGGGGGTCTAAATTCTGGAATCCCCAACCCTAGTCAACCGATCAAACACTATCGTATTCACTCTTCCTTGTTGATTTTCGGTGTATCTCACAGCAAGGAACATTCATGGACGACATTCACGGCTGATCGCATAGGTTGGAAAAGGAAGTTCGCGGAGATTAAAGCGTGGGATGACCTTCGACTTGGAGTGAAAATCCCCAATTGGCAAAATCCTCAAATTCAGGCCCAACGAGTGGCGGTGGTTCTAAGGCGAGAGTGTTGATTGTGTCTAAGTCGATCTCCATATTCTCTTCACCATCGAGGGGTCTGAAATCGGGAATTTCAGAAAGTTCGTCATACTCTTCAATCCATCGACCTATGTCTTCCCGCATAGTACCTGGCGCGGAGATGTGGAGAAGGAGGACCTTTATGTCGTTCAATTTAGCAATGAGGAAAGTCAGACCCTTACTGGAAAAAGTCGTTCTCTCACACGATCTGCTACCCTAAAGATGACGACAATGATGAAGTCTCTGAGCGGGATGACACTCGTTTCGGTCGATTCTTTTCAACCTCGCTATGTTAGAGAAAACTCTTTGATAATTGACGTTGCTTCTGCACTAAGGGGATTCGTGAAGCGTCATGAGGTCCAAAAAGATAAATGTGCAGCCCAACTCCTTGACATGACATCAGACGTCAGCTTGTACTAATTTGAACGGTATCTTGCATTAAGATCAACAGCAATGATCAGGTGCATGGTTGTGATGCAGAAGCATGTAAAATTCATAAACAGAATTGGAAGTGCAAAATTCTTCAGCTGGTAATAGTTGCCAATGTTCTTTTCTAAAAGGAGCAAACCTCAGTCATAAAACAAAAAGAAAAATTATAAACATCATCTTGAGCAGACTAAACTTTGTATAAAAATTCGAACGTTTTCAGTGATGACGATAGTTGTATTATCTATTTTTTAATCAACATCTATCATTATTCAGATTACAAGATTGAAGAAAAAAAAAGCTTGACAGCTAGAATTTTCAACCAGAAGTTCCTTAAGGACGGTAGACTCACTCTTTATTGACAATAAGAATGGAAGAAACCACATCAAACTGCTGCACTTCCAGGAAACAGCAATCTTAGGTATATTCTTAAGAGAAAATATAAATAAGAAGCAGCAAAATTGTGCTACCAGATAACCATAGACACAACAAATCAATGAAGGGACAGAGGCAAACAGATTACAGCATCATCTATGATAAAATGGGCTTCTTGAATTTCAGTTGGGCGTTAAGATGTTTACTAAGACAAGACAAGGAAGAGAAACAGTAGCAGCAAAATAGCACACACTGAGACTAGGGATGATTCATGCCACCCTGCAGTTGTTTGATATCAGTCCAGTCGAGATTCCTCTCACCTTTGGAAATGGAGAATGAAAACTCCACAGTCAAATGCATTTTCTTTCCATGTGCAAAACTCTTCATCTCATAATAATGTACTACTACCGTGGAGGTCTATCTGGATACCTATTTGGAAGAGAGATGTACACTTAATTGTTAGCCAATAGTGGATCCAGATGGTGCACCCAACTGCTGTGCTTGTGACTGTGACAGCTTTTACTCAAATGAATTTTGATGCTTACAAGACGTAGTCTAGTAGTCAGTTCATTAAATATATATTAACTTTTGTAGAAGAAAATTTTATATTGTTCATCCTTTTTGGTATCAGGTAGCTACTAATAAGTTTTGGAAATAGAAAATATGATTCATTGCAAACACATAGTGACAATAAGAAGAGGTACTGAATTACCAGAGAAAGCTTACTCAAAACGGCTTTTTTCAAATTGGGTCACAATGTCGACCAATCAAAGTATTGTTTTATATATCGGTACAAGGCAAAATTTTCTATTTACAGTCACTAATGTAAAACTGCTGTAGTACTACTAGCTCCCTTCCCACCTTCATTGGTTTCCCACAACCAGGGGAGGACATATCTTGAGGTCATCCAGTTTTTTGCAAATTATATGCTTTAATGAATATCCAAATCACAAGTTTGACAAAAGATCAAACAATCAGGGGAGAGGATAACAAAAATGAAACAAGAGAAATTGCTACAAGAGTGAACAGAGCATAAGCAGTTCACAACAAATATCCGCATTATTTATGATTGGTCTTATCATTGTCGTTCTGTAGATGCTTTGGGAGTAAGAGAGGTTAAACGTGAATTTTTTACCATTTTACCCCAATTCTTATAAGCTCTTATTTGTATACAATGAAAAAAAAATTAAAACATTCACCTATGTTACCTCTTTTAACATTACTTAGGTAAATTTCACAGCATTCAACTATGTTTAACCTCAATCCAAACACAACTAGTATTAGTATATACATCCACAGCATGTTGTTCTTAGTCTAAAAGAAAAACTGATGGGGCAGATGGACTTCTGTGTATAGATTACTGATAATCAAGCCTCCCCACTAAGCATCATGGCAAGAATGAACAACCACATCACATGCCCACACTGATCATGATTTTTTCTGCTCCTCGTTTCCTTCTGTCTATAATTATAAATACAAAGCTATTCATAAGGGGAGTAAAATCTAAAAGCAGTTCTAATTATTGTCCTGAATATTACATGATCCTATATAAGGAGCAAACCGGATTGAGATTACACAAACAAGTTGTGCTGCAGAATTGAAGAAACTAATTAACAATCCTTTAAACCAAAGCAACCAAATATTTGATTGCACCAAAGCCTCATTTTTATCAGCCAAAAAAGTAAGACTTTATGGAGCAGGTTCATCTTCCAATACTAATAATAATACTGTTTCCACAATGGTTTGGTTTCAGTCAGCATAGCTAACTAAGCAATGTCCAGAATTTCTATAGTCAAGTGAAGTCAAAGTGCACATGTAAGAGAATGATTCATTGAAAATTTTCAAGGCTTTCAGCTGTGGCAAAAATGGAGCGTTCATACATACCTGATGCAGCAAGAACGATCCAATCAGTTACGATGATCCCACCAGGCCCTAGCCAAACAAGAAAAAAAGTGCTCTTGTTCTAAATCAGTTTTGCTAAGTAGACGGTACATACATGGATGATCATACGCAGGCAGACAAACAGCCGAAACGAGATGCTAAAAAAGTCCGTGAAGGTGTTTCAATAAGATTTTCCGAAACACATACTTTTGGGAAAATTAGGCTATATGAACATGAATACTTCAGTAGTAGTATTGATGATATGATTGTGTGTTTGATCACTGAGTCCTTTTACTAGAAATGTAACTCATCAACTAAAATACGCTTATACTACTACAACTTAAATTACTCGATTTGTTAAAAAAAGAAACAATTGAAGAAACAGACTGACAAGACAAGTGCGCTATCCGTATTTTAAACTCCTTACTCCTTAATAAACGAGAAGAGATCACCTTCTTTGACTTCACTTCTTCTTGTTCTTCCTCGGTTCCCTCCCTTACTTGAATTCGTTTAATAGGTTATATTACTGTACTCAATCATCTAACAATTTGTAAACACGATTCGTCAAAAGATTGACCCTTGCCCCTAATTTAGTGTTATCTACAGCTCATCAGGTAGGTGTTAAGGAAAGCTTTTCCATTATGATCTCCTTCAAGCTCTTGAAGACGATTACAAGGGACTCTTACACCCTGATTTTGAGTAAGTACATAGAAGTTTTGAAAATCAATCCACTTCGGCATAAATTGACGATGTTGCTGCACCTACTGATTGTGAATTTGTGACCACTTTCGGGTATTAGGGATTTATGAAAAGGCAGATCGATTGAAAGAGGTGTAATTGAATGTTTTATCGATCGGAACCACTAACCTATCACAGCAGAACACGCGATGCCGAAACACTTTGATCTGGCGGGGAATCAATAGAAACAGACGATCAGGCAGAAGATGGTAGAAAATGGAGGAAGAGCACAATCAATGTTTGAATCCGAATATCTCCCACGCACGGGTCACTGGTTGAAAGAAGGGTGGAGTTGTTAGGGAGGCTGGGGAGCGAGATGGAACTGTGGGCAAACCCTCGTCCGAAAATGGTCATTTTAGTCTTCATCATCAAAATAGGGGCCTAAGTTAAAATTGCAGTTGGAAAATGGTAATTTTGTCGTGCTTTAAAATATTTTTAAAATTATAATATTTATTTATAACTTGTGACATATTACGAGAAGGACCTAAATTTTACTCCCTCCGTTCAATAATAACTGTCATTTTAGAAACTTGCACACTTATTAAGAAAAGTAGGACAATGACGCATGTGCCCCTACTTTTTACTTTTCTATTTAGATAATAATTACTTTTATATTGAATAGTAGGGGTAAAAGTGGAAAGAAGTGTGTCAAAAAGCTAGAATGACAGATATTTTTTAACAAGAATCACATCCTAAAACGATAGATATTAATTAACGGAGGGAGTATTATATAAAGAGGGTGAATACGTTATGAAATTATATTCAAATTTAGAAATCATATAGTAAGAGAGATGAAGAGAGGAAATAGTTTTGAAGGGTTTGAAGAAATTTTTGGTACGAAGTGAAATACCCCAAACTAATAAAACATGGATTAAACATCTAATCACATTAATTAAGGCCTAAACATGCCTTAAAAGTCAATTGAGAACAACAACGGTCAACACAAAGCAAGATATTGCACCCTTTGACTGTTTAGGGTAAATATATACCCAAATGAACTTCTTAGGACCTAAAACTTTGTCCTAAGCACATTAACACATAACTAAACATACTACAATTGTTGGTCAACACTTCAACACATAGAACAAGCATTTACATGCTTCAAGGTCAAGTAGGGAAAAAATGTGCTCTAAGGAAACCTTAAAGGTCTAATGACCTCTATTTTATATAAAATTGGATTCCTATGATCAATTATCATGTAAGGAACACAACAAAACTGTTCTCAAAGAAAAATAAGCTCAGAAACACCTTGCGGCACAAAATGTACACCAAAATACCTTAAAGCACGTTTTTGTGTATGAGCTCTAAGATAATGACTTTTTGTCACTTTAAAGACTAGAGTACATTCTTTATAACATTAATGTGACATGATAGACTATATTATAAAGTCTAAATCAAAGTTTAAAAATAAAATCAAAATGGGTGATTTTGGATGAATAGTACCCAAAAATAACATTTAATTACTTAACTTAAACTATGGTCAAATGTCATCCATTGACCAAGCCCTCCATTGCCGACCTCCTTTGGCTATCATACCCACCCATTAATCAACCTCTAAACAAATATCTAGCCAATCTAATGAGTCATCAATTACTATTACATAAAGTAACATTTAATGACATAAAAAGCAAATTAGCTTACTTACCTCATTACCTTTCTTCCCAGCCGACACCAGCAGCCTTCATCCTCTCTTTTGCTTCTCCAAAACCGTAAGAACACACCAAATACAGAGGAGAACATCAATTGACATAGGTAAGCTTATTAAGCCATTTTATGTTCATTCTCTTCACATTTCTTTCCTCTTTCCATGGAGCTAAGCAACAACCATTTCCATCCATGGTTCTAAGTTGTTTTGGAGGTTAAAAGGAGGGCAAATCTCGGCTGTAACAAGGGAATAAGGTGGAGAATTCTAATCTTGTTCTTAAGGTATAAAAATGTGCTTTAAGCACTTATATCTTGATCCTCTTCAATTCCGGTTGTGAAACTTTGTTTCCTAGGCTTATAATCTTCTTCTTAACATACTTATTCAGTTGGTATATCAAGAGCTTCAAGGAATAGCCAAAAACACCATTTTTGGCATTTTAATCAAGGTAAAAATTAGCCATCTTCTAATCTGAGTTTGAAATACCCCGGATCTAGGAATGACGATTAAATTACTCTAATATGATTATAAAAGGCCTAATGGTGCCTAAAGAGTATTGGTAAAAAGAATAAAACCAAAAGAAAAGAGAAAACGCTTGAAAAGCGAAAAACGCTAAAATACGCGTTAAATGAGTATAAGAGATATATGATCTCGAGAGGGTCCGAGATGGATTCCTAAGGCTTAGTTAGGCCTAATAAGTATACGGGAATGATTCCCGAAGAAAACGGATCCAAATAATGGATTAAAACGCTAACGGAGTTTAAAGCACGTTTTTCGAGAAAACCCGAAAACGTGACTTTAAGTGGTCAAATGGACCCGTAAAAATTATAGTTGATTATATAACTATAATTAAGTATTAATGGAAGCTTAATAGCCATTAAAAATAAGAAACGAGAAAAATCCGAAAAACGGGCCCGGTTAGTGAATAGTGCCAAACCGGGTAAAATAACGAGCGTTTTCTGTCAGAAAACGAAAAACGCTCCAGCTCACTAATATAGTGGGGGCCGGTTTTAATAGCCTCTCACACACACTCACATAATAAGCTAGCAAATAAATAAAGAAAGAAAGAAAAGGAGGAGAGAGGAAAGTAAAAGCAAAAAGCATTTAACAATTTCCTCTCTCTCTTTCCTCCCATTCTTTTTTCTTCTTTCTCTCTTTCCCCATCTTCACGATTTCTCCCTCCCTCTCTGTGTGCTGTGCGACATGGAAGCTCCAAGCAAGCTTCTCCACCTTCTCCTCCATGCCCAAGCTTCATCCTTGCTCCGAATTCAAAAATAAGTACATATTTGTGATCCTCTCATCACCCTCTACCATCCTCTCTTTTCAAAACTCGAAAATGGTGAGTTTCATTTTCGTGGGTGTTGCCCATTTGAGGAGAAAAGCACACCATTAGGTAGCTTGAAGCTTCCTCTTTCTATCAAGGTAAAAATATCCATGAAAAAGTCTTGTTTTCTCCATTTTATGCCTTGGCCGATTTTGGTCTCTAATGGAGCCTTGTTTATTCTCTTTTATGAGCATTGTTTCAATCCCTAAGAGCTTGGAGGGAGTTACTCTTTGATTCTTGACCAAAACCCCATCTTAGGGTTTTAAGGTAATCACACATTTTAGAGCTTTAAGCATTTCTAATTGATGAGCTTAAGTGTTTCTACTTGAACTCATTTCTTGCCTTGTGTATTGAATGGGAGATGGGCAATTTCTTGGCCTTTGGCCGATTCTCAAGCAAGAGAAAAGAGAAGAGAAAGAAGAGGAGTGAAAAGAGTAAAGGCTTGTGAAGTTAAGGTAAATAAATTTACCTTGGAGCCTAACTTAATGCTTTTGGTATTTTGGGAAGGGTTAAATTAATAAATGAACCCTAACATATAATGACATGTGATTTGTCAAGATGAGGAAGAGTTGTAGTAATGCTTGATGCACTTGTGAATTAATGCTTGATTTAAGAGCCAAGGAGCTTTGCATTTAATGATGTATGTATTGTGTTACCTTTGGAGGAGTTAATGAGTATTGATAGAATTGTATGTATGCTGATAGAACCCTTGTGGTTTGGCTAGTTTTAGGATGAATGATGTGAGGAAATGAGCTTTGGGTAATGCTAAGAGAAGTAGCCGAGTTATGGCAAAATTTATGTGGAAACCTAAGTGGTTTAAGTGATGTTTTGTGTGGAGAATAACCTAGGGTTAGCTAGGTGTTGTTGGAGTTTGAATTGGGTAAATGATCACCCAAGAATATGGGAGGATGATTGTGGTGAGATGTGCAAAAATCTGTAGCAAAAGAGGTGGTGTGAGTGCCTTAGGAGTTTTTAGAAAACAGAGAAGATATTAGGTTTAAGAGTGAGTCTTGGAAGTTTGGGTTGGTCAAATTAAGGAGTTTTTGGATGTCATTAAGATGTGTTTGAAGTGCCCAAATGAGGTTAGAACATATTAGGATATATGAGGAAAGGTTTGGAGTTGAAAGAACAAATTAAGAGAAAAATCTGTAGTGGACCGACCCAGGGTCCGACCCAGTTCTGGGTCGGTCGGACCACGTTAAGCCAGCCAGAAAGCTTCGGCAATGGACCGACCCAGAGAGTTTTGGGTCGGTCGGCTTAGCTTTGGGTCGGTCGGGCAAAATTTAACGAAGGAAAAAGTTTCGGCAATGGACCGACCCATAAGGATGGGTCGGTCGTGGGTCGGTCTAAGGTTGTTTTCTGAACCAGAAAGTTACTGGGACGGACCGACCCAGGGGTTGGGTCGGTCGGTGTCGGTCGACCCTTAACAAAAAAAAAAAAAGAAATTTTAATTTCTAAGAATGTTAATTGGTATTAAGGTGTGCCATTAATAGGGTAGTGATGATTGGGACCCTAAGAACTTAAGTAATTAAGTTAAGATTAAGTATAAACCTTAATGCTTAAAGTTAAGATTATAAGGTTGTTAAGGATAAATTAAGTAAGTTATAATGGTGATTGAGTGGTAAGAAGTTGTAATACAAATGTAAGTTATAAAACTATCGAACGGGGTTAATCATGGGCGCATTATATAATTATGTTACCCCGATATTAATAAAGATAGTTATAATGTTACCAGTTGTACAAAGATTTTCAAGGAACATGTGATGGCACATTAGAGTGCATCTTCGGTGAAAGGTATGATTTTCTCATGCCCCGTATGCTAACCGAGTTACTCTGATTTGTGTGTTTGTGTGCCGGCTTAATCAAGACTAAAGCATGAAAATAATCCCTTGTTTGATTATGAATGTCTTGTTGTATGTTGAATGAACTAACATACTTGTATGCCGGTGTGGTCTAACATAGTGTAAAGACCGACTCATAGTGAGTAACGATCGGCTAGAGATCCGTAGAACGGAACGAGGCGTATGATAACGAAAATATGCAAACACACACAAGCTATCGATTAAAGTATAACGATAACGCAAACATATGAACTCCCTAAAATGCGAGGAGATGTACGGGTTGAGTATATACCCGATAACGGTTAGAGAACCTTATTGAAACAATCCACGAAATAAATATGAGTGGAGAGATAAATGACCTCCATCGAGAGGATTGAAGTTAGTCCAACAATGTAAACATATAAGAAAGGTAAAAGAGACCTAAGGGACTATGTGACTCCCTTGAGATACGGTCGACCTCCTATAAGAGGGTTTACCCGGTATAAGAATATAACCGAAAGTATGCGTATATGTATTGTAAAGGTAACTCTTAAAACCTAAGATTAACCAAACTTGAGTAATGTTCCCTAAGTCATTAGAAACATCGAGAATGATGCTTCTAGACTAATATACATGATATAATTATAACTCCGAGAGAGGAGTATATGGGAATGTGAGTAGTCCGAGAGTAGTCGGACCTAAGTAAAAGAGATAGGAACTAAGAGAGAGTTCCGTGAGCTAGTTGAACCTTCCCACCATGCTAGACCCAGAGTAGGGTCGAAACCGGGGAAGTAAGACTATGCTAGAGAGCCATGAGTTTTGGCTTAAGTATGTAAAGAGAGTAACAAGCGTGATGTAGGAGACCTGTAGTGTCTCGAGAATCTACAAGAGCTTGAGTATGAATAACCCAAGAGTGCGGGTGAGATAATGAGTATAAATAACCCGAGAGAAAGGGGTGAGTATATGAATGTGTAACCCGAGAGAATGGGTAAGTGTAAGAATGAGTAGCCCAAGAGAATGGGTGTGTATACGAATAAGTAACCCGAGAGAGCGGGTGAGGCATCGAATAAGTAAACAAGGCATAGTGAGGAACAACTCTCAATGCCTAAGAGTAACCAGTTACCACTAACAACATTGTTATGTTAGTTAGGAATCGTGTTCCGTGATTGGATGTAGATTCCTTGTGTGATATACATATATATTGTATTGCCATGATGCATGTTGTTTGATTAAAATGAACTCCATGTATATCCGACCCAAAGTAGTCGGCGTACCGCGGTTAGCACGCGGTATATGCGAATTTCATGCGCAGCGAAAGCTGACCCCCTAGGGGGAACGTTTTTAGTGTGCAGGTACTTGAAGCTGGCCACCGTTCGAGAGAGTAGGACGGGGACTGCTGTGAGCATGGGTAGTTAGATTGTAGTTACTTATGCATTTGAATGAGGTGTAAGTCCGAGTATGTTATCGGCAACCGTATATTGTAGACTCGGTTTAGTAAAGAAGTGAAATGATTATGGTGTTTGTATGAAGTACTCGGTTGTTCCAGTCCATCAGACCGTTACTGTTTGTGAGTCAGGCCTGGTTAGCCACGAGGGTGGCTAACGGCGTTGTATCACCCTCTGTTGTATTTGAATTCCGCTGCGAGCTTAATGGTAAATTGTAACAGTCTAAGAGTTAATGATGAGATTAGCAGTTGGGGTGTTACAAAAATGGTATCAGAGCGAAGTATCGCTCTGATGACTGGAAATACCGAGCTTAGGAAATACCGAGTTAGGATATAGAGACTTAGGGCTATGGGTTGAGTGGTAGCGTGAGAGATGCGCTAGATAGGAACTTCCAGTATGATCTGGATACCTACAATACCAGACCCGCCCTCCACAACCCCCGCATTAAAAGCTTGGGAAAGAACGCCAGAGAGACGGGGAAACCCAATCTGGCAGTTATTTAATATTTCATATGAACCAGAACCTGTCATGCGGTAAGTCCCGAGAACCGGAAAGCCCGGAGACGGATCCCGCTGGAATGACAATGACCGCACTAATGGCGAGAGATCGAGAAATCCTAATCCAAGGAGATCGAAATCTGTGGCAACTTGGGGCGACATGCTTAGCAGTCGCGAGAACCCAATAGGCCGAGTAGCAGTGAGAAGCATGCACCAACCGTGCAACAAGGCGGACACATGAGAAATAACGAGAACCGGGACACATGTCTACGGACCGCCATGATATGTAATACCCCTAAGGGTATACCAATCAATTAAGAACATAGTTGAGAGTTGGTACACCCACCCTGCCACACCCGAAGAGGTTGCAATACCTAACGGGCACAGCTTAGAGAGCTACGAGCATAACTACGGATATACCCGAATAGGACTACAAAAGTAGTACCTAAATAAGCTAAACCTCGGTAACCACAGTAAAGACGTGGGAACGAGCAACGAGGTAAAGCATAGAATTAAAGTAATTAAGGAACTCCGAGAGTGGAGGAGCACCTAAATGAATGACAGTCATGTCAAGAGGAATGAGAAGCAGCTCCAAGGAGCAGTTATCCAACTAGGGGATCAAGGAAGAGCCAACGAGGCTACCAAATATAATGTGAACAATACCGTGACCGGTATGAGTTAACCCAAAAACCGCCAGTACCGCGCACTTGCCACGGCAAGTGCAGTAATAGCGGGACCAATAAGAAGAGCTTTGACAAGCTATCAGTACTTAGCAAAGTACCAGAATGGCGAATGAAGCCAATATAGCAACTCGAACCTTAAGAATTCTGAAATGAAACCTTGAAAAGGCCTAACAGCCTAGTCACTGTATAAAGAACATACCGGCCAGCAAGAAGCTGGACTGGATAAGAATCAGCCGGCATTGAAATGCCATGAAGAGCTTATTTTTAAAACCCGAATTTTCTTTCAAACATGAATTTTCCAAAAACCCCCGAATTTTTAAACCAAACCAGAGAATCACGGTAAGTCATTATAGGACCTATAAGAGGAGTTGGCAACAGAATACTTCACTTAGGCGTGACCGACACTACAAGTGTACACAAACGAGACATGGAACAACCGCACTCCAAAGGAGCTTGCGGGCCTGACAGACCAGTTATGAGTTAGTCGGGTAAGTGGTAACGTATCAATAAGATACTCCATGTATGTATACAAGTAGAGTACGGTACACGGGAAGTAGCCCACTCCATACTACGGACGAAAGAGCCAATCCAAACCAAGACAGTTGGACACCTCGAATGATCGAAGAATACAAGAAGCTTACCAAGTTAAGGAGTCAAGAATCCAGTAAGATATGGATAAGAATGCGTTAATAACGAGAGCACAATATTAAACACAGACATTGGAAATGTCTCAGGAAATACCTAATAACTGGGTGAATACCAGTGTAAATAATACGGCGAATGCCTAAATGAACTTATTAATGTACGATAAACGGGATAGAATTCCCACTTTATACCTCACTGAAGAGAATAATGACCTAACCCAGAAGGTATTAGAAGGTACCAAGGATCTACCCAATAATGGGAGACATTACAACCCTAAACGGGATAGTCAAGGACATAGCCGCAAGGCAAAGTCACAACTGAACATAACCATAAGTACAAGCCAAATGTAATGGCATTACTCTGTAACACCCAGGAGCAATCCGAGAAGGGTGCCGGAGTCAACAGTAGTTGAACGAAACATCGTGTTGAGAACACAAGTGTTAAGTCAAACACTCGGGTAAAACCCGAAGGGATCCCACGTAGCACGGGATACCCTAGATTGCCAGAGGGCATCAACAAATATCAAGTTGTTTTAAGGGCCTTCCATGTACGGAAGTGTGGTGAGACAACCACATCAAGAGCCCAGTAATACCTTCCAAACCATTTAATGACATATGGTAAAGGAGAAACCTATATAAACAGCCCGCATGGAGCATGACTCGAGGCAAGGTGGCTTGTAAGCCGATAAAACCAACTACAATACGTAGATCCAAACATTGTAAAACATATGCATAAAGGCATAAGAGGAACAGTGGTGAATGAACCACTACCTTAGAGTGGGGATACCACTTGTGATTATGGGGCCTATGGAGCGGCATTTGCGTGAATCCTCCAGAGAAAGGCTACCACCTAAGTATGTAATGTGAAACCGCTAGAGTGGTGTAGCAAAACTTGAGCATGTGTATATTGCCAATGAGTATACGAACTATAGTAGAGTAATCAGTTGAGTAGTGAACACTGTATGTGTACCATATGAACTGCAGAGTAAGCAGTGCGCAAGTGCGCAGAGAGATTTAAAGAGTAGTGTATGTTGTTGAGCCACAGTGTAAATGGCGTGAACACCTAGGCGGAAGCTAAAGTAGTAGCGGATGCCATGAAAATGAGAAAGACCAAGGTACGCAGTGAGCGACCATTGTGAGAGTATATTCAGATAGTGATCAGAAGTTGATGAGAAAAAGTGGTAATGGAGACATGATCATTCCTATCTCATGAGAGATTTACTTTTTGTAACACCCCATCCAACAACAACCACATAACAACAAACTGCAGCGGAAATTCAACTCATCACATTACTTATTCCAATGGTGTTACACGCCGTTAACCACCCACGTGGCTAACAAGGCTAATACAATACATACACAATTATATCGGTCTGATGGACTAGATTCCCGAGCAACTACACAATACGTTCCTCATCCCAATTCAACATTTATTATATACATACATTCCCACTGTACCGAGTATTTACAAACTGCTGCCGATAACAATTTCGGTCTTACTACACCTACTGTATACATACACTTAAAAGTTTACCCATGTACAACGACTACCCGTCCTACTCTCGAACGACTTCCAGCACTTCTGTACCTGAAATAGGAAAGAGAAGAGAAAGGGGTGGCCCCAAGGGGCTCAGCACCTTTGCTGGTATGGTAATCCCGCAGCCCGCATGCTACCGGGCCACGCACGACTAATTGTCGTCTTAGCATGCAGTTGATTATATTTAAATCATGCACACTAACCATAAACATACCACACATAATAATAATTCGCCTCAATGGGCTCAACCTATAACCAAAACATCCACACTTAACCAACCATCCAATAATTCCTTAAACCCTAGAGTGGCTCTCCTCTAAACGGAGCTACTTCCTTAACGAACGACGTGTACCCATCAATCGGGTTTTCCTTAAACGCCTCTTGTCACAAACTGGGATTCATTTCCATGATCCACACATTCCATAACATACAACATATCTCATTCCTTATATGACAAACATAACAACCTTTCTGGTTTCTACATACACATGATAACCTCACCATCATTCTAAACATCCGATATGTATATATAAATACCTTAGCATAGCAAGGGAATTTGCATAGCACCATAACATTACATAACATCATAAATTCGGTTCTCACAAGGAACCTTCCATCATAGTTAGTCCATACCATGAGCATAGAGATTGTTGCCAAACTCATACCAAGCTCGTTAATTACCTCATCACCATCCTGTTATTTGAACGGTTGACTTAAACCCAAGGTGTGTCGGATATAGTGATCCCAAGCACACCAAACAACACAGTATGCCCCTATGGCCCGACGTGAGTCAGTAAACTAGCTTTGGATAAGCTAAGGGAAGGTTGAAACCAAATTGGAATACCACCTAAACATACACCAAGGGAGCCGAACTGGACATGATAACGACCCCCACCATCACACGCGTGGCCGGAAACTACCGGACTCCTCACCCCCCGTTAGCCCATAGACTCTTAATAATAAGTAGTTAGGGATCCATTATGGAGCCTACCACATCCACACACCATACGGTATCATAACCGAGTTAAGCACACAAGGGAGGAGAGAGTCATACATTCACATACAACATCACGCACAAACATCACATGACCAACTCACGCATAGCCGTGGTTAGAACGTTCCTTAAGTCGGAAACGTTGTTACCGGATACCGTTCTCCTACGTTTACCTAATAGAGGTTAACTAGCCCTTCGAGCGCATTCGAGGTTACCGGTATCGGCACGTAAACGTACAATAACAATAACGACTGTAAACTCGTTTCATGATTTATCTCATAACGTGGCAAACATACAGAAAAACACATTGGCATACAAGCCGGTGTAATCCGGTAGGACACAGGTTGCAAGAAAACCATACCTGTCACCGGAGTCCACTTTACCACGTCCACTTATGTTCCTCGAGCAAATTCTCGAACAACTGTTAACATCACATGTGTTTTCATTAACCTCGGGGTTTGCTTGATTATTTAATGTCAACGCTTAATTTTTCCCCGTTAACTTAGTTACATAACTTAACATTTTTAACTTGTTTTACTCTCACATTTTAATACAATTTTTAGCCCACTTTATTGTCATTAAAACTCACCTAGCATGTCCTTAACATCCTTATAACATCATTACCTACCAATCCCCATCACCACATATGATTTCATAGCCTTAAACCATGTTTTTGGTCCGACCGACCCACCGACCGACCCACAGCTGGGTCGGTCCATTACAGACCCCTTTTTCTTCCTTACAAACATGCCCGTCCGACCCACGTCCGACCCACCATCCTGGGTCGGTCCATGTGCGAACTTTTTCCCTCCTTTGAAACCTGACCGACCGACCCATGTCCGACCCAACCTTCTGGGTCGGTCCATTACCGAACACTTCCCTAACATTTTACAGAGGCTCGACCGACCCACAAACTGGGTCGGCCCCTGGGTCGGTCGCCTCCTAAACTTACCCAAACTTTGTCAAATCTTCACCAAACTTCTCCTAAGACCTCTTAATGTGTTCTAACACCATTTGGCACTTCAAACACACCCTTAAGATATTCTTAAACACTCACAAAACTATTTTTTTCCTACTTCCTTAAACCTTTACTCATATCTCCACAAAATTCCTAACACTTACAATGTTTTCTCCTTATGATTACTAGGTGGCATTTCACCTATCATAACTACTATCCCAAAACACTTTCTCCTCATCTTAACATCATCTCTTAAGCATCATTTTCTTACTAACTAAATCTCCTTTTTACATCATACCTAAACATCACTTGTTCCTTGAACATCAACATTACCTAAACCTTAAACAACTTCTTACACATTTCCCAAATTTGGCCATAGCTTCTCTAGTATGTACCCACATCCAAACACTTAGGTTTTTACCTTAATTCATTCAAGAACACCTAAAATCCATCAAACACATTTTATACACAAACTTCACACATAAAGCACTACATCACAATATAGTGCATAACTTAAATTGCTTGGCACTTAGGCCCTTAAATGCATGGCTCTTAGGCCCTTAAATTGCATAAACCTTAAACACTGAATTTCCCACATAATAATGCCTTTGACCTGCAAATACATCCAACAATTCATATGCCTTTAATAAACCCCTTGAGAGCATTTTCTAGCTCATTCACCATTGGCTCCTTAGGTATTTTAACAAGCAATAAGCTATTTCCTAAGGCATTAAACCACATTGAGATAGTTGTTTACCTCTTTTCCTCACAAATTCTTTCTTGTTTCCTTGTAAACCGGTGGGTTTGGTTGTTGTCAACTTCTAAACATATACAACAACATAATGAGTATTAAGCTTAAGCTTCATCTCATTGTAAACCCTAGTTACATATATTGTTTTAACACATTAAGGTAATTGTTTTACCTTGGAATGGAAGAGAGCTTGAATAATATCAAGAGAGGACTCCTCCTAGCCCTTGGAAGATTCAATGAAGCTAGAACAAGGCAATATAAGACTCCATTAAGGTGATTTTCGGATACAAAACATGAGGAAACATGATTTTCTTTGAGTTTCCTTACCTTGAAGCAAAGGAGAACAAGAACATGTGAAAAGATGAGCTCAAGCTCCTTCCCATGGTGATCTTCTGGCACCAAATGGAGT
Source organism: Limonium bicolor (assembly GCA_023374045.1). NCBI lineage: Eukaryota > Viridiplantae > Streptophyta > Magnoliopsida > Caryophyllales > Plumbaginaceae > Limonium > Limonium bicolor. The sequence goes on from CM041780.1 coordinate 106,834,911, forward strand.
TTTGAAGTTTTGAAGAGACAAGATTGTAGAGCTTGGCTTAACTAAGAGAATGGTGGTGTTTGTTTTTGATTTGGTTAAGTGAGCTAGATTTAACAAGAGCTCAAAGATTGGTTTCAATGGTGGTGTTGGTGTGCTAGCCAAACCGTGAGAGAGGAAGGGAGGGAGAGAGCAACCGTGTGAATGAAGAAAGGAAGGGAAATGAGAGAATGAGATAGAACTTACTTTTTGAAGATATTTAAGCCTTAAAGCAAATAGTAACTATGAGTCACATTTATTTACTTAACAAGTTAATACTTGGTGACTCCTCACTACAAAAACCGGCCACCATTATGCCTAGGAGGGTGTTTTGGTCTTTGTTGACCAACTTAATCACTTATAACATTATATGTTACAAACTAGTTATAAAAATCACTATTCACCAATAACAAGGCACATAGAAGTGAAATTTTTGATTTCCCACTAATATGGCCACCCAAATGTGATACTATATAGTACACATGTTAATTAAAGAGTAATGATGGACATTTAGCCATTCAAACTCATTTACAAGACAATTTTTCAAAAACGTGCTTTAAGACTTCTTAAAGCACATTTTGTGTTTTAACTTGTTTTCAAGCTTGGTTTTCTTTGTAATTGATTTAATATGTTCATTAACATATTTATAAGGTATAGGTATGACCATTAGGTCTTATACACATTTATCCCAAGCTTAGAGCACATTTTTGCTCTTATTGACTTTAAGGTATTACCTTGTGTTTTGTTTGGTTTCATTGTCTACCAAAGTTTCCTAAGGACTTAATTAGCCTTATTAAATCATAATTAAATTATCAAGTCTTGGTAGGCTCTTTGGGTCCTAACCAAGTTCACTCATGGCTTAGAGCATGTTTTTGCTCATACCGTGTCTTAGTATTTTATTGTGTTTACCATGGTTTAAATGATTCATTTATGTTTCTAAGGCACTTTTTAGCCTTTAAATACCATAGCTTAACATTTACACAACATACCAAGGTTTGGGGTATTTCAATCTACCCCCTTAAAAGAACTTCGTCCTCGAAGTTCACATTTCCTCGCATCATTGGATTAGAATACGGGAATTACTTATATCCATAAAACTTCCATTACCAACCACCCTTTACATCCAACCTCGGACTTAATGGTCCGGGCAACATATCCACATCATTTGGACACATAGGTCCCCATAACATAACAGTCTTTAGACACATAGGTCTATGTAACACACACATTTAGACTCATAGGCCTTGATAGTATACACTTTAGGAAATCCAAGTCAAAACAACATTCATTACACATACCACAAACAGTCGGAGCATACACAACACTCAAAAATATCCTTGATATAGACTATGATCCCGCAGAACCCGGTCGCGATGGACGCCTTCCGTCCCCGTGCCTTTGGGAAATTAAAACAATCACTTAAATTTAAAATTTCCTTGTGAGGTTAAGTATAAGAAGATCTTTTATTCAAAATATTAATCGATTGTTTGAAAACACCAATTGAAAATTCTTTTTGAAAACACCATACAACTCCAAGTCCGATTTATGCTCTTTGTATCTTTCTTAATATAGTTATTTATGACCACTTACAGGGGGCTTCAAGAGTCATCCAACCCTGATGTGATCAGCATCAGTGTTGAACTATCTTTCCACCCCAATTTGTGTTCGGCTTCCCTTGATCTCATGATAATCAAGTTTCACCTCCCACCTCATTTTCAACCAACAATTAATTCAAGCATATCCCATTTTCTATCTTTGAATCCATCTAGTCATAATCATGACATCTCCAAGGGATAGAACTCCGCCTATCAATCATCACCCAAATCCAACTTAATTCAAGTTACCTAGGGAATTTAGTTCTCACTAGGTTCTATGTCGGTCTCGTACCCCTTCATAGATCGCAACACTGTATATATATACATATTTTTTTATCAAAATACAATACATGGCTTACATTTATGCACCATCGGGGTTTTAGATCCCCGGGAGTTTCTTTACTCCCTTCCACTTGTACTCTCTCACACCACTGTTAACAAAATGACACACTTCACACAATGGTATTCGCATCTTTTGTGCGTAATTACCACAATTTAACCACAAATAAATGACCACAAATAAATGCGTATGTTTATATAACACACGCGCCAACCATCATAACAATCATTTTGTGCCATGCACAACTAGTTCGCGTACACTTGTACGGTAAAACACACTAAGTGGTTTTGCGCTCTACCCCCCTTAAAAGGGATTACGCCCACGTAATCAATCACTAAACCTTGGCTTAAAATGTTCTGCCGTCGTGAAGTGTTTTAACTTCCACGCGGTCCATTACACAATGGATTCTGATTAGAGGATCTTAACCTTATTAGCGGTTTAGTCCCTAAACCGAGAATTCGCATTGGAGTTGTAACTCATAACCGGTTTCGGTCCTGGCCTGTGAGGCTTTTAGACATTGATAACTAGCCATCCATTCATATTCACAATATATATCCGGTACCTGACGCATGGGCTTACTGGCCTCTGTTGCGCAACCCTGATAATTATAGAGCTGGTTTGCCCCATTCGTTACTGTTAATGTATTGCACATCTCCAATGTATTACCCTTATCTTGGGAACAATGGTTTCTCAACCGACGCACGGTATCTCTTACCCTGAGCGAATTCGGTGGGTTTCACAATTTTCCATCCACTTCTCCAATAGCTTACCGCGCAACCTACAAGGTAATTCACAATGATTGACTTGCTTCTACCGACTTACTGTCGGTTGAGATTGAGCTACTACCTAGTGTGTAGTGCTCTCTCAGCTATTTCCCACACCTGGGGTATATCTCATACCGACCTTTGGTATTTAGTGTTACTGTAGTTATTTACTGTTAATCATGTCTCCACCTTTGGTTTTGTACATGTATTCTTTCATTGGTGCGGCCTTGCATTTCCTATGCAACCGCCATTATAACATTATTCTTCCACCATCAACATGTTTCCAATTCCTAGCTATCCCACTCGATCATTACTGCGCAAGTGCAATACCAAAACACTCAGTCATACAGAGTGCAGAGGCGTAAACTCTTGACAGTAAATCCCTTATGCGATTGCGATAGGAATTTTCACTGAAATCCTTATCATTTAACACCTGCCACCGGCTTACTGCTCGGTTCGTTTGCTATCGCTTAATGTTGTACCTCCACTGGGTTTAACTCACAACTCTGCTTACTCACCATTTTATCATCTAACCATCCTCATACAACGGTCGCTTATTGCGCGCCGTGTCCTTTCTCATTATATAACATCAACTTATACTGCATCTGCTATTATATTAGCTTCTGCTATTATGCTGGGTTTATCTGGCCACTTATTTGGCTGGTTTTTGAATATGTTACTATCTTTCCCTTGAGCGTTGTTCGCTACACATTTAGCTTCACACACCTTCGGTGATTGCTATCAGACTTATTACTCTTCCTGTGTACACAACAGGTACGAGCACTTTTTTTTTTGTGTTATTTTATTCAAATCACCCTGGGGTAATAACAACGTGGTCCATCCTCCACATATCCCTTGAACTTGATTCACATAACTACCGCCTCTGCGGTCTCACAATATCGAGAGGTATCCCCACTCTTAATGCAGTGGTTCGCTTACCACTCTATTCACTTATACCACATAAACTTCTACCATCAATCGATATCTCGTTTATGGCTTATAAGCCTTATTTGCCTTGAGCTGGGCTCATTGTAGGCTGTCCACACACATGTACTTCTCTGTACAATATTACCTGGTTAGAGGTTGTATTGGCATCCATGACAAGGTTGTTGCATCACATTTCCTTTCATGGAATGTCCCTTAGGATTGTCAGTCCGTCTCCTGACAACTTATGTCTAAACTGGGTGTTAATTTCAACCCTTGTGTTTCTGTCATGTATTTCGTTCAACAATTGTTGATGCGCACACCCTTCAAGGATTTCTCCTGGGTGTCGTTAAGTTGTGCCTTTACATCTGGTTCACAATTATTGGTACATCTAGTTAGCCATGCCTTTTTGCGTTCTTATCCGGTTACTATCTTCTTCTGTGAAGATCAACATTTCCTGATAGTGCAGATACTCGTTCTGGGATCTTCATCCCGTCCATTGCACATTAATGCGTCCACATTAGGCATCTGCTTGCCATGTACAGGCTGGGTCACCATTCCAGCTAACATGTTTTATCCCTAAGGATCCTTAAGACATATGTGATGTCTTTACTTAATCGTTTGTGCACTTCGCACTTCTTAACTCCCAAACATTCCCTTAAAGGGAATTCACTAATTCCTTTAATCTCGTTAACTTAACTGAGTTCCTTTACTTCAAGCATTTCTTGTATTTTCTAGCTCTTGTTCGATTTATACTGCTGACCGTAGACGGAGTCGACTACTTCCCGTGTTCTGGACTCTACTCGTATACATATATGGGGTATCATACTGATACATTACTACTTACCCAACTAACCTATAAGTAGGTCTGTCAGGTCCACATGCTCCTATCGGAGTGCGGTCGTCCCACAACACAGTTGGTACACTTGTAGTGTCCGTCACACGCCTAGGTGAAGTATTCTGTTGTCAACTCCCTTATATTGTCCCGTGACAATATTCATTCCTTGCTTCCCGAACTTAATCGAGGGAAGGTTTATCCACTGTTGTATCCTTGTCAGTTGCTCTTGGTTTCACTGGTTTGTTTTAAAGAAGGTTGGAAAGAAGCGTTGGTCTGAAAGAAAATCCGGTTTGAAAAGAAAAGGGTTTGTGAAAGATTAGGTTTGAAAGAAAATTTCCCATGGTTTTACAACATCTTCTTACCTTAGTCAAGTCTAGCTTCTGGCTGACTGGTGTACTTCCAATTACAGAGGTTAGGCTAACAGGCCCTTCCACTGTTATGACGATCACCTTTAACTCCATGGTACTTTTCCAAGTATTTGTAGTAGTTATAAATTTCCCGAATAGCCCTGTTATAGCAGCACTTGCTATGGCAAGTGCGCCATGCTAGCTGGCTATCAGTTTAACACATACCGGTTGTGGTATTGTCTTTACCCGTACTGTCATCAGTGGCCTTGTTGGCCCTCACTGATCTTACTGTCTTGATAATAACTTGTCTAGGTGAATCCTCACTGTATTCACATAATAATCATTAACTAGGGTGTTTCCCATTCTGGGAGACCCCTCTGTCTTAGTATTGTACCCTCCTTATAGCCCGTTCCACGCACTTGTCGTGGTTACTGAGACTTGTCTCTTGTTTGGGCACTACATTGTAGTTCCTTGACGGTTGGTATACCGTTGGTGTTTTATTTATTAACTGTGGTCCCATAGACATTCGTCTCGGGTTTTATTAATCCACTTCTTGTCTGTTGCACGATCGGTGCGTTGCAAGCTGGTCATCCTCGACTGCTCGGCATGTCGACCCAGGTTGCCAGAAATTCTATTCTCCTTTACACAAGGTCCTTCCTTCATTGCTATGAAATGCGGTTAACACTGTTTAGATGGAAACCGTCTCCGGGATTCCCAGTTTTCGGGATCAACCGTATGACAGGTTCTTCGTACCCTAAAGGTATTTAATAACAGCCAGATCGGGTATTCCCGAGTATGAGAGTGGACTTCCATCTCTCTGGCGTTCTTTCCCAAGTTATCAAACAGGGACTGTGGAGGGTGGGATGGATATTGTAGGTTTCCAGTATTCACTGGTAGTTCCTTACTAGCGTATCTCTCACGCTATCACTCAACCCTTAACCCAAAGTACTTAAATCCTAACTCGGTACTTCCTAAGCTCGGTAATTCAGTCATCAGAGCGATGCTTCGCTCTGATACCACTTTTTGTAACACCCCATCCAACAACCAACACATAATAACCAACCGCAGCGGAAACTCAACTCATCACATTACTTTATATGACGAACATAACAATCTTTCTGGTTTCTACATACACATGATAACCTCACCATCATTCTAAACATTCAATATGTATATATATATACCTTAGCATAGCAAGGGAATTTGCATAGCACCATAACATTACATAACATCATAAATTCGGTTCTCGCAAGGAACCTTCCATCATAGTTAGTCCATACCATGAGCATAGAGATTGTTGCCAAACTCATACCAAGCTCGTTAATTACCTCATCACCATCCTGTTATTTGAACGGTTGACTTAAACCCAAGGTGTGTCGGATATAGTGATCCCAAGCACACCAAACAACACAGTATGCCCCTATGGCCCGACGTGAGTCAGTAAACTAGCTTTGGATAAGCTAAGGGAAGGTTGAAACCAAATTGGAATACCACCTAAACATACACCAAGGGAGCCGAACTGGATATGATAACGACCCCCACCATCACACGCGTGGCCGGAAACAATCCGGACTCCTCACCCCCCATTAGCCCATAGACTCTTATAAATAAGTAGTTAGAGATCCATTACGGAGCCTACCACAACCACACACCATACGGTATCATAACCGAGTTATGCACACAAGGGAGGAGAGTCATACATTCACATACAAACATCACGCACAAACATCACATAACCAACTCACGCATAGCCGTGGTTAGAACGTTCCTTAAGTCGGAAACGTTGTTACCGGATACCGTTCTCCTACGTTTACCTAATAGAGGTTAACTAGCCCTTCAAGCGCATTCGAAGTTACCGGTATCGGCACGTAAACGTACAATAACAATAACGACTGTAAACTCGTTTCATGATTTATCTCATAACGTGGCAAACATACAGAAAAACACATTGGCATACAAGCCGGTGTAATCCGGTAGGACACAGGTTGCAAGAAAACCATACCTGTCACCGGAGTCCACTTTACCACGTCCACTTATGTTCCTCGAGCAATTCTCGAACAACTGTTGACATGACATGTTCTTTTATTAACATTGGGGTAACATGTGTGTTTTAAAGTCTAATGCTTATAACTTTCCCCGTTAACTTGGTCAAATAACTTTATGTTTTTAACACGTTTTACTCTCGCATCTTAATACAACCTTTAGCCCACTTTATTGTCACTAAAACTCACCTAGCATGTCCTTAACAACCTTATGGCATCATTACCTATCAATCCCCATCATCTCATATCATTTCATAACCTTAAACCATGTTTTTGGGTCCGACCGACCCACCGTCCGACCCACAACTGGGTCGGTCCATTACAGACCCCTTTTACTTCCTTATAATCGTGCCCGTCCGACCCACGTCCGACCCACCATTCTGGGTCGGTCCATGTGCGAACTTTTTCCCTCCTTTGAAACTTGACCGACCGACCCATGTCCGACCCAACCTTCTGGGTCGGTCCATTACCGAACACTTCCCTAACATTTTACAGAGGCTCGACCGACCCACAAACTGGGTCGGCCCCTGGGTCGGTCGCCTCCTAAACTTACCCAAACTTTGTCAAATCTTCACCAAACTTCTCCTAAGACCTCTTAATGTGTTCTAACACCATTTGGCACTTCAAACACACCCTTAAGATATTCTTAAACACTCACAAAACTATTTTTTCCTACTTCCTTAAACCTTTACTTATATCTCCACAAAATTCCTAACACTTACAATGTTTTCTCCTTATGATTCCTAGGTGGCATTTCACCTATCATAACTACTATCCCAAAACACTTTCTCCTCATCTTAACATCATCTCTTAAGCATCATTTTCTTACTAACTAAATCTCCTTTTTACATCATACCTAAACATCACTTGTTCCTTGAACATCAACATTACCTAAACCTTAAACAACTTCTCCATGGCTTAAATACATTCTTAAAACACACATTGAATTTCTAGAACTTCCAAGACAACACCTAAGTCCTTGCATCACTCTAAATCACCTTAATACTTGTTTCCTTCTCAAGTAAACATTCGTTCACCTTTAACCCTTCCTAGTTCACCAAAACTCACTTACAACCCTTAGAACTTCTCACACATTTCCCAAATTTGGCCATAGCTTCTCTAGCATATACCCACATCCAAACACTTAGGTTTTCACCTTAATTCATCCAAGAACACCTAAAATCCATCAAACACATTTTATACACAAACTTCACACATAAAGCACTACATCACAATATAGTGCATAACTTAAATTGCTTGGCACTTAGGCCCTTAAATGCATGGCTCTTAGGCCCTTAAATTGCATAAACCTTAAACACTGAATTTCCCACATAATAATGCCTTTGACCTGCAAATACACCCAACAATTCATATGCCCTTAATAAACTCCTTGAGAGCATTTTTACTAGCTCATTTACCATTTGCTCTTTAGGTAGTTTTAACAAGCATTATAAGCTTATTTCTCCTAAGACATTAAACCACATTGAGATAGCTTGTTTACCTCTTTTCCTCACAAATTTCTTTCTTGTTTCCTTGTAAACCGGTTAGGCATTTCCTTCCTTGTCAACAACTAAACAACATACCAACATTGAAATGAGTATATAAGCTTTAAGCTTTATCTCATTGTAAACCCTAGTTACATATATTATCTTAAGGTATTAACATGATTGTTTTACCTTGGAATGAGAAGAGAGCTTGAATATATATCAAGAGAGGACTCCTCCTAGCCCTTGGAAGATTCAAATGAAGCTAAACAAGACAAGAGAAGACACCATTACAAGGTGCATTATCGGTTATGACAAAACATGAAGGAAATGTCATTTTTCTTTGAGTTTCCTTACCTTGAAGCAAAGGAGAACAAGAATATGTGAAAAGGTGAGCTCAAGCTCCTCCCATGGTGATTCCTCTTGGCACCGAAATGGAGCTCTTGGAATTTTGAAAGGATAGAATTGAAGAGCTTGATGAGAGGAAGAGAATGGTGGTGTTTGTTTTTGATTTGGTTAAGTGAGCTAGGTTTTACAAGTGGTCAAAGATGGAAAACAATGGTGATGTTGGTGTTGCTGTAGCAGCTCGTAAAAGAGAGCAAGAAGGGAGGTTGGAGGCGTGTGAAGTGAAGGAGGAAAGAAGAAATGAAGATAGAACTTGCTTTAGCAAGATATTTGTATTAAAAGGTAACTTTCTCCTTTTTACCTTCCTACCCTTCCTTTCCTTATTTGATTTTTACATGTTGGTGACTCACCTTGATAAAAACCGGCCACCATTATGCCTAGGAGGGTATTTTGGTCTTTGTTGACCAACTTAATCACTTATAACATTATATGTTACAAACTAGTTATAAAAATCACTATTCACCAATAACAAGGCACATAGAAGTGAAATTTTTGATTTCCCACTAATATGGCCACCCAAATGTGATACTATATAGTACACATGTTAATTAAAGAGTAATGATGGACATTTAGCCATTCAAAACTCATTTACAAGACAATTTTTCAAAAACGTGCTTTAAGACTTCTTAAAGCACATTTTGTGTTTTAACTTGTTTTCAAGCTTGGTTTTCTTTAGTAATTGATTTAATATGTTCATTAACATATAAATGAGGCATAGGTATGACCATTAGGTCTTATACACATTTATCCCAAGCTTAGAGCACATTTTTGCTCTTATTGACTTTAAGGTATTACCTTGTGTTTTGTTTGGTTTCATTGTCTACCAAAGTTTCCTAAGGACTTAATTAGTCTTATTAAATCATAATTGAACATTATCAAGTCTTGGTAGGCTCTTTGGGTCCTAACCAAGTTCACTCATGGCTTAGAGCATGTTTTTGCTCATACCGTGTCTTAGTATTTTATTGTGTTTACCATGGTTTAAATGATTCATTTATGTTTCTAAGGCACTTTTTAGCCTTTAAATACCATAGCTTAACATTTACACAACATACCAAGGTTTGGGGTATTTCATTGGTGGTGCTTCCCCTCCCTTTGCGTCCTCGTCGGTCTCCGTCCATCCAGCGCCAGATAGGTAAATGTCATACCAGAGATAACCCCGTCTCCCCGCCGCCAGCTCTGGTGGGCGCCGCCGCCACCGCGTGTTCACCGGCCCCGTCAGGCCGTCCCCGTGCCCCTTCGTTGCGTCCCCCAGCCGCGGAGCTTCTCTGTGGGCCATCGTCTGCTTTTGTAGCCCGTGTTCCTAGCGTCCCTACTGTGGGTGTCGACACATCTTTACAGGGATTGCCTACTAGCTTGATCTCCAGCGAAGGCCTGGCCGCCCAATCCCCCCTAGTGTCTCCTTTCAAGATGTAGTCGCCGTGGGTTTTTCTCCCCCCGATGGGATGTCCGCTCCCCTTTTTTTAGGAACCGCCGGCCTGGCTGTTTCCCCTCTGTTTTGTGTGTTGAGCAGGCCGATTCATCAGTGGGTGATGGTGCCCCCCAGGTCAAGCTCAAAATTCAGCCTCGGGTCAAACCTCTGTACCTTATCGGCTGTCAAAGGAGACTGGCCCTTGCAGCCCTGCCAATTCGCAACCTATTGGAGTCTTTGTCTGTAACACCCCTAATCCTAAACCTGTAATGACGTCATAACTCGTAGCGTAACTAATAGCAAATCGCAGCGGAAAATAAAACTATCTAACCTTGGTGTTACACGCCGTCACTCACCCTTGTGAGTAACAAGGCATCCTTACTCTTCCAACATTACAACTTCTCACGCTGTGATGAACAGATACTGAGTACTCCTAATTATTACAAACCAAATCCAACTAACTGAATACAACATCCTTCTTAATACAATACAAAATAAAACCAACGGTGTTCGTTGAAAACACTTCAGCTACCCCCGTGTCCCACGCTCCGGCTTGAGTCTTCTTCAATAACCTGGAATTTGTGGCCCACTGAAGGGCTCAGCAATCGAAATGCTGGTATGCTAAATGTGATCTTAAGTCATCTAGATTCCTTAGTCGTTTTAGCCATCTTGATATTAGATTCATTACATAAAATACCGGTTTATACTGATAACAGAAATAACTGTAAACACTCAACAAACACGTAACATTCCACCTGTAAACACCCATGTACAATAGTGCACAATACTAATAACCACACATCAATAATCACACAACAGTAACCAATAATCTCACATTAGTAAAACATAACAATAATCAAACAAGATACACGTATTAAACTGTACTTGTTAGTTGGTCACTTGGCTCCTATCCTTTAGACCAATCATTAACTTTTCCCAATTAATTTCACTTCAAGTGTCATGTTAAGACAAACCTTAATAACCTGTGAAAATGGACAATGTGTCCCACTGGGTTCCAAAGGAACCGTTACCAGTAGACCTTATGGCCCTGGATAAATATATGTAATGACCAATCCGGTCGAAACTGTGCACCAACGGCAGTGCATTCCGCCATCCCCGAATGTGGCTGATGGATTTGGAGTGACTCCCTTCTTGAGCCCCTCATAGTGATCACAATGCGCAACCAGAAAGTCGAAACGATCTGGATTCCTCTCTTTATAAGTTAGCCCTTTTGTCAGTGACATAATAACCAATACTTGAGATAAGACTTTCACATTTGACCCTTGTTAGGTTCGGTAATACCTAATGGTCAGTTGGTCTTTTTTTTTTCTTTTCTTTTTTTTTTCAGTTTAGATGTATAAACTGTTAGTCACAAGACATTCGCGCATAAAATACAACACAACAATTTGGGCAATCCCACATACAATATCATTCACATAAAATCATAGATATCTTCTTAAACATTTAAACACACAATGTCTGGACCTCAGGATAATCCTTAGAACATTCAGACCACACAATTAACATACCGTTCACCGTGACAACAACTAGCTTGACAGTTCACGCTCTAGTAACCTTTCCCGTACGCTGTTATTTATACATTCAATAACGGGTAATATTAATACAACTATTCATTAAATATTACAGTACTGTCACTGTAGTGTTTATACTCGTCGTATAATAACTCCGTATGTTATTTATTTTCCCCTGTTATTTTAACAGTGGTTCTAGTTAACCTAGCAGTTCATCATTTTATGTGAAACTCACATGTGATAATGAATTATCATTTATACGGTACATCTTTACCTTATTAACTATATACTTATAATTATTTCCACTTTTCATTTATATTATATCCCTTGGTCATTTTTATTATAACCAAAAATTATTTTATAAACTTTATATTATATTCCTTAATATACCATAACACATTATATTACCTAGTTTCACTTCCTTGCCTTATTAAATTACAAAACCAACCTTATTTTTACAAATCACCAAATACTCTTACTATTTCGGTAGTTACAAATTAATACCACCAATTTTTTATAAATTACTAATTAAGCTCATAAGCTTTTCGGTTTATTCATATAGTTTTCTTTATTAACACTTTTAACCCAAAACTTTATATAAGTTACATATTAACTTATAATCTATAGTTTAATATTTTATTTCTTAAAATAACCGAAACAGCCCATATCTTTTCTTTAATTACATTTCCGCCCATATTAATTTCTATCTTTCATGTATACTTCCATAAATTACATATTCACCCCAAAACTTTTATAAACTTAATATTTTATGTCATTAATCATTTTAACCCAAAGTTTTTGGTCAACACTTTGACCAAGACTTAATCTCATAATTAATACTTTAATAAACCCATAAAATCATAGGTAATTTTCGGCAATACACTATATTTCCCAATAATTACAAAATAGTCCCAAAACTTTATAAATTGTTATTTTAACACTTAAACACTTATTTAAATTCACCAAAATTCATAATATTAATTCCTACCTTATATTATAATATAAATATACTAACCAAACCCTTTAATTCTCGGAAATCATTATTAGTACACCAAACTTCTCAAAATTTACATTTTAGCCCCATAACTTATTAAACTTGTCACTTAAATACTTGTAGCTATTTTTAATACTCCCAAAAATTATAATATAAATTAATATACTTATATATTTCGAAAATCATTCAAATAATACATATCATTCTCGGCTCCAATTTTATTTTACTATATAGTTTTAAAACTTGCTTTAAACCTTATAATAAATACTTATAAATGTATATAAGCCATATAACACTTCTAAAAAGTATGTTAATGACTTAGAATGATTATAAACTAAAAATAAAACATATTATCCTTAGATATTTCGGTTTTAATATATGTGTATCCTAATTAATTTTTGTGACACATATTTATACCTTAAGATAATAATCTTACCTTATATGTTATAAATTATTTTCTTTGATACTTTAACTTAATAATTTTCGGCCTTAATATTAACATGGCCTTAACATAATTTTTATACTAAATTTTGAAGCTTAAATTAAGCTTAAACTTAATAACCTTAATTATATAAACTTACCCTTAAATCAAGACAATTCTTGTACTTGATTTTTCCGTGAATTCCCAAGCTCTCCAAATATTATTTTGATGAAGCCATTTCGAACTCCTTGTACATATAAAGGAGATTTATTTGTTAGACTTCTAACAAGAGTTCATAAATAATATTTGTAGAAATTTTACAAGAGTTTACCTTAGGAATTTATCAAGGTATTTTTGATACACCTTGAGATGATTATAGATCCAATTTTCCTTCATGAAATAATGAAGAAAATATTGGTTTAGGAGCTCTTATAATTTCGAAAATGATTTAGATATTTACTTAGGATTTTTCAACATAAAAATATACCTTAACTTGATCTTGTTGTTCCTTGTATTGTTGTTGGATTTAGGAACCACCTTGGAACATATATGCTTGGCGATTTCCTTGTAAATTGCTAGGATATTTTCTTGCTCCAAGACTTGATAGAATTAACTAGGAGATTACATTAAAATGGTGTTAGAAATTATTATACCATTAATAGAGTTTATTAGCATTTATGAATTAAGTTAGGAATTGAACAAAAGAAGGGGGCAAAGGGAGACACTTACCATTCGTATAGAGAAGGCAAGTAGAAATGTCTCACGTAAATTCAGTTTTGTAGATGCAATCGGTTTGGTTGCCAATTTTTTGTTTTAATTATCATTATTACTTACTTTAGCTTATAGTCATTAGTTTATTAAATTGTTACATAGTTTAATCTCATTCATTTCCTAGCTACTTTCACAAACGGCTGGGTGGAGTTTAATTAAATTGATGCCTTCCAATCATACTTCCCAAGAGGCTAAAAGGGATGGTTTATATTAAAACTAGATTGTTAATTTCATTAGACTTTATTCTAGGATGTACTAGCTTGCTTAATATATTATCTTGTCTATTCCTTGCAGGTGGTGTTCGTAGTCATCAATGGAGCAAATGGAACAGCTCCATCAAGCATTCATGCGCTGGAATGGATGGACTAGAATAAATTGTAATAATCAATGTTGTTAATGCTCACTTATTGTTGTATAATTACCTAACTTTATGATATTAATTGTTCATGGCTTATTGTTTATCCCATGCAGGTGCACAATCGGAAGTGCTGGAGCAGATCCATCCAGCTCGCCATGCACCCATGCGACAACATGAATGGTGTAAGTAGGTTTGAGTTTTATTAAGTTAATTAATGTCACTTCTTGTCTTATTCATGCAGTTTGATCGCATGAGCTGGAGCATATCAGTAGCTCCATTATTGTTGAAGTTACGTAAAGGAAATGCTAGAAAGGCTATTAATATTTGTTAATTGTAAACCTACTTAATCTAGCTAATTGTTTATGTTTTATTAATGTTTCTTACTTGTTGTTTTGCAGGCACGTAATAGAGGAGGCCTATATGGCAATAATTGACTGCTGTCATCGAATCACTTTTGCTAATGTGAATATGATCTCCAACGTTTTTGTTTTTGAATTATTAACTAGTCAAGAGTGACTAATTTGAACGCCTGGTATAGAGATCATTTGAGAATTATTTTTGCTTTAATTCTTGTCACATAATATTGTACTAAGACCATACTAATATGTGTAATAGGTTCCAGCATTTAATTGGTACATTTTTATTATGGTAAAAGATGAAAGTCTTAAGGTAAAAATGCTGATTTTAGCTATCTTTTTGTCCTAAAAATCGCCCCTATTTATACTATGAGTTTAGTACTGCCATCAATTGATTTAGATGGTCATTTTATCCACTTTTAAGATTACCAACTCGTGGCTACTCAAAAACTTCAAGTCAATTGCGTAAAACGCATTTTTGTGACACCCGAAGGTGCGTTTTTGTGCTTTAAGGATTTTTTTCTGGGAATTAATTAGTCGCTATGACTCCCAAGTGTTTATTGACATTGTTTATAGTCAATAATAATATATTAAGGTGTTACATTAAGTTACATGGGGTTATATCAACTTGTAACTCAATTTTCGGGCTAAAGGGGCACTCCCGAGGTAAAAGGAGTGTTAAGAATTTCCCCCCGAGCTCTTTGTTTATTTTTGAAGAAGTAGCTTGGGAATTATCTTTATAATAATTAATAATGATTTAGGAACTCTAAGAATAATTTTTATAGGGGTTCGTGCCACCTTGGCACTCCTCCTAGGTATTCCCGGGCCTTTATGGGACCCACATCGGGAACTTCCGAGAACTTTACATTTTTACTCAGTTCTAACTGAGAACTTGTATTTTAAAGATCATAGAATGATCTTTGGTTAAATTCATATAATATCCATAGCTTATATAATTATTTAACTTAAGGTCGGGTTTTTTTAACGCTCGTTTATGACCTTAAGGAATTTAGGTGCGTTTTCTAACGCCTGAGTGTTTATATGTTTTCTCAGGGTTTAATAAACCCCCAAATAATATTTATTTACTTATATTTAATTATTTAAATGTTAGGGGTATTTCATTGTCCCCCGTCAAGGAGAGGTCAACGTAACCTCTGGTCCTAGTTCAGGCAAGGATTGTGTAATTTTCCATGCTAACTGATGTGTTCAAGTCTGTGCTCCCGGATGTACTCATGCCCGGGGAGATCCCCTTCCCGACAAGGCTCGTCCTAATCAGGCCATTGACCTTGTAGTTGATCTCTTGGCCCCTCCGGTAGACTTGGTTTTGCAAGATTACATAAAGCGGCCAATCTCTCCAAGTGCTCCCTGATCCCCGGGTTTATCGACGGATGAAGGTGTAGCGCTACAGTTTCTCCATGGAAAGCTGGCCGAGATTGACTTTTCGGTCCTTTCCAAGGATATCCCCCATCCACCTCCAGTGGTGTAGGCGGTCTTCCCTTTCCCATTGCCAAAAGAACGCCCACTGCAGGTAAGATTCCTAACCCTATAAGTTGAAAGACCAACTCTTCTTTTATGGATATTCTTCTATCTATAACCATCAAATACAAATTGTATACTCTCACTTCCATTACACCCTTTTATATTCTTCCACCTAACTCACATGATATGTTGTACAGTCTGCCTTTAATTAAGTTTTCTATCATTGAGTTTCATTCAAACTTTGCTCATTCGTTTGTCGTCAATGTATTTAGGGCTGATGGCTACATATAATGGTCGCTTCCTTGCGCACCATGTTCTTGTCAATTAGACGGTTATTTATTATCGTGTCATGTGTAGAGTACTTGCTCTTCAGCTTAAGGCATCCGCTAGTATGCTAACTCTGCCTTTCTCACATTGCGTACTAGTGTAGCAATTCTATGGATTCACTTAACTTTTGTCTTATGTTGGGCCCTTTTTGGGTGAAAACATACTAACGCTCTATGGCATAGGCATGTGGTTATTATTACATCATACCATATTGTCATTACGTTTCTAGCGCGTAGATTAGTTCTCCTTATACCCCTTTCTCGGGTAGCATTAATAACATCCAACTGGTTCCTTCCGGAATGGTAAGCATTGTGCTAATATGAGCAAATATTTGATCCTTATAAGGGTTTGCATACTTATTTGCCCCTTTAATGCGGTTTCATTGCCTTTGTCATTAAGTTGACCATAGGCTTTATTGTCTTTGGAAAATTTCCACTATTATCATATATTAACCACTCCTCTACGGAGTTACAACTTTCGGTTATACCATAGTCACGATTCTTGTTTCTCTAACCTTGTTGGTTTGACTGAGAATATTCTCGTGAATATATTCGAGGTAAATACCTTACGCTTGTCAGAACTTGCATTCTTGCCTTTGGCACGGAGTTGACTTCTTCTTGTGTCCTATTCACTACTGTTTTATTTATATGGGGTATCTTAATGGTACATAACTATTTACCTGACTAACTTATACATAAGTTTCATCAAGGCCACAAGCTCCTTTGGAGTGCGGTCGTCCCATATCTAATTTCTATACACTCTCAGTGTCTGTTTCTAGCGACTATGGCATTCGTAGTTTCCGGTAATCTTTGTTAAAATATTTGGCACAGATAGTATTGGGGTGCCCCTAAAGAATTATTTAGGTTCCATGGGTCCTTTGCCCAATAGGCATGGTTATACTTCCTTTCGATAGGCTTTTGCGACATAGCGCCCTAATGGTGGGGTTTATATTATGTAGTGGTACAAGGGTGAGTTTCTCCTCTACCATTGGTGTCATTATTGACAATTATCCTATAATATTAACAGAATTTGCGACCACTGTATTCATAAGTTTACAGTTGGTCTATGGCTTAATAAGCCCTTGTTGGAGTTGTTTGTGTCTTGAGTTACACATGGCCATTATCTGGTTTTCATGAGTGAGGCTTAGTGTTTTGTTCACTGTCTCAAGCTCTTGTTCATTTGTAGGCGATATGTTCCGCTTACGACATGTGTTTCTAGTCCTTTGAACTTTACCGATCAATTGGGTTACAACTTTTGGTGTAGTTCCGGACTCCGTAGTTAAGGTTCATGTTTTCCCCTTTTTATGGAAGTCCTCTTGTAGTCTAACATAAATCAATTCATGTCATTTATCACCTTGTTTTGTAGGTGTAGACACCAAAAATTCTCACCCCATAAAGCAAATTCCCGAATCATAAATGCAATAAGAGGGGTCGTCGCCTTTCTTTTTTCAAAACGTATTAACGTGCGTGTCCAAACAAAACCATCGTTTTCATAACAAATTCTTAAATCAATTTTCAAAACATTTAAAAAAAAACATATCTCTTTGACAATGAATTTCCAACGACAATCCAGTTTTAAACCAAATTCTTTTATTTTGTACATTCTTTTTTTTATTATTATTGCTTATTAGTTTACCAATTCAGTTTACGTTTATTTCATTTTGCTACATATTTATTTTATTCCCTTAGCATTCGCTTTTATTTTTCTTCTATCTTTTTATGTAATCATTATTAGTATATTTATTTATCTTCATCTCACTATTTCATGACTATTCGATATTTCATTTTATTGATATAAATCTTTCCATCTCACCCTATGTTTTCATTTTTAAACACTAGTGTTTTTGAAAAATTCATTTAATTCGAGTTGCAACCTTTTCTTTTATTTACCATAATTTTGTGTTAGGTTTGAAATAAGTGTGGGGAGACTATAGGTTTCAAGTTCGATTTTGATCATGGACATTTGGAATATTTTTACTCTCATTCCATTTCATTCCTTCAGTCAGATCGAGCCCTAATTTTGGTCAAACCGTTATGGCCCAAAGCCCATCTTTATTCCACCAGATGCAGCCCAAAAGATAGAAGAAAAAAAAACCCTAAACCCACATTCTCTCCCTATAAAACAACAACAAATACAAAACCCCGGGTGATCAACTGTAGCCGTCTCCCCGAACTGTCGTTCTTCGATCATCTTCATCCTTTCCATTCTCGGTATTACTGGCTAGAACATCGGTACTCCATTTTTTTCCTTTCTTCTTTGTATACCATCTTCAGTATACTCGAACTTCTCCAAAGCTTCAACCAGCGAACACAAACACACTATTCCCACTCTTCGACATTCAAATCCAGGCCGGAAAATCACATATCCACACTCCATTCCCTCTTGTTCCTATGTCGATCTTCAATCCATGTTGTATTTTCTTTTACAACCCAAACTTGTGACATGGGTAACTCCTGGAATCGATTCCATGTACTCTGAAACTCACTGCGGCAATGAATCCCTTGATCCTTGACGAATATCTAGCGGCCTTTGCGAACTCTTCAGTTCAGTGATCCGTTTCGATTCTGGTAATTTGAAGGGTTTCTGTTTATCATTTGGGACAAAATCGACCTTGTGGGTCTCAGAATTCCCAGACCAATTCTTCGTTGTTGTTTTTGTTTTGCTTTAAATTTTCTTTTCCTTCATGCGCTATTCTATGATTTGGTTTTTGCTCACTGTCGAGTTCGAATCTCTTCATACTCTATACTGGTTTGCTTTATTTTCAAGTTTGTGAACTCGTTTGATTTTTCTATGCTTCCGATTGGTGACCGATTTTTCCTCGCCTTATTTTTTGCGCGGTATGAAGCAGTATTTCTGGTTGTTTGTGAAATCTAAAGGCGAACGGTGATTTCTGGTGGTGTCTCGATTCTGAACAAAAGAGAGTTTGCACTCCCGTTTCATTTTACTTCGTTGGGCTCTGTCCAAACCTTTTTTTCTTTTGCCTTAGTTTACGATTTCTACCCATTTGTTCATACCTACAAACTAATCAATGTTTCTGCTCTCTAATTTGTGTCCCCTTGAGTATTTTCCTTGCAGTAGTTTCTCATCAATTCCTCCCTGGTACTAGTCCTGAATCTGAGCAATATTTTCTGATAAGCATGTATTGTGATTTCTGTTAAGTCTGATGGCAGGTGTTGTTTGTTTATGATAACTGTCAGATTTGAACATATGGAAACCGTTGTTCTTTTCATGTTTCTGGTTTCATTCATCTGTCCGCTTGAATCGATCCTGTGATTAAGAAGGCGTTGACGCTTGGAAAACCTTTGAAAGAGCCCGATCTGGGGGTCATCCCGTGTGAATCTGACTGATATGTTATTCTACGTGGTTACACATTCTCACACTTCTTTATCTCATTCAGTGGGCTTCAGCCTGAGTGTCTCACGTGTTAGATCATTTTCACCCTACTCGGCAGTTTGACCGTAGTTGTTCATTCTTCTGAATGACTATTTCGAGCCACTATAATCTCCTAATGCGTTTGCCTGCAAGTTAATCAAAACTAATGGCAGTTCACTAGTGGAGCGTTCCTATGGTTTGATCTTCCCTCCTCTGTTACATATATACTATTATCCTTGGATACTAACATCTTGTGTTCCTCCTTGGTTTGCTTCTGGAAAAGATCTTGCAGGTGTTTAATATGTCACGCCCAGTTGCTTTGGATGATTCGGTGGGCTACGTATTTCAATTTTGGCGCTTCGGTTGAGTGGGTCAAGCTTGCTAACATACGAGCTTGTGGGCTTTGTTGGTTTGATTTTGTGTAACACCCCTAGTCCTAAACCTGTAACAACGTCGCAAGTCGTAGCATAATAAATAACAATTCGCAGCGGAAAATGAAACTATCTACCTTGGTGTTACACGCCGTTACTCACCCTTGTGAGCAACAAGACATCCCTACTCTTTCCAACAATACAACTCCTCACGCTGTGATGAACAGATACTGAGCACTCTAATTATTACAAACCAAATCCAACTAAAATGAGCAACTATCTGAATACAACAACCTCCTTAATACAATACAAAATAAAACCAACGGTTTTTGTTGAAAACACATCAGCTACCCCCGTGTCCCGCACTCCGGCTTGAGTCTCCTTCAATAACCTGGGTTTTTTGCCCATTGAAGGGCTCAGCAATCGAAATGCTGGTATGCTAAATGTAGTCTTAAATCATTTGGACTCCTTAAGTCGTTTTAGTCATCTTGATATTAGGTTCTTTACATGAAATACCTGTTTACAATAATAACAGTAATAACTGTAAACATTTAACAATCACTTAACAATTCACCTGTAAACATCAGTGTACAGTAGTACACAACACCAATAACCTCACAACAAAAATCCATAGCAATAACCAATGATCACACATTAATAATCCATAACAATAACCAATGATCACACATTAATAATCCATAACAATCACCAAACAAGATACGTGTATTAAACTATACTTGTTAGTTGGCCACCTGGCCCTTATCCTTTAAATCAATCATTAAACCCTTTCCAATTAAATTCCACCTCAGGCGTCATGTCAAGACAATCCATAATAACTTATTAATGGACATTAGTCCTCTGGGTTCCAATGGAACCGTTACCACCTGACCTTATGGCCCTGGACAAATATATATATTGACCGATCTGGTCGAACCTATGCACCAACGGCAGTGCCTTCCGCCATCCCCGAATGTGGCTGATGGATTTCCTTTGAGTGACTCCCTATTGAAGTCTCTCGTAGTGATCACGATGCGCAACCAGAAAGTCGAAACAGTCTGGATTCCTCTCTTTATAAGTTAGCCCCTTTTTGTCAGTGACATAATAACCAATCCTTGAGTTAAGGCTATAACCGTTGACCATCAGTTAGGTTCAATAATACCTAAAGGTCAGTTAGTCTTGTTCCAGTTCAGTTGTATAAACTTCCAGTCATAAGACGTTCGCGTAGAAATACAACGCAGTGGTGTTTAGCAATACAGCATAAGTATCATATACATAAAATCACAGATATCGCTATTAAACAATTAACACATAACGTCTGGATTTTAGGATAATCCTTAGGACATTCAGACCACACAATTAACATACCGTTCACCGTGATAACAGCTAGCTTGACAATTCACGCTTAACAGTCCTTCCCCGTACGCTGTTATATTTACAAGCAATACCGGGTAATATTAATATAATTATCCATTAAACATTATAGTACTGTCACTGTAGAACTAATACTTGTAATATACTAATCCTGTAAGTTCTTTATTTCCCCCTCTTATTTTACAGTGACTCTAGATAGTTCAACAGTTCGTTATTTTATGTGATATTCACATGTGATAATGAATTTCCACCTTGTAGTATACTTCTACTTCCTTAATTATATACTCATAATTGTTTCCACTTATTCTTTATATTATATCCCTTGGTCATTTTTATTATAACCACAATTATTTTATAAACTTTATATTATACTCCATAATCTACCATAATACACTATATTACCGAGTTTTACTTCATTTCCTTATTAAATTACAAAACCAACCTTATTATTTCGGTATTTATATTTTATACCCAACAACTTTTTAAATTACTAGACAACCACATATAATTCCCGGTAATCATAATTTGAACCTATTAACTTTCACAATTTTTCGAACAACCATATACTTTTATAATTTACTAAATACCCATATTAATTTTCGGAAATTGTAAAATAATTATATTAACTTCTATAAATTGCCAAATAACCTTATAACTTTTATAATTCACTAATTACCCATATTAACCTTTGTAATCATTAATCATCCACATTACCTTTTTAATTTACCAAATGTCCACCTTAATTTTCGTAAATTACAATCTCATTATACCAACTTTTATAAATTAAAAATAAACCCCTTAATTTTCGGTTTTCACTTATATTTTCCTTTATTCACTTCTAAACCCCAAAACTTTATATAAGTTACATATTAACTTATAAACTATTGTTTAAATATTTTATTTCTTTAAATAACCGAAGTAACCCATATATTTTCTTAAATTATGATTTCGCCCCAAACCAATTCGGTTTTACATAGAATCTTCCATAAATTACATATTCACCCCAAGACTTTTATAAACTTAATATTTTATGTCATAAATCATTTTAACCCAAAGTTTTTGGTCAACACTTTGACCAAGACTTAATTTCATAATTAATACTTTAATAAACCCATAAAATCATAAGTAATTCTCGGAACGAAAATATTGACTTGTCTGTTGAGTGGAGTACACTACTATGGTGCTCCCTTCTCTCTCCTCTCGCTGCCCAAACCCCTTCTCAACTCCCCTGAAGCGCGAGCTCGCCACCATCACAAACCATGACTAACGCCGCTGGCCGCATCCAAACCACCACAAACCCTCGCACACTTCCATACCTCCACCACCCAACGAACTCATCTGTTTTCATTAACTCAAGACTAAGCTTACCCCCACGTCCCTCTCATCAAAAGACTGTTATTTCCCTTCGCCGCCAAAGTCGCCAATCTCTACTCTGCCGCTCCTCTTCACAATGGCTGTAGAACACCTCGACCCTGCTCGCAAGCCAACCCTGGGGGCAACGGTGTTCCTAGATAACATTGGCTCAACAACCAGAACAGGCACCATATTAAAAATATTTGACAAATTTGGGCAGATTGTTGGCATTCGCCTTCCCAAGGTACCAAGGATTAGGACTAACACTAGGTACGGTTTTGTGGAATACAAGATGAAATCTGAGGCAGATCAAGCTTTATTGGAGACCAACGGGATAACAGTAGATAGGAGCATATGGCAGACACAAACGGCCTACAGTAGGAGGCCAGTCTCTGGTGCTCAACCACAAAGATGGAGACCAAGTTCATCGACTGGCCTAGGCCAAGAGGTACGCCAAGCGCACCCGATACAAGGGACGACTTCGCAAGGCCCACACAGCAATGGCTCCAGTGCCAGTCAAATGGCAGCACGAGCAAATGGTCATGTTAGTCTTGACCCAGAACTGAGCATGCAAGGAAAACTTGAGCGCAGCGTAGTCGCCATGGCCAAAGCCAGATCGACCATTGACGAGATCGACGGAAACTAAAGGAATGGAGGAATAGTGTGGTAAATATCATGTCTCTCTCACACTCTAAATTTGTGATAACCTTCACGTCGCAAGAAGAAGCCATGAGCTTCATCTCTTTTGGGTGGGAAGAAGAAAATGGATGGGAGACAAAGAGATGGCAAGACGAAGATCAGATAACTAGTAGACACATCAGCATAGCTATTCGTGGCTTACCAATCCAAGCATGGTCAGAAAATGCAATCTATCAAGTCACAAGGCATTTGGGAGAAGTTACTAAGATAATCACAAACATGCAAGAACTCCCCAGATACCTGGAGGCACATGCAGAAATGGAGACCACTAGGAAATCAATTATTAACGAAGAAATTTCAGTAGAGGTCCAAGGCAGGCTGTACAAGGTCGGAGTCATAGAACACTGGTCGGAGGAACTCTCTCAACACAAGTAGGAAAATGAAGCCCCCAGGCCAGAGCCGGTGGCGCAGGCGGCGAAGCAGAACCAGGGAAGTAGTAACGACGTACACCAAAGTCAAACGACGCGTTCTGAGGATAACAATCAAGCGCAGCCAAAAAACAAAGGAAGCCTAGTTGGAATGTGCAAATTCCGCCACTGAAATACCCCAAACCTTGGTATGTAGTGTAAATGTTAAACTATGGTAGTTAAAGGCTAAAAAGTTCCTTAGTAACATCAGTGAACAATTTAAACCATAATAAATGCAATAAAGCATTAAGACACAGTTTGAGCAAAAACATGCTCTAAGCTATGAGTGAACTTGGTTAGGACCCAAAGAGCCTACCAAGACTTGATAACATTTAATTATGATTTAATAAGGCTAAATAAGTCCTTAAGAAACTTTGGTGGACAGTTAAACCAAATAAAACATAAGAAAATACCTTAAAGTCAATATGAGCAAAAATGTGCTCTAAGCTTGGGATGAATGTGTATAAGACCTAATGGTCATACCTATACCTTATTTATATGTTAATGAACATATTAAATCAATTACTAAAGAAAACCAAGCTTGAAAACAAGTTAAAACACAAAAAGTGCTTTAAGGAGTCTTAAAGCACGTTTTTGAAAAATTGTCTTGTAAATGAGTTTTGAATGGCTAAATGTCCATCATTACTCTTTAATTAACATGTGTACTATATAGTATCACATTTGGGTGGCCATATAGTGGGAAATCAAAAATTTCACTTCTGTGTGCCTTGTTATTGGTGAATAGTGATTTTTTATAAGCTAGTTTGTAACATATAATGTTATAAGTAATTAAATTGGTCAACAAAGACAATTATACCCTTCTAATAATAAGGGGGCCGGTTTTTGGTAGTAATGAGTCACCAAACATGTTAACTTGTTAAGTAAATAAAAGTGACTCATAGGTTACTATTTGCTTTAAGTTATAAATATCTTCAAAAAGCAAAAACCAATCTCATTCTCCCTTCTTTCTTCATTTCCCACGGTTGCAAGGCTTCTTCAACTCTCTTCTTCTCCATTTACGATTTGGAATAGTGCTCACCAAAGCTCCACCTTCCATTGGCAATAATTCCAAGCTCACTTGTTCAAATCAAAAACAAACACACCAATCTCTTCCTCTCAACAAGCTCTTCAATTCTATCCTTTCAAAATCCCAAGAGCTCCATTTCGGTGCCAAGAGGGATCACCATGGGAGGAGCTTGAGCTCACCTTTTCACATATTCTTGTTCTCCTTTGCTTCAAGGTAAGGAAACTCAAAGAAAAATGACATTTCCTTCATGTTTGTCATGTCCGAAAATCACTTAATGGAGTCATTATATTACCTTTTTCCTAGCTTCATTCCAATCTCTTATGGACTAGGTGGAGTCCTCTCTTCATAGACATTCAAACTCCCTTCAAAGATCAAGGTAAAACAACTCCATTAATGTTTTTGAAATAATGTAAACCTAGGGTTTACAATGAGATGAAGCATAAAGCTTATAACTCATTTCAATGTTGGTACATTGTTTAGTAGTTGACAGGGAAAGAAATGCCTCATCGGTTTTGTAAGGAAACAAGAAAGAAATTTGGGAGGAAAAGAGGTAAATATGCTATCTTAATGTGGTTTAATGCCTTAGGAGAAATAAGCTTATGATGCTTGTTAAAACTACCTAAAGAGCAACTGGTAAATGAGCTAGTAAAATGCTCTCAAGGAGTTTATTAAAGGAATATGTATTGTTGGGTGTATTTGCAGGTCAAAGGCATTATATGTGGGAAATTCAGTGTTTATGGTTTATGCAATTTAAGGGCCTAAGAGCCATGCATTTAAGGGCCTAAGTGCCAAGCAATTTAAGTTATGCACTATATTGTGATGTAGTGCTTAATGTGTGAAGTTGTGTATAAAAGTGTGTTTGATGGATTTTAGGTGTTCTTGAATGAAATAAGGTAAAAACCTAAGTGTTTGGATGTGAGTAAATACAAGAGAAGCTATGGCCAAATTTGGGAAAATGTGTAAGAAGTTCTAAGTGTTTTAAGGAAGTTTTGGTGAACTAGGAAGTGTTAAAGGTGAATGAATGTTTACTTTAGAAGAAAACATGTAAAAAGGAGATTTAGTTAGTAAGAAAATAATGCTTAAGAGATGATGTTAAGATGAGAAGAAAGTGTTTTGGGATAGTAGTTATAATAGGTGAGAAACACCATTTAGGAACCTAGTACAAATGTTGGAAGTGTTAAGGAATTTTTACAAGGAAATAAGTAAAGGCTTAAGGAGTTAGAAAATGAGTTTCATGGATGTTGTATGTGGATATAAGGTTACCAAATGTTGTTAGGAGGCATTAAAAGGCCTTAGGAGAAGTTTGGTGAAGATTTGGCAAAGTTTGGGTAAGTTTAGAAGGCGACCGACCCAGGGGTCCGACCCAGTTTTGGGTCGGTCGAGCCTCTGTTAGATGTTAGGAATGTGTTCGGTAATGGTCCGACCCAAAAGGGTGGGTCGGACATGGGTCGGTCGGTCAAGTGTCAAAGGAAGAAAATGTTCGCACATGGTCCGACCCAGTCGAGTGAGTCGGACGTGGGTCGGACGGGCATGATGATAAGGAAGTAAAAAGGGTTCTGTAATGGACCGACCCAGCTGTGGGTCGGACGGTGGGTCGGTCGGACCAAAAACATGGTTTAAGGTTATGAAATGATATGTGATGATGGGGATTGGTAGGTAATGATGTTATAAGGATGTTAAGGACATGTTAGGTGAGTTTTAATGACAATAAGGTGGGCTAAAAGTTGTATTAGAATGTGAGAGTAAAACATGTTAAAAATGTAAGTTATGTAACAAAGTTAACGGGGAAAAATTAAGCATTGACATTAAATAATCAAGCAAACCCCGATGTTAATGACAACACATGTGATGTTAACAGTTGTTCGGGAATGGCTCGAGGTACATAAATGGACGTGGTAAAGTGGACCCGGTGACAGGTATGGTTTTCTTGCAACCTGTGTCCTACGGATTACACCGGCTTGTATGCCAAATGTTTTCTTGAGTGTTTGCCACCTTGTAAGATAAAACATGTAATGAGTTTATAGTAATTCATTTATGTGGCGAATTTGGCCTCCGATACCATTTAACCTCAAGTATGTGTTAAACCTTAGCTAACCAAAACTAGGAACAATGAGTGATCGGTATTCGGAGTTGACGGCCCAAACCTTGGGAACGTGCTAACCACGGCTATGTGTGAGTTAGTTGGATATTGTTGTTGTATGCAAGTGTGTGAACCTCCCTTGTGTGCTTAACTCGGTTATGTACCGCATGGTGTGTGGATGTGGTAGGCTCCATAATGGATCTCTAACTACTTATTATTAAGTGTATGTGTACTAATGGGGGGTGAGGAGGAGTCCGGTTGTTCCGGCCACGCGTGTGATGGACGGGAGTCGTTATCTTATCCGGTTCGGCTCTCTTGGTGTATGTATAGGTGGTATTCCAATTTGGTTTCTACCTTCCCTTAGCTTATCCAAAGCTAGTTACTGACTCACGTCGGGCCACAGGGGCATACGTATGTTATTTCGGTGTGCTTGGGATTACTATATCCGACACACCTTGGGTATAGTTAACCGTCTAATAACCGGACGGTAACGAGGATGGTAACGAGCTTAACATGGGATTGGCAAAAATCCCTAGGCTCACATGGTATACTAACTATGATGGAAGGTTCCTTGTGAGAACCGATCTTATGGTGTTATGTATGGTTATGGTGCTATGCAAATTCCCTTGCTAAGCTATGGTATATATATATATATTCGATGTTTTAAATGAATGCGATGTCATCATATGTATGTTGAAACAAGAAAGGTGTTGTTATGTTTTATTATGTGAGAAATGAGATAGGATGTATGATATGGAATGTGTGGATCATGGAAATGAATCCCAGTTTGTGGCAAGAGGCGTTTAAGGATAACCCGACTAATGGGTACATGTCGTTCGTTAAGGAAGTAGCTCCGTTTGGAGGAGAGCCATTCTAGGGTTAAGGAATCATTGGATGGTTGGTTAATGTGGATGTGTGGATGTGTTGGTTATAGGTTGAGCCCGTTGAGGAAATGTTATGTGTTGTATGACCATGGTTGTATGCATGATTTAAATATAATCAACTGCATGCTAAGACGACAATTAGTGCGTGGCCCGGTAGCATGTGGGCTGCGGGATTACCATACCAGCAAAGGTGCTGAGCCCCTTGGGGGCCACCCTTTCTCTTCTTTTCCTATTTCAGGTACGGAGAGCTGGAAGCCGTTCGAGAGTAGGACGGGGCAGATGTTTATACATGGGTAGCCATTTAAATGGCATGAGTATGATAGGCGTAGTAAGACCGAAGTTGTTATCGGCAGTAGTTGTAAATACTCGGTACAAGGGGAGTGTATGTATATATAATGTTGAAGATGGAACGAGGATTGTATTGTGTAGTTGCTCGGGAATCTAGTCCATCAGACCGATACAAATGTACATATATTAGCCTTGTTAGCCACGTAGGTGGTTAACGGCGTGTAACACCATTGGAATAAGTAATGTGATGAGTTGAGTTTCCGCTGCAGATTGTTATTATGTGTTTGTTGTTGGAGGGGTGTTACAAAAAGTGGTATCAGAGCGAAGTATCGCTCTGATGACTGAATTACCGAGCTTAGGGAATACCGAGTTAGGATTTAAGTACTTTGGGTTAAGGGTTGAGTGATAGCGTGAGAGATACGCTAGTAAGGAACTACCAGTGAATACTGGAAACCTACAATATCCATCCCACCCTCCACAATCCCTGTTGATACTTGGGACTGAAGCCAGAGATGAGAAGTCCTCTCTTACTCGGGAATACCCGATCTGGCTGTTATTAAATACCTTTAGGGTACGGAGAACCTGTCACACGGTAGATCCCGAAAACTGGGAATCCCGGAGACGGTCTCCATCTAAACAATGTTAACCGCATTCCATAGCGACAAATGAAGGATTTTATGTATAGAGGAATAGAATTTCCGGCAACCTGGTCGACATGCTAAGCAGTCGAGAATAAGCTTGCAACGCACCTACCGTGCAACGGCAAGAAGATTAAAGAAACCCGAGACGAGTGTCTACGGGACCACAGTTGATAAATAAAACACCAACGGTATACCAACCGTCAAGGAACTACAAGGTAGTGCCCAAATACGTGGAATGGACTACAAAGTGAGTACAATACTATGAGAACGGGGTCTCCCAGAATGGGAAACACCCTAGTTAATGATCGTCATGCGAAGACAGTGAGAAGTCACCTAGAAGAGATTTATCAAGACAGTAAGGTCAGTGAGGGCCAACAAGGCCGCTGATGACAATATGTGTCAAAACAATACCACAACCGGTATGTGTCAAACCGATAGCCAGTTAGCATGGTGCACTTGCCATAGCAAGTGCTGCTATAACAGGGCTGTTCAGAAAATTCATAACCACTACAAAGTATTTGGTAAAGTACCATAAAGTTAAATGTGATCGTCATAACAGTGGAAGGGCCTGCTAGCCTAACCTCTGTAATCGTAAGTACACCCAGCCAGCAAGAAGCTAGACTTGGCTAAGGTAAAAGATGTTGTGAAATCATGGAAATTTTTCTTTCAAACCTAATCTTTCACAAACCCTTTTCTTTTCAAACCAGATTTTCTTTCAAACCAACACTTCTTTCCAACCTTCTTTAAACCAAACCAGTGAAACCAAGAGCAACTGACAAGGATGCAACAGTGGATAAACCTTCCCTCGATTAAGTTCGGGAAGTAAAGAATGAATATTGTCACGGGACAATATAAGGGAGTTGACAACAGAATACTTCACCTAGGCGTGTGACGGACACTACAAGTGTACCAACTGTGTTGTGGGCGACCGCACTCCGATAGGAGCATGTGGACCTGACAGACCTACTTATAGGTTAGTTGGGTAAGTAGTAATGTATCAGTATGATACCCCATATATGTATACGAGTAGAGTCCAGAACACGGGAAGTAGTCGACTCCGTCTACGGTCAGCAGTATAAATTAAACAGGAGCTAGAAAATACAAGGAATGGTTGAAATTAAGGAACTCAGTTAAGTGAACGAGATTAAAGGGATTAGTGAATTCCTTTCAAGGAAATGTTTAAGAGTCAGGAGGTGCGAAGTGCACTAACTGAATGTAAAGACAGCTTATGTGACTTAAGGATCCCCAGGGATAAACATCATAGCTGGAAAGCAGGACAAGGCAGATGCCTAATGTGGACACATTAATGTGCAATGGACGGGATGAAATTCCCAGAATGAGTACCTATATTATTAAGAAATGTTGACCTTCACAGAAGAAGATAATAACCGGTTAAGAACGCAAACGGCGTGGCTAACTGAATATACCAGTAGCAACACCCAGGAGCAATCCTTAAAGGGTGTTCACATCAATAATTGTTGCACAAAATGACATGACAGAAACGCAAGAGTTGAAATTAACACCCAGTTTAGACTTAAGTTGCCAGGAGACGGACTGACAAACCTAAGGGACATCCCATGAAAGGAAATGTGATGCAACAACCTTGTCATGGATGCCAATACAACCTCTAACCAGATAATATGGTATAGAGAAGTACATGTGTGGACAGCCTACAATGAGCCCAGCTCAAGGCAAATAAGGCTTATAAGCCATAAGCAAGATATGTTATATAAATTCGATTGATTGTAGAAGTTTATGTTGTATAAGTGGATAAAGTGGTAAGCGAACCACTGCATTAAGAGTGGGGATACCCTCGATATTGTGAGACCGCAGAAGCGGTAGTTGTGTGAATCAAGTTCAAGGAATATGTGGAGGATGGACCACGTTGTTATTACCCCAGGGTGATTTAAATAAAATAACACGAAAGGAAGTGCTCGTACCAGTTGTGTACACAGGAAGAGTAATAAGTTTGATAGCAATCACCATAGGTGTGTGAAGCTAAATGTGTAGCGAACAACGCTCAAGGGAAAAATATAGTAGTATATTCAAAAAATCAGCCAAATAAGTGGCCAGATAAACCTAGCGTAATAGCAGAAGCTAATATAATAGCGGATACAGTATAAGTTGATGCTATATAATGGAAGAGGATACGGTGTGCAATAAGCGACCGTTGTATAAGTATTGCTAAGTGATGGTATGACAAATAAGCAGAGTTGTGAGTTAACCCCAGTGGAGATACAACAGTAAGTGATAGCAACGAACCGAGCAGTAAGCCGGTGACAAATATTATGTAATAAGAATTTCAGTAAAACACAGTGTAAATTCCTATCGCGATCGCATGAGAGATTTACTGTCGAGAGTTTACGCCTCTGCACTCTGTATGACTGAGTGTTTTGGTATTGCACTTGCGCAGTAATGATCGAGTGGGATAGCTAGGAATTGGAAACATGTTGATAGTGGAAGAATAATGTTATAATGGCCGATGCATAGGAAATGCAAGACCCCACCAATAAAGGGATACTTGTACAAAACCGAATGTGGAGACATGATTAACAGTAAGTGACTACAATAGCACTAACTGCCAAATATCGGTATGGAATATACCCCAAATATTGTAAATAGTTGAGAGAGCACTACACACTTGGTAGTAGCTTAATCTCAACCGACAGTAAGTCGGTAGAAGCAAGTCAATCATTGCGAATTACATAGTAGTTTATGCTGTAAGCTACTGGAGAAATGGATGGAAAATTGTGAAACTCACCGAATTCGCTCAGGGTAAAAGATACCATGCGGCGGTTGAGAAACCATTGTTACCTCGATAACGGTAATACATTGGAGATGTACAATACAGTAACGGTAACGAATGGGGCAAACTAGCTCTATAATTATCAGGGTTGCGCAACAGAGGCCAGTAAGCCCATGCGTCAGGTACCGGGTATACATTGTGAATATGAATGGATGGCTAGTTATCAGTGCCTAAAAGCCTCACAGGCCAGGACCGAAACCGGTTATGAGTTACAACTCCAATGCGAATTCTTGGTTTAGGAACTAAACCGCGAATATGGTTAAGATCCTCTAATCAGAATCCATTGTGTAATAAACCGTGTGGAAGTTAAAACGCTCCACGACGGCAGAACATTTTAAGCCAAGGTTTAGTGATTGATTACGTGGGCGTAATCCCTTTTCAGGGGGGTAGAGCGCAAAACCACTTAGTGCGTTTTACCGTACAAGTGTACGTGAATGGGGTTGTGCATAGCACAAAATGAATTGTTATGATGGTTGGCGCGTGTGTTATATAAACATACGCATTTATTTGTGGTTAAATTGTGGTAATTGCGCACAGAGGATGCGAATACCATTGTGGGAAGTGTGTTTATCTTGTTAACAGTGGTGTGTGAGAGTACAAGTGGAAGGGAGTAAAGAAACTCCCGGGGATCTAAAACCCCGATGGTGCATAAATATAAACCATGTATGGTATTTTGATAAAAATATATGTATATATATATACAATGTGGTGATTTATGAAGGGTTATGAGACCGACATAGAACCTAGTGAGAATTAAATTCTCTAGGTAACTTGAATTAAGTTGGATTTGGATGATGATTGATAGACGGAGTTCTATCCCCTGGAGATGTAATGATTATGACTAGAAGGATTCAAAGATAGAAAATGGTACATGCTTGAATTAGTGTTGGTTGAAAATGAGGTGGGAGGTGAAACTTGATTATCATGAGATCAAGGGAAGCCGAACACAAATTGGGGTGGAAAGATAGTTCAACACTGATGCTGATCACATCAGGGTTGGATGACTCTTGAAGCTCCCTGTAAGTGGTCACAAAACAACATGTTAAGAAAAATACAAGGAGCAAATCGGACTTGGAGTTGTGTGGTGTTTTCAAAAGGATTTTCAATTGGTATTTTCAAACAATCGATTAATATTTGAATAAAAGATCTCTTATACTTAACCTCACAAGGAAATTTTAAATTTAAGTGAATGTTTTGATCTCCCAAAGGAACGGGGACCAGAAAGTGTCCATCGCGACCGGGTCCTGCGGGATCACAGTGTATATGTACTCAACATGGGACTTGAGCCCATGGGGAGATGGAAAAGGTATTTCTGTTTGATATACATGCTATGACATGTTGTTTGGTATGTGTGATAAAGGTTATTCTGACTGTGATCTCCTAAAGTGTGTGCTATCAAGACCTATGAGTCTAAATGTGTTGTGTTACATAGACCTATGAGTCTAAATGTGGTTATGTCACCCAGACCTAAGAGTCTGAGGGATATTGTATGGGTGCAAGTGTGGTGAAGGTACCCGGACCATTGAGTCCGAGGTTACCATGTGAATATGATATTTTATGTATAATGTGGATATGTTGCCCGGACCATTAAGTCCGAGGTTGGATGAAAAGGGTGGTTGGTAATGGAAGTTTTATGGCTATAAGTAATTCCCGTATTCTAATCCAATGATGCGAGGAAATGTGAACTTCGAGGACGAAGTTCTTTTAAGGGGGGTAGATTGAAATACCCCAAACCTTGGTATGTAGTGTAAATGTTAAACTATGGTAGTTAAAGGCTAAAAAGTTCCTTAGTAACATCAGTGAACAATTTAAACCATAATAAATGCAATAAAGCATTAAGACACAGTTTGAGCAAAAACATGCTCTAAGCTATGAGTGAACTTGGTTAGGAC
The DNA here is from genome assembly GCA_023374045.1 of Limonium bicolor. Lineage (NCBI taxonomy): Eukaryota > Viridiplantae > Streptophyta > Magnoliopsida > Caryophyllales > Plumbaginaceae > Limonium > Limonium bicolor. The sequence goes on from CM041780.1 coordinate 106,868,502, forward strand.
CCAAAGAGCCTACCAAGACTTGATAACATTTAATTATGATTTAATAAGGCTAAATAAGTCCTTAAGAAACTTTGGTGGACAGTTAAACCAAATAAAACATAAGAAAATACCTTAAAGTCAATATGAGCAAAAATGTGCTCTAAGCTTGGGATGAATGTGTATAAGACCTAATGGTCATACCTATACCTTATTTATATGTTAATGAACATATTAAATCAATTACTAAAGAAAACCAAGCTTGAAAACAAGTTAAAACACAAAAAGTGCTTTAAGGAGTCTTAAAGCACGTTTTTGAAAAATTGTCTTGTAAATGAGTTTTGAATGGCTAAATGTCCATCATTACTCTTTAATTAACATGTGTACTATATAGTATCACATTTGGGTGGCCATATTAGTGGGAAATCAAAAATTTCACTTCTGTGTGCCTTGTTATTGGTGAATAGTGATTTTTTATAAGCTAGTTTGTAACATATAATGTTATAAGTAATTAAATTGGTCAACAAAGACAATTATACCCTTCTAATAATAAGGGGGCCGGTTTTTGGTAGTAATGAGTCACCAAACATGTTAACTTGTTAAGTAAATAAAAGTGACTCATAAGTTACTATTTGCTTTAAGTTATAAATATCTTCAAAAAGCAAAAACCAATCTCATTCTCCCTTCTTTCTTCATTTCCCACGGTTGCAAGGCTTCTTCAACCTCTCTTCTTCTCCATTTACGATTTGGAATAGTGCTCACCAAAGCTCCACCTTCCATTGGCAATAATTCCAAGCTCACTTGTTCAAATCAAAAACAAACACCACCAATCTCTTCCTCTCAACAAGCTCTTCAATTCTATCCTTTCAAAATCCCAAGAGCTCCATTTCGGTGCCAAGAGGGATCACCATGGGAGGAGCTTGAGCTCACCTTTTCACATATTCTTGTTCTCCTTTGCTTCAAGGTAAGGAAACTCAAAGAAAAATGACATTTCCTTCATGTTTTGTCATGTCCGAAAATCACTCTTAATGGAGTCATTATATTACCTTTTTCCTAGCTTCATTCCAATCTCTTATGGACTAGGTGGAGTCCTCTCTTCATAGACATTCAAACTCCCTTCAAAGATCAAGGTAAAACAACTCCATTAATGTTTTTGAAATAATGTAAACCTAGGGTTTACAATGAGATGAAGCATAAAGCTTATATACTCATTTCAATGTTGGTACATTGTTTAGTAGTTGACAGGGAAAGAAATGCCTCATCGGTTTTGTAAGGAAACAAGAAAGAAATTTGGGAGGAAAAGAGGTAAATATGCTATCTTAATGTGGTTTAATGCCTTAGGAGAAATAAGCTTATGATGCTTGTTAAAACTACCTAAAGAGCAACTGGTAAATGAGCTAGTAAAATGCTCTCAAGGAGTTTATTAAAGGAATATGTATTGTTGGGTGTATTTGCAGGTCAAAGGCATTATATGTGGGAAATTCAGTGTTTATGGTTTATGCAATTTAAGGGCCTAAGAGCCATGCATTTAAGGGCCTAAGTGCCAAGCAATTTAAGTTATGCACTATATTGTGATGTATGTAGTGCTTAATGTGTGAAGTTGTGTATAAAAGTGTGTTTGATGGATTTTAGGTGTTCTTGAATGAAATAAGGTAAAAACCTAAGTGTTTGGATGTGAGTAAATACAAGAGAAGCTATGGCCAAATTTGGGAAAATGTGTAAGAAGTTCTAAGTGTTTTAAGGAAGTTTTGGTGAACTAGGAAGTGTTAAAGGTGAATGAATGTTTACTTTAGAAGAAAACATGTAAAAAGGAGATTTAGTTAGTAAGAAAATAATGCTTAAGAGATGATGTTAAGATGAGAAGAAAGTGTTTTGGGATAGTAGTTATAATAGGTGAGAAACACCATTTAGGAACCTAGTACAAATGTTGGAAGTGTTAAGGAATTTTTACAAGGAAATAAGTAAAGGCTTAAGGAGTTAGAAAATGAGTTTCATGGATGTTGTATGTGGATATAAGGTTACCAAATGTTGTTAGGAGGCATTAAAAGGCCTTAGGAGAAGTTTGGTGAAGATTTGGCAAAGTTTGGGTAAGTTTAGAAGGCGACCGACCCAGGGGTCCGACCCAGTTTTGGGTCGGTCGAGCCTCTGTTAGATGTTAGGAATGTGTTCGGTAATGGTCCGACCCAAAAGGGTGGGTCGGACATGGGTCGGTCGGTCAAGTGTCAAAGGAAGAAAATGTTCGCACATGGTCCGACCCAGTCGAGTGAGTCGGACATGGGTCGGACGGGCATGATGATAAGGAAGTAAAAAGGGTTCTGTAATGGACCGACCCAGCTGGGTCGGACGGTGGGTCGGTCGGACCAAAAACATGGTTTAAGGTTATGAAATGATATGTGATGATGGGGATTGGTAGGTAATGATGTTATAAGGATGTTAAGGACATGTTAGGTGAGTTTTAATGACAATAAGGTGGGCTAAAAGTTGTATTAGAATGTGAGAGTAAAACATGTTAAAAATGTAAGTTATGTAACAAAGTTAACGGGGAAAAATTAAGCATTGACATTAAATAATCAAGCAAACCCCGATGTTAATGACAACACATGTGATGTTAACAGTTGTTCGGGAATGGCTCGAGGTACATAAATGGACGTGGTAAAGTGGACCCCGGTGACAGGTATGGTTTTCTTGCAACCTGTGTCCTACCGGATTACACCGGCTTGTATGCCAATATGTTTTCTTGAGTGTTTGCCACCTTGTAAGATAAAACATGTAATGAGTTTATAGTAATTCATTTATGTGGCGAATTTGGCCTCCGATACCATTTAACCTCAAGTATGTGTTAAACCTTAGCTAACCAAAACTAGGAACACATGAGTGATCGGTATTCGGAGTTGACGGCCCAAACCTTGGGAACGTGCTAACCACGGCTATGTGTGAGTTAGTTGGATATTGTTGTTGTATGCAAGTGTGTGAACCTCCCTTGTGTGCTTAACTCGGTTATGATACCGCATGGTGTGTGGATGTGGTAGGCTCCATAATGGATCTCTAACTACTTATTATTAAGTGTATGTGTACTAATGGGGGGTGAGGAGTCCGGTTGTTCCGGCCACGCGTGTGATGGACGGGAGTCGTTATCTTATCCGGTTCGGCTCTCTTGGTGTATGTATAGGTGGTATTCCAATTTGGTTTCTACCTTCCCTTAGCTTATCCAAAGCTAGTTACTGACTCACGTCGGGCCACAGGGGCATACGTATGTTATTTCGGTGTGCTTGGGTACTATATCCGACACACCTTGGGTATAAGTTAACCGTTCTATATAACCGGACGGTAACGAGGATGGTAACGAGCTTAACATGGGATTGGCAAAAATCCCTAGGTTCACATGGTATACTAACTATGATGGAAGGTTCCTTGTGAGAACCGATCTTATGGTGTTATGTATGGTTATGGTGCTATGCAAATTCCCTTGCTAAGCTATGGTATATATATATATATTCGATGTTTTAAATGAATGCGATGTCATCATATGTATGTTGAAACAAGAAAGGTGTTGTTATGTTTTATTATGTGAGAAATGAGATAGGATGTATGATATGGAATGTGTGGATCATGGAAATGAATCCCAGTTTGTGGCAAGAGGCGTTTAAGGATAACCCGACTAATGGGTACATGTCGTTCGTTAAGGAAGTAGCTCCGTTTGGAGGAGAGCCATTCTAGGGTTTAAGGAATCATTGGATGGTTGGTTAAGTGTGGATGTGTTGGTTATAGGTTGAGCCCGTTGAGGCGAAATGTTATGTGTTGTATGACCATGGTTGTATGCATGATTTAAATATAATCAACTGCATGCTAAGACGACAATTAGTTGTGCGTGGCCCGGTAGCATGTGGGCTGCGGGATTACCATACCAGCAAAGGTGCTGAGCCCCTTGGGGGCCACCCTTTCTCTTCTTTTCCTATTTCAGGTACGGAGAGCTGGAAGCCGTTCGAGAGTAGGACGGGGCAGATGTTTATACATGGGTAGCCATTTAAATGGCATGAGTATGATAGGCGTAGTAAGACCGAAGTTGTTATCGGCAGTAGTTGTAAATACTCGGTACAAGGGGAGTGTATGTATATAATAAATGTTGAAGATGGAACGAGGATTGTATTGTGTAGTTGCTCGGGAATCTAGTCCATCAGACCGATACAAATGTACATATATTAGCCTTGTTAGCCACGTAGGTGGTTAACGGCGTGTAACACCATTGGAATAAGTAATGTGATGAGTTGAGTTTCCGCTGCAGATTGTTATTATGTGTTTGTTGTTGGATGGGGTGTTACAGCCACGACGGTTCGCCCGATTTCCAAGAAAGCCCCAGTATATTCCCAAAAATTGTCGTACTCACAGATTTCACCTGCAGGAAAGGGGGCACAATCATTATGACCAACGGCGCCAATATCTTCCTTGCCGAGTCAGTTCCCACCCATATTGGTATTCTCGGCAAAAAGGAATTTTTTCAAAAAGTGAAAACGCTGCAGACATTCCAATCAGCTTTTTACAGCAGTTCCCAGACCTAGTCGTGCAGTAAAATACTCAATCACGAGTTCAAGCATGGAACAATCTTTTCGGCTCCCCCTCTAATGGGCCCCCTCCCCCCAACCGCTCCAAGCACGCTTTCATTTTCAACGGCTCACACTCCCTCCTCCCCTCCCGTACCTGCTCATTCCCCCAAAAAAGATAATCTTTTCACTCCAGTCCAGCCCACAATTGAAACCCTGCACTCCCCAGGAAAAGTCGAACCCATCCCCCCGAACCAGCCCACGCCTGATTCAGACATCAATACACAATTCCAAACCCCAACCCAACCGGCACTGCCTCCTTTCAGTACCCTCGTGCCAGAAACCCCACCTAACCTCCAACCTCAACCGGCGGATCTCAACCCACTGCCTTTTGACCACTCCCACCTCATCACCCAATCGCCGGCCATAAACCTGAAGGTATTACTAGTCTCAGACTCAACCCCAGTAGTCGCCCCAAACGGCACAAGCCCGACGTCGCTAGCAGCGCAGAATTGTCTTGATTTTGGACGATCTCTCCACTGCCACTACCCAAATCCAGTGAAATACCCCAAACCTTGATATGTTGTTAAACATTTAAACTATGGTATGTAAAGGCTAAAAAGTGTCTTAGAAACATCAGTGAACAATTTAAACCACAGTAAATGCAATAAAGCACTAAGATACAGTTTGAGCAAAAACATGCTCTAAGCTATGAGTGAACTTGGTTAGGACCCAAAGAGCCTACCAAGATTTAATAACATTTAATTATGATTTTATAAGGCTTATTAAGTCCTTAGGAAACCTTGGTAGACAATGAAACCAAACAAAACACAGATAAATACCTTAAAGTCAATAAGAGCAAAAATGTGCTCTAAGCTTGGGATAAATTTGTATAAGACCTAATGGTCATACCTACACCTTATAAATATGTTAATGAACATATTAAATCAATTACCAAAGAAAACCAAGCTTGAAAACAAGTTAAAACACAAAATGTGCTTTAAGGAGTCTTAAAGCACGTTTTTGAAAAATTGTCTTGTAAATGAGTTTTGAATGGCTAGATGTCCATCATTACTCTTTAATTAACATGTGTACTATATAGTATCACATTTGGAAGTCTATATCAATGGGAAATCAAAAATTTCACATCTATGTGCCTTGTTTTAGTGAATAGTAACTAAAATAAGCTAGTTTGTAACATATGTTGTTATAAGTAATTAAATTGGTCAACTAAGACCAAAACACCCCTAAGTAAATGATGGGGGCCGGTTTTATTAAGGTGAGTCACCACCATGTAAAAAAAATAACAATTAAAGAAAGGAAGGAAAAGTAAGTAAAAAGAAGAAAGTTACATTAGTACATAAATATCTTCTAAAAGTAGACTCCAAACTTCATCCTCTCATTTCCGTCACTTCCCACCGTCTTCTACCTTTCTTCTTTCTCTCTTTTACGATTTGCTATGGCAGCCTCTCTTCTCCATCTTCATTTCTTTGCCAAATCCAACTCCATGCTCCAAATCAAATTCTAAGACTATATTTGTCTTAGTTAGACCAAGCTCTACACTTCTATCTTTTCAAATCATCAAGAACTCAATTTTGGTGCCATGGAGATTCACCATTGAAGTAGCTTGAGCTCACCTTTTCACATATTATTGTTCTCCTTTGCTTCAAGGTAAGGAAACTCAAAGAAAATCCATGTTTCCTCCATGTTTATGTGATGTCCGAAAATTCACCTCACAATGGTGTTTTCACCTTGCTTATTTTAGCTTCATTCGAATCTTCCAAGGGCTAAGAGGAGTCCTCTCTTGATACTTATTCAAGTTCTCTTCCAATTCCAAGGTAAAACAATTACCTTAATGTGTTAAAACAATATGTGTAACTAGGGTTTACAATGAGATGAAGCATAATGCTTGAATACTCATTCTATTATTTGTACATTGTTTAGAAGTTGACAAACAACCAAACACCCCACCGGTTTTACAAGGAAACAAGAAAGAAGTTTGTGAGGAAAAAGAGGTAAACAAGCTATCTCAATGTAGTTTAAATAACTTAGGAAAATGAGCTTGATTTGCTTAACAAAATACCTAAGGAGCCAATGGTGAATGACCTAGAAAATGCTCTTAAGGAAACTATTAAGGGGCATATGTGATGTTGAGTGTATTCGCAGGTCAAAGGCATTATTTATGTGGGAAATTCAGTGTTTAAGGTTTATGCAATTTAAGGGCCTAAGAGCCATGTTATTTAAGGGCCTAAGTGCCAAGCAATTTAAGTTAAGCACTATATTGTGATGTAGTGCTAAATGTGTGAAGTTTGTGTATAAAATGTGTTTGATGGATTTTAGGTGTTCTTGAATGAAATAAGGTAAAAACCTAAGTGTTTGGGATGTGAGCAAATACAAGAGAAACTATGGCCAAATTTGGGAAAATGTGTAAGAAGTTCTAAGTGTTTTAAATGGTTTTGGTGAACTAGGAAGTGTGAAAAGTGAACAAATGTTTTACTAAGAGATAAAACATGTATTGAGGTGATTTAGAGTGGTGTAAGGATTTAGGTGTTATCTTGGAAGTTCTAGGAATTCAAGGTGTGTTTTGAGAATGTATTTAAGTCTTGGAGAAGTTTGTTTAAGGTTTAGGTAATGTCGATATCCAAGGAATAAGTGATGTTTAGGTAAGATGTGGAAAAGGAGATTTAGTTAGTAAGAAAAGAAGTTTGAGAGATGATGTTAAGGTGTAGAGGAAACACCTTGGTATAGTGGTCATTATTGGTGAAATACCACTTAGAAATCTTAAGGAGGAAGCATTCCAAGTGCTAAGAATTTTGTAAGAAATTTGTGAATGATAAAATGGTTTTGGTGTGTGATTTAAAGAGTTTAGTGCATGGCTAAGGTGTGTTTGATGCCAAATGATGTTGGAACACATTAGGAGGCTTGAGGAAAAATTTGGAGAAAGTTGACAATGTATGGGAAGTTTCTGCACCCGACCTACCCAGGGGACCGACCCCAGTCTGGGTCGGTCGGGCTGAAACTGTGAAGTTGGATGTTCTCTGCAGCCGACCTACCCAGGGGTGGGTCGGTCGTGGGTCGGTCGGACCTTAAAAAAAAAAATTAAATTAAATTTTAAGAATGTTAAGTGGTGTTGTGGTATGCCATTAAGAGAGTATTGATGGTTAGAAAGATAAATATATATGGACTTGAGAGATTAAGTTAAGTAAGATGATTTAAATGTTAAGGTTAAAAATGATATGTAATGGGGGGATTGATTAGTAATGATGTAATAAGGTTGTGTAGGACACGTTAGGTGAGTTAAAGTCACAATTTGGTGGGTGAAAAGTTGAAGTAAAATGAAAGAGTGAAACATGTTAAAAATGTAAAGTTATTTAACTAAGTTAATGGGGGAAAGTTATAAGCATTAGACATTAAATAATCATGCTACCCCAATGTCAATAAAATTACATGTAATGTTATCAGTTGTTCGAGGATTGCTCGAGGAACATAAGTGGATGTGATAAGTGGACTCCGGTGACAGGTATGGTTTTCTTGCAACCTGTGTCCTACCGGATTACACCGGCTTGTATGCCAATGTGTTTTTCTGTATGTTTGCCATGTTGTAAGATAAAACATGTAATGAGTTTACAGTAATTCATGTATGTGGCGTGTTCAACTCCGATACCATTTAACCTCGGCAGTGTTAACCTTAGTTAACTGAGTCTAGGATCACATGTGAGTTCGGTATTCGGAGTAAACGACCCGAACCATGGGACGTACTAACCACGGTTATGCGTGTGTTAAATGTGTGATATGTGTATGTGAATGTAGGGATCTCCCTTGTGTGTCTAACACAGTTGTAGTACTGTATGATGTGTAGATGTGATAGACTCCATAGTGGGGTTCTAACTAATATCCGCGCGTTGTTTGGGAGAGGGTATCCTTCCTAGCCTTACCCTTCTCTTGTTATGGTTGTTTCCCTCACGGGTTATGATCTCCCATTAGCTTACTCTAAAGCTTAGCTATTCTGACTTATGATCGGTTTAGGGGGAACATGTGTTTGTGTGGTGTGTTCGGGCCTCCAAACCCGAACCGCCTTAACTTAAGTTACTCGTCCAACTATTAGGACGGTAATGAGTGTCGTTGTTATTGTATAACGAGCTTATCATGAGACTGACAACATTCTAGGCTCACCAGTGTATAAACAATGTTTGGGTCGGTTCCTAAGAGAACCACTCCCGATGTTATGTATTTTTGTTGTGATGCAATATCTATTGCGGTATTATGTTGTGCACGTGGAAACGTGCAAAGTGTTGTTAAGTGTTGTATGTAGTGTATGTTGTAGGTTGTATAATGTGGAGTGTGTGGATCATGGATATGATTCCCAGTTTGTGATAAGAGGCGTTTAAGGGTAACCATTTAAGGGTATGTGTCGTCTATTAAGGAAGTAGCTCCATTAGAGGAGGAACACTCTAGGGATGATGAATACCATGAGTGACTTATTAAGTAAGGATATATTATCCGTTTGTTGAGCCCGTTGAGGCGAATGATTATGTTTGTGTGTTTACAGTTGCATGTATGATTTAAAATAATCAACCGCATGCTAAGACGACAATTAGTTTGCGTGGCCCGGTAGCATGTGGGCTGCGGGATTACCATACCAGCAAAGGTGCTGAGCCCCTTGGGGGCCACCCTTTCTCTTCTTTTCCTATTTCAGGTACAAGGAGCTGGAAGCCGTTCGAGAGTAGGACGGGGTAGTCATTGTACATGGGTAATTGTTTATGTTGTATATATACAGTAGGTAGTAAGACCGAAATTGTTATCGGCATTAGTTATAAATACTCGGTATAGTTGGAAGGTGTATGTTGTTGTTGTGATTAATGGAAAGGGATAGTAATGTGTAGTCGCTCGGGAATTTAGCCCATCAGACCGGTACAATGTGTATGTATTAGCCTTGTTAGCCACGTGGGTGGCTAACGGCGTGTAACACCAACGAGATAAGTAATGTGATGAGGTTGTTTTTCCGCTGCAGTTTATTGTAAGTGTGTATTGTTGGATGGGTGTTACAAAAAGTGGTATCAGAGCGAAGTATCGCTCTGATGACTGAATTACCGAGCTTAGGAAGTACCGAGTTAGGATTTAAGTACTTTGGGTTAAGGGTTGAGTGATAGCGTGAGAGATACGCTAGTAAGGAACTACCAGTGAATACTGGAAACCTACAGTATCCTTCCCGCCCTCCACAGTCCCTGTTTTATAACTTGGGGAACAACGCCAGAGAGATGAAAGTCCTCTCATACTCGGGAATACCCGATCTGGCTGTTATTAAGTACCTCTAAAGGTACGGAGAACCTGTCACACGGTAGATCCCGAAAACTGGGAATCCCGGAGATGGTCTCCATCTGAACAATGTTAACCGCATTTCGTAGCAATGAATGAAGGATCTTGTGTATAGAGGAATAGAATTTCCGGCAACCTGGGTCAACATACCAAGCAGTCGAGAAAAACCAACTTGCAACGCACCAACCGTGCAACAGGCAAGAAGTGGATTAGTGAAACCGAGACAAGTGTCTACGGGACCACAGTTGATAAACAATACACCAACGGTGTACCAACCGATAAAGGAACTGCAACGTAGTGCCCAAACAAGAGACAAGTCTCAGTAACCACGACAATGCGTGGAACGGGCTACGAAGAGAATACAATACTAAGACAAAGGGGTCTCCCAGAATGGGAAACACCCTAGTTGATGATCGTCAGGTGAAGACAGTGAGATCAGTAAGGGCCAGCAAGGCCACTGATGACAATATGGGTAAAAACAATACCACAACCGGTAAGTGCTAAACCGATAGCCAGTTAGCATGGCGCACTTGCCATAGCAAGTGCAGCTATAACAGGGCTGTTCGGGAAATTTATAACCACTACGAAGTACTTGGTGAAGTACCATGAAGTTAAGTGAGATCATTGTAACCGTGGAAGGGCTTAATAGCCTAACCTCTGTGATTGTAAGTACACCAGTCAGCAAAAGCTAGACTTGGCTAAGGTAAGAAGATGTTGTGAAACCATGAAAATTTTCTTTCAAACCCAGATTTATTCAAACCCTTTTCTTTTCAAAACCACATTTTCCTTCAAACCAACACTTCTTTCCAACCTTCTTTTAAACCAAACCAGTAAAACCAAGGGCAGTTGATAAGAATTCAGCATTGGATAAACTTTCCCTCGATTAAGTCCGGGAAGCATGGAATGATATTGTCACGGGACAATAAGGGAATTGACACAGAATACTTCACCTAGGCGTGTGACGGACACTACGAGTGTACCAACTGAATTGTGGGACGACCGCACTCCGATAGGAGCTTGTGGGCCTGACAGACCTACTTATGGGTTAGTTGGGTAAGTAGTAATGTATCAGTATGGTACCCCACATATGTATACGAGTGGAGTCCGAAACACGGGAAGTAGTCAACTCCGTCTACGGTCAGCAGTATAAATCAAACAAGAGCTAAGGATTACAAGGAATAGTTGAAGTTAAGGAACTCAGTTAAGTTAACTAGACTAAAGGAATAATGAATTCCTCTCAAGGAAATGTTAAGAGTTATGAAGTGCGAAGGGCACAAACTGTTATATAAAGACATCACACATGTCTTAAGAATTCCGAGGAATAAACATGATAGCTGGAACGGTGACCCAGCCTGTGCATGGCAAGGCATGCCTAATGTGGACACATTAACGTGCAATGAACGGGATGAAACTCCCAGATTGAGTACCTACACTACCAGGAAAGGTTGATCTTCACAGGAGGAGATAATAAACCAGTTAAGAACGCAAACGGCGTGGCTAACAGAATATACCAATAAGTGTGAACCAAATGTAATGGCATAACTTAGCAACACCCAGGAGAAATCCTTGAAGGGTGTTCGCATCAACAATCGTTGAATGAAATGCATGACACAAACACAAGGGTCGGAATTAACACCCAGTTTACACATAAGTTGTCAGGAGACGGACTGACAATCCTAAGGGGCATCCCATGAAAGGAAACGGAATGCAACGACCTTGTCATGGAGCTCAGTATAATATCCAAACCATATAATGTCGTACAGAGGAGTACATGTGTGTGGACAGCCTACAATGAGCCCAGCTCAAGGCAAATAAGGCTTATAAGCCATAAGCAAGATAAGTTATATAAATTAGATTGATTGCAGAAGTTTATGTTATATAAGTGAATAGAGTGGAGAACGAACCACTGCATTAAGAGTGGGGATACCTCTTGATGTTGTGAAACCGTAGGAGCGGTAGTTATGTGAACCAAGCTCAAGAAATATGTTAAGGATGGATGATATTATTATTGAAAGAGAGCAGTTAGCTTAATAGTACGTGTGTATAAAGTGAAACACCGAGCTAAATGATGCCGGCTTGTGACTCGAATGATCGATGCTCAAGGAGCATTCAGTAGTCATCCAAAAGAATGACAAATCATAATACGAGTGATGTAAGTATATGCGTGGAAGTTAATGTGACAGTAAATACGATGTGAGTTAGTGTTATACAATAAGCACGGTGCGTAGTAAGCGACCGTTGTATAAGTGTTGTTAAACGATAATGTAACAGATAGACCAGTTATGAGTTAAACTCAGTGGAGATGCAAGATAAGTGATGTTAAACAAACTGAGCAATAAGCCAGTGGTAGGTACTGTGTGATGAGGAACTCAGTGTGAATTCCATGGCGAATCGCATAAGGGATTTATTGTCAAGAGTTTACGCCTCTGCACTTTGTATGACTGAGTGTTTTGGTATTGCACTTGCGCAGTAATGAACGAGTGAGATAGCTAGGAATTGGAAACATGTTAATTGTGAAGCAATAATGTTATAATGGCCGATGCATAGGAAATGCAAGACCACACCAATAAAAGAGTACTTGTACAAAACCAAATGTGGAGACATGATTAACAGTAAGTGACTACAGTAGCACTAACTGCCAAATATCGGTATGGAATATACCCCAAATGTTGTAAATAGCTGAGAGAGCACTACACACTAGGTAGTAGCCCAATCTCAACCGACAATAAGTCGGAAGGCAACAAGTCAATCATTGTGAAATACATAGCTGTATACATAGTAAATTGTTATGGAAGTGGATAGAAAGTTTATAACTCACCGAATTCGCTAATGGTAAAAGATACCACGCGTCGGTTGAGAAACCATTGTCACCAAGATAAAGGTAATAATTGGGGATGTACAATACAGTAAGAATAACAAATGGAGCAATTAAGCTCTACAGTTATTAGAGTTTCGCAGCAGAAACTAGTGAGCCAGTGATTCAAGTGTTGAATGTACATGGTGAACATGAGTGAATGGCTAATTATTAACGCCTAGAAGCCTAACAGGCCAAAATCAAAACCAACTAAGAGTTTAAACAAACTCCAATGAGAATTCTTGGTTTAGGAACTAAACCGCCAATATGGTTAAGATCCTCTAATCAGAATCCATTGTGTAATAGACCGCGTGGAAGTTAAAACACTTCACGACGGCAGAACATTTAAGCCAATGTTTAGTGATTGATTACGTGGGCGTAATCCCTTTTAAGGGGGGTAGAGCGCAAAACCACTTAGTGTATATTACCGTACAAGTGTACGTAGTGTATGTGACTTATATTGTGCATAGCACAAAATTATATTATTGTTTTGATGATTGGTGTGTGTGTTACGTAAACATACACATTCATTCATGGTTTAATTGTGGTAATTGCGCACAGAAGATGCGAATACCATTGTGATAAGTGTGTGTATTTGTTAACAGCTGTGTGTGATAGTACAAGTGTGGGGAGTAGAGAAACTCCCGGGGGAACAAACCCCCGACAGTGTATAAATGTGAAATGGTGTGTTGTATTTTGATAAAATATATGTATATATATATATAGTGATTCATGAAAGAATACGAAACTGACATAGAACCTAGTGAGAATGAGATTCCCTAGGTAACTACATTAAAGTGCATGGAAATAGCTGATAGACGAAGTTCTATCCCTTGGAGATGTTATGATCATGACTAGAATGATTTAAAAGATAGAAAATTGGAAATGAGTGATTTATTTGATGCTTGAAATGAAGTGGGAAGTGGAACTTGATTTGCATGCGATCAAGGGAAGCCGAACACAAATTGGGGTGGAAGGGTAGTTCAACACTGATGCTGATCACATCAGGGTTGGATGACTCTTGAAACTCCCTATAAGTGGTCACAAATAACCACGCTAAGAAAAGAAGCAAAGAGCTTAAGTTGGACTTGGAGTTGTGTGTGTTTTCAAAAAGGATTTTGAATTGGTATTTATAAAACGTCGATAGATATTTTACATAGATAAAGTTCTCTTAATTAACCTCATAAGGAAATTTTAAATTTAAGTGATTGTTTTGATCTCCCAAAGGCACGGGGACGGAAGGTGTCCATCGCGACCGGGTTCTGCGGGATCGCAGTGTATATCAAAAATATTTTTGATTGCTATACATGCTATGACATGTTGTGTGGTATGTGTGATAAATGTTGTTTTTACTTGGATTTCCTAAAGTGTATGCTATCAAGACCTATGAGTCTAAATGTGTTGTGTTACATAGACCTATGTGTCTAATGTTGTTATGTTACCCAAGACCAGTGAGTCAAAGGGGTTGTTATGTATGTGTAAGTGTTGTTAAGATACCCGGACCATTGAGTCCGAGGTTATCATGTGAATATGTTATGTTATGTGTGGATGTGAATGTGTTGCCCGGACCATTAAGTCCGAGGTTGTGATGTAAAGTGTGTTTGGTTATGGAAGTTTATTTCCAAGTGATTCCCGTGTTCAAAGCTAATGATGTGTGGAAAGTGTGAACTTCGAGGACGAAGTTCTTTTAAGGGGGGTAGATTGAAATACCCCAAACCTTGATATGTTGTTAAACATTTAAACTATGGTATGTAAAGGCTAAAAAGTGCCTTAGAAACATCAGTGAACAATTTAAACCACAGTAAATGCAATAAAGCACAAGATACAGTTTGAGCAAAACATGCTCTAAGCTATGAGTGAACTTGGTTAGGACCCAAAGAGCCTACCAAGACTTAATAATTTAATTATGATTTTATAAGGCTAATAAGTCCTTAGGAAACCTTGGTAGACAATGAAACCAAACAAAACACAGATAAATACCTTAAAGTCAATAAGAGCAAAAATGTGCTCTAAGCTTGGGATAAATTTGTATAAGACCTAATGGTCATACCTACACCTTATAAATATGTTAATGAACATATTAAATCAATTACCAAAGAAAACCAAGCTTGAAAACAAGTTAAAACACAAAATGTGCTTTAAGGAGTCTTAAAGCACGTTTTTGAAAAATTGTCTTGTAAATGAGTTTTGAATGGCTAGATGTACATCATTACTCTTTAATTAACATGTGTACTATATAGTATCACATTTGGAAGTCTATATCAATGGGAAATCAAAAATTTCACATCTATGTGCCTTGTTTTAGTGAATAGTAACTAAAATAAGCTAGTTTGTAACATATGTTGTTATAAGTAATTAAATTGGTCAACTAAGACCAAAACACCCCTAAGTAAATGATGGGGGCCGGTTTTATTAAGGTGAGTCACCACCATGTAAAAAAATAACAATTAAAGAAAGGAAGGAAAAGTAAGTAAAAAGAAGAAAGTTACTTTAGTACATAAATATCTTCTAAAAGTAGACTCCAAACTTCATCCTCTCATTTCCTTCACTTCCCACCGTCTTCTACCTTTCTTCTTTCTCTCTTTTACGATTTGCTATGGCAGCCTCTCTTCTCCATCTTCATTTCTTTGCCAAATCCAACTCCATGCTCCAAATCAAATTCTAAGACTATATTTGTCTTAGTTAGACCAAGCTCTACACTTCTACTTTTCAAATCATCAAGAACTCAATTTTGGTGCCATGGAGATTCACCATTGAAGGAGCTTGAGCTCACCTTTTCACATATTATTGTTCTCCTTTGCTTCAAGGTAAGGAAACTCAAAGAAAATCCATGTTTCCTCCATGTTTATGTGATGTCCGAAAATTCACCTCACAATGGTGTTTTCACCTTGCTTATTTTAGCTTCATTCGAATCTTCCAAGGGCTAAGAGGAGTCCTCTCTTGATACTTATTCAAGTTCTCTTCCAATTCCAAGGTAAAACAATTACCTTAATGTGTTAAAACAATATGTGTAACTAGGGTTTACAATGAGATGCATAATGCTTGAATACTCATTCTATTATTTGTACATTGTTTAGAGTTGACAAACAACCAAACACCCCACCGGTTTTACAAGGAAACAAAAAGAAGTTTGTGAGGAAAAAGGGTAAACAAGCTATCTCAATGTAGTTTAAATAACTTAGGAAAATGAGCTTGATTTGCTTAACAAAATACCTAAGGAGCCAATGGTGAATGACCTAGAAAATGCTCTTAAGGAAACTATTAAGGGGCATATGTGATGTTGAGTGTATTCGCAGGTCAAAGGCATTATTTATGTGGGAAATTCAGTGTTTAAGGTTTATGCAATTTAAGGGCCTAAGAGCCATGTTATTTAAGGGCCTAAGTGCCAAGCAATTTAAGTTAAGCACTATATTGTGATGTAGTGCTAAATGTGTGAAGTTTGTGTATAAAATGTGTTTGATGGATTTTAGGTGTTCTTGAATGAAATAAGGTAAAAACCTAAGTGTTTGGGATGTGAGCAAATACAAGAGAAACTATGGCCAAATTTGGGAAAATGTGTAAGAAGTTCTAAGTGTTTTAAATGGTTTTGGTGAACTAGGAAGTGTGAAAAGTGAACAAATGTTTTACTAAGAGATAAAACATGTATTGAGGTGATTTAGAGTGGTGTAAGGATTTAGGTGTTATCTTGGAAGTTCTAGGAATTCAAGGTGTGTTTTGAGAATGTATTTAAGTCTTGGAGAAGTTTGTTTAAGGTTTAGGTAATGTTGATATCCAAGGAATAAGTGATGTTTAGGTAAGATGTGGAAAAGGAGATTTAGTTAGTAAGAAAAGAAGTTTGAGAGATGATGTTAAGGTGTAGAGGAAACACCTTGGTATAGTGGTCATTATTGGTGAAATACCACTTAGAAATCTTAAGGAGGAAGCATTCCAAGTGCTAAGAATTTTGTAAGAAATTTGTGAATGATAAAATGGTTTTGGTGTGTGATTTAAAGAGTTTAGTGCATGACTAAAGGTGTGTTTGATGTGCCAAATGATGTTGGAACACATTAGGAGGCTTGAGGAAAAATTTGGAGAAAGTTGACAATGTATGGGAAGTTTCTGCACCCGACCTACCCAGGGGACCGACCCCAGTCTGGGTCGGTCGGCTGAAACTGTGAAGTTGGATGTTCTCTGCAGCCGACCTACCCAGGGGGTGGGTCGGTCGGTGGGTCGGTCGGACCTTAAAAAAAAAAATTAAATTAAATTTAAGAATGTTAAGTGGTGTTAGTGGTATGCCATTAAGAGAGTATTGATGGTTAGAAAGATAAATATATATGGACTTGAGAGATTAAGTTAAGTAAGATGATTTAAATGTTAAGGTTATAAAATGATATGTAATGGGGGGGATTGATTAGTAATGATGTAATAAGGTTGTGTAGGACACGTTAGGTGAGTTAAAGTCACAATTTGGTGGGTGAAAGTTGAAGTAAAATGAAAGAGTGAAACATGTTAAAAATGTAAAGTTATTTAACTAAGTTAATGGGGGAAAGTTATAAGCATTAGACATTAAATAATCATGCTACCCCAATGTCAATAAAATTACATGTAATGTTATCAGTTGTTCGAGGATTGCTCGAGGAACATAAGTGGATGTGATAAGTGGACTCCGGTGACAGGTATGGTTTTCTTGCAACCTGTGTCCTACCGGATTACACCGGCTTGTATGCCAATGTGTTTTCTGTATGTTGCCATGTTGTAAGATAAAACATGTAATGAGTTTACAGTAATTCATGTATGTGGCGTGTTCAACTCCGATACCATTTAACCTCGGCAGTGTTAACCTTAGTTAACTGAGTCTAGGATCACATGTGAGTTCGGTATTCGGAGTAAACGACCCGAACCATGGGACGTACTAACCACGGTTATGCGTGTGTTAAATGTGTGATATGTGTATGTGAATGTAGGGATCTCCCTTGTGTGTCTAACACAGTTGTAGTACTGTATGATGTGTAGATGTGATAGACTCCATAGGGGTTCTAACTAATATCTAAAGTAAGTATGTACTAACAGTAGTGAGGAATCCGGTTTGGCCGGTCGCGCGTTGTTTGGGAGAGGGTATCCTTCCTAGCCTTACCCTTCTCTTGTTATGGTTGTTTCCCTCACGGGTTATGATCTCCCATTAGCTTACTCCAAAGCTTAGCTATTCTGACTTATGATCGGTTTAGGGGGAACATGTGTTTGTGTGGTGTGTTCGGGTCTCCAAACCCGAACCGCCTTAACTTAAGTTACTCGTCCAACTATTAGGACGGTAATGAGTGTCGTTGTTATTGTATAACGAGCTTATCATGAGACTGACAACATTCTCTAGGCTCACCAGTGTATAAACAATGTTTGGGTCGGTTCCTAAGAGAACCACTCCCGTTATGTTATGTATTTTTGTTGTGATGCAATATCTATTGCGGTATTATGTTGTGCACGTGGAAACGTGCAAAGTGTTGTTAAGTGTTGTATGTAGTGTATGTTGTAGGTTGTATAATGTGGAGTGTGTGGATCATGGATATGATTCCCAGTTTGTGATAAGAGGCGTTTAAGGGTAACCCGATTTAAGGGTATGTGTCGTCTATTAAGGAAGTAGCTCCATTAGAGGAGGAACACTCTAGGGATGATGAATACCATGAGTGACTTATTAAGTAAGGATATATTATCCGTTTGTTGAGCCCGTTGAGGCGAATGATTATGTGTTGTGTGTTTACAGTTGCATGTATGATTTAAAAATAATCAACCGCATGCTAAGACGACAATTAGTTGTGCGTGGCCCGGTAGCATGTGGGCTGCGGGATTACCATACCAGCAAAGGTGCTGAGCCCCTTGGGGGCCACCCTTTCTCTTCTTTTCCTATTTCAGGTACAAGGAGCTGGAAGCCGTTCGAGAGTAGGACGGGGTAGTCATTGTACATGGGTAATTGTTTATGTTGTATATACAGTAGGTGTAGTAAGACCGAAATTGTTATCGGCATTAGTTATAAATACTCGGTATAGTTGGAAGGTGTATGTTGTTGTTGTGATTAATGGAAAGGGATAGTAATGTGTAGTCGCTCGGGAATTTAGCCCATCAGACCGGTACAATGTGTATGTATTAGCCTTGTTAGCCACGTGGGTGGCTAACGGCGTGTAACACCAACGAGATAAGTAATGTGATGAGGTTGTTTTTCCGCTGCAGTTTATTGTAAGTGTGTTATTGTTGGATGGGGTGTTACATCCAGATACAGCCCTCAAGAACTTCTCTAACATTCTAAGGCATAGTAAAAGAGTTGAAGAGAAACAGAGTGCCAATGGCACATCTTATCTGTTTTCAAAATATAAGAGGTCTCACTCGAAAGGAGAAATGGGCGATGCTGCAAAAGGAAATTCGGGAGTCAGGAGCAAACATCGTAGGTCTAATGGAGACTCACCGTTCGCAGCCTCTAAGTGATAGCCGAGGGCTATGGGGACAAAGAGACGCCTCCAACTCCATTGAAGTCCCCTCATACGGTCATTCCAGTGGCCTGATTGTGATGTGAAACCCAGCGACTATCCAAATTCAAAACTCGTGGTGTGGCAATCGATGGATTGCGATTGAATTAGAGTGGCCCATGATTCCATTCAGTGGGATAGTTATTTTTATCTATGCGCCAACACAGGCAGACGATCGACGAAGCATGTATAGCGAAATTTTGGGCCAGGTTTTTAATAAACCACTGCTAGTGGCGGGAGATATGAACGAGGTAATAAAAGGAAGTGACAGGAAGAGAGGTAAAAACTCAAACAGCACAAGGGGAATGGAAGACCTGATCGAATGAATCCAACGATTACGCCTGGTAGAAATCGATCTGGTCGGAGCCAAATATACATGGCGAAATAAGAAATCCATGAGTCGAATCGATAGAGTTTTTGCACAAACAGAGTGGTATGCTGCTTTCCCTGGTCTCGGTCTCACGGCTAACCCATGGAGATTGTCAGATCATCGGCTAATGAAAATTACCTTGACAAATGTCAACTGGGGTCCCAAACTATTTCGGGTCCTGAATGGATGGTTAGAGCACAAGGAGTTCAAAACTTTCTTCAAGAAAGAGTGGAATAAATTGGGGAACCTGCCATTAGCAATAAAATTAAAAGAAATAAAGCGACCACTGCGGCACTGGAACAAGACGATTTACGGGCACATTGACAGAGACCTAGAGATAAAACTTGCTGAGCTGGAAAAGATTGATGCAGCAGAGGAATTATCTAGTGATGACATGCCCATGGATATACAGAGACCGCTAGTTGTCAACCGAATCTGGCAACTCTTGAGGGAGAAAGAGCGGTACTGGAAACAACTTTCAAGGGAGAAATTTATTCGAGAAGGAGACCAAAATACAGCTTACTTCCATAGGAAAGCTTCTATCAATCGAAAGACAAACTCAATAGTGTCTATGCTGATTGAAGGACGAATGACCAGCGATCCACTCACTATAAGAAGGGCCATAAAAAACTTTTACATCAGACTGTTCACCGGCAAGCCCAACTCAGGGTCCTCCCCGCCACTTTCTTGCCAGCCACGACTGACACAACACGAAGCCAACGAACTCACGTCTCGACCGTCCCATCTGGAGATAAAACAAGCAGTGTGGGCAATAGATGGTAATATATCACCTGGGTATGATGGGCTAAATTTCAACTTAATCAGAATGGTATGGGAAACCATCAGTCGTGACTTCTCAGACGCGGTACTCAGTTTCTTTGATACAAGTCAACTTCCGAAGGGCAGCAACATGACTTGGCTAACATTAGTTCCCAATGTAGCTGGCGCAACGAGGATCGAAGAGTATAGACCAATAAGTATGGTCGGTTCGATATACAAGGTGATATCTAAAATCCTGGCGTCAAAGCTTAGTCTAGTAATCAGTAAGCAAGTCCAGGGTACCCAAATGGCATTCATTAAAGGTAGACACATTGCAGAGGGGCCCCTGATTACAAACGAGGTAATATCCTGGCTCAAGAGTAAGAAAGAATCGGGCATCCTCCTTAAAATCGATTTCTCCAAGGCATTTGATTGCCTCTCATGGTCTTTCATCGATCAAATGCTGAATTTATATGGTTTCAATGCCACGTGGAGAGGATGGATAGGAGAGTGCGTCTCCACTTCACAAATCTCAATTCTCATCAATGGATCCCCTTCCACCCCCATCAAGCCAAAACGAGGAGTCCGACAAGGGGATCCATTGTCGCCCCTACTGTTCGTCATGTGTGTGGAAGCGTTGGGTTGGCTCCTGGATGAAGCGATCCGGGCTGGCATTCAAGACGGCATCTCGATGGGAGCAAACCCAATCCTTATCTCCCATTTACAATATGCAGACGACACGATGATTTTTTGTGCACCTACGAAAAGGGAACTCGAGACGGTAAAAATGTGCATCACAATTTTCTCAGAAATGTCAGGGTTGGATGTAAACTGGGCAAAGTCAGCAGCTATTCCAGTGTATCCCAGTCGACATCTTGCTAGAATCATTAATGAAACCTTGGGCTGCCGAGTGAAAGCGCTACCCACAGACTATCTGGGCTTTATTATCGGCGCAAGTACTCAAAAGAAGTCCACCTGGAAGCCAGTTCTCGACAAGATTAGTAGGAGACTTGCTGGTTGGAAATCTACCTCTCTGTCTATAGCAGGCCGCCTGGTATTGATCCAGTCGGTACTGGATAGTCTGCCCCTATATTATCTTAGTCTCTTCAAAATGCCAAAAAGTGTAATCAGAGAAATAAGGAGCTTGCAGGGCAAATTTCTCTGGGGGCGTGGAACTAGCCGTGGGGTTCCTCTCGTCTCATGGAGTACCCTTATGAAGCCAAAATAAAAGGGTGGTCTAGGTTTGGTGGACATTGAGACCAAAAACGCTGCACTTTTATTTCGGTGGTGGTGGAAGTTCCAGCAAGAAGATGGTAAGTTATGGAAGTATGTTATCTGCTCTATCTATGACATGGATATTGATTTGCCTATCACAGATAATGCATGGCCACAAGTTAAGGGGAAAGGGATATGGAAGACAATAATATCTATCTCCTCCTGGCTGCCGTCGGGAGCCCAGATGCTGGAACTAAACATGCGATGGGTTGTCTCGGATGGTCAAAAGTTCGCTTTTGGAAGGATGCCTGGACTGGAACTCAACCACTGATGAACCGTTTTCCCAGGTTGTTCTCCATTAGTGAACAAAAAACTGCCAAAATAGTGGATATAGGGTACTGGAACGGTGCAGAATGGGAGTGGAATTTCATTTGGAGGAGACCCATGTTCCTGTACGAGCGTGCGTAAGTAGAACAAATGATGGTGGAGATAAATGCTTGCTCCCCTAGCGTTTCGATGGAGACTGACCAACTGGTTTGGAAGCTCAACTCCGACAACAAGTATACTACCAAATCCTTTTATGAGTTCGTCACATCCAGGAATGCAGGTGGTCGAGTTTCATGGTGCCGCAAATTCTGGAGAAGGTTTGCCCCCCCACGTGTTGAACTGCTAGTCTGGTTTTTTCTACAAGGCCGCATAGAGACAAAGGATATGCTGTTTGCAAAGAGCATGATTCCTCTTGGCCAGATCAAATGCTCATTCTGTAACAAAGCGGTGGAAACAACGGAACACCTGTTCCTGCACTGCACGCTTACACTGAAGCTGTGGTCGCTTTTGCTTAGCTGGTGGGGAACGGTTTTTGTATTCCCACTCACTTCGGGGGCGTTTTTTCTAGCTTGGCAAGGGATGGGATGCCAGAGCCGGGGAAGCAAGCTGTGGATGGCGACTATGTTTCATGCAATTGGAGCAATCTGGCTACAGAGGAACAAGCTGGTTTTTGAAGGTATTCCCCCAGTTTGCGAAGAAGTGGCAGATACAGTCAAACGGCAAAGCCTGGAGTGGTGCCACCAAGCTACCTCACTCCCGGCGCATGTTATTTTGCCCTCCAAGGACCTGTTTAATTTGCTTGCTTAATTTAATTTTCTTGTATCTATGCGAGAAAGGCGTAAAGCCGCAGTATTGCCGATATATATCTGGACTATCCAGAAAATTATCAAAAAAAAAACCTATGTTTCACCAATTGTATTCGGCTATAATTATTTGGTGATGTGTACAAAATTTTTGTACAAAATTTATGAGCTTAAACAAAGCTTTAAACATTAAGGATTAACTTAATAAACTTACTCTTAATCAAGGATGATTAAGTACTTGACTTCTCCTTGAATTTCCCAAGCTTCCTTCAATGGAAATTGTAGCTCCATATTTCGGTATTAATACATGAGAAGGAAGGGTTTAGGAGTTAGATCTTAACAAAGATCTTAAATAGATTTATAAGTAGTTTTCAAAGGATTTACCTTAAGTATTTTACCTTAAAATTTCGGTGCTCCTAGTATGGATGGAGAACCAATTTTCCTTCAAGAAATTGATGAAGAAAAATATGTTTAGAGTAATTATAATTTTCGGTTATATATATAGCATGTCTTAAGGATTTTTCAACATAAAATACCTTAAGTTAACCTTGAATGCTCCTTGGTTTAAATGTTGATTCAAGACACTTCTTGGAGCATAGATGAGTGGCGACTACTTGAAGGAGTACTAGGTTAATGTTTGCTTCAAGAGTTGATGAAGAGAACTAGAAAATTGACACAAAATAAGAGCTAGAAGTTAATCTCCATTAGTGGAGTTTGAAAGCTCAAAGGAAGAAGAAGAAAGAAAAGGGAGGAGGTGAACCTTACCAGGTCGGCTGCTATGAGTGAAATGCAAGGGGTTTGCTACCGTATAATTAAGAAAAGAATGAAAGGATTCGTTTGGTTAGTTTCCTTAGTGATTTGTTTAGTTAATTTAATTTAGTAATATTAGCACTACTATCCCACTATGGCTTAGTGGAATCGGCACATTGAGCTAAGTGGAGCTTGATTCCACCGAAGGCTATGCTAATATCATGTAGGAATTATTGTCATGATTCATGGAAATTGTTTATGCCTTTGTTTTCTCCTTGTCTCTAGATAATTATTTATGTCATAGATTGAGACTTTGTCAAATTATTCACTCCACATATGTCTCCCATTAACTCTTGTTTATGGTAACATGGGGCTAGTTTGGACTAGTATTATTTTGTCAATATAATCTATAACATGTGGAAGGATGACTCATAAAGTCCTATGGCATTTTATAAAGTCTAATCATGTTATAAAATTTTAATGCCAAATCGGTAGCAATGTAGATACTAGGTACCGTTTTTTTTTTAATTGCTCACAATTATGTCATGCATGTTGATGGTCATGGCTACATGTTACCGATTTAATTGTTCAAATTGTGAGGGTATTACCGTGCAGGTGTAAGCTGGTTATACAACCTACAACATGTTATGAAGTTACGAACATATTCTTTTTTTTTCTTTGTTTCAAATTATATAGTCAAATATATACGTATGACTAAGGTTATAATGATTAGGTAGGTTCCATCTTGATATAACATTGTATTATGGTGGAAGGGTGACACATAAAGTTTACATGTTAATTAAGACATCAAATCATGTCCTAAGGTATATATAACCGGTTTTAATGTAGGAAAGTTATAGATTTTTTTTGTTTGATCTGTTTATGCATATGCGCATGGCATCTCTAGCATATTCCTATCTTATTTGGTTTGTATATGTATACTACCGTTTGATTTTGTCAAAAGCTACATATTTCTTTTGCTTATTATAAGTAGATATACTATTGTTAATAGTATCGTTTTTGTTTGATTACTTAGTTTATTAGTGCTAATCATAGACTAGCTACTACTGTTAACAATTCAGCTACAGATTTATATTGTTCAATCATGGCCCAGTAACCATGTGCATATATATATATCCACATACATGTTACACGGTATTCTTTTCTGCTTTTGGAGCTATGAGGATAGTCAACGACTATTCCACCAGCAAAAACCAGCTCGCATAGCATAACTTAGAATAAGCTCACGCTGAGCCAAATTTTCAGGATACACGTACAAGGTTTTTTTTTTTTTTGTTGTTGCTTATATGCATATGTACATGCTTCCCGTAACTTATGGTGTAATAAGTATCAGATTTGTTTTGTCTTTGACTATGCTTCCACTTTAACGGTTATACATGGATAATTAGGTGGATCTAATCTTGCTATATTAATGTATACTTATATATATTATAAGTATATTAGGTAGTTAATTATTTTACTAAGTAAAAGTGTATAAAAACAAGTCCCAAAAATTGTATATAAAACCGGTTTATATGGTACCGATTTTTAACTTGTATACTTTGTGTTATTTATAATGATAATACATTTCTTATGTATTTATGATATATATTAAGTATTAAAATTATGTAACATAAGTTGTTACATTGTTTAAATGTATATATCCATTTATTTTAGCATTTATAAATGCTTAGGCGGTCATAAAATATTTATGTTGCTCGTTAGTATTTTTCACGTTTTTACAGTGAACGTTATTATGTACCGGGTCGTATAAACGCCCGTATATATTTTTCCCGGGTGACGCTCTCTTAATTGAGCTTGTTACGTAAGGGGTTTAATGCCCGTTAATGTTCGTACGTAAGCGTTCATATGCGTACGTGAAGATGACATTATATTAGCGTTCGTGGATCGAACATTGTCATTTTACGAGTTGTATAAACGTCCGTATTAATCTTTCCTTGTTGTCGCTCTCTTTATCGAGCTCGTTATGTAAGGAGTTTAATCCTCATTAATAAACGTACATGGGCGTTTTGTACGAGTATGTTACAACGTTTGTAAAATTACGCCCGTTAGCGTTTACGGTAAAACGACTATTTTTACGTAAGCGTTTGCGTGCATGAGTTTGCATGCGCACGCGTAATATTAATTACGTAACGTTTGCGTGCATAAATTAGCATGCGTAACTAAAATGATTTATTCCAAGATCAATTCTTCATTATTTAACAGTTTTAAGGTATTAATTTGATTTAGGGTATTTCATTTTGGAATTCACCTTACATCTTTGCAAGTTAGCGTTTTCTCTTCATAATGTTTTATATATCTTTGTATAAACATTTGATTTGCTCTGCGTATGACTTCCCGCTACCTCTTGCATTGTAAGCTGTCATTAAGTGATTGTGTTAGGTTTTTTGATTCTCTGCTTGTCTGTTTAGTTGTAGGTTCTATATTTCAAAACTGAATTACGTGATACTCAGGGCTTTTAATCTATAACTTAAAGTCAAAATCAGAGCGATAGTTTTGAGTTGGGCAATTCGGTCATATTTATGCCAGATGGCATCACACTGAAATCACGTTATAATAACAATTTGACACGGCATAACCGAAACTTTGTTTTTTTTGTGACTGATCTCACTCGTACTTTGTAAGTACTCCATCTGTTTTTAGTATGAGATTTCATATTCTTACAGTTGATGATTCATTGCTCATACGGTTTCTGATTGTCCTGATTTTAAATCATGAAGTTTGCTCCTTAATCATTTTTTTTTCGTATTATACATGTACATGCCCTATATTTAGTTTTTATTGTAATTCCTTAATTTGTTGCTCATTATTTAAGCCCTAGACTGCCTTCTAGGCCAACCATTTATTATGATAAGTCTTGGAGGGTACCCCGCAACTAGCTCATTTCTATTTGCTTTGTGGGGAATAATACCCTCCAAACTTTGAAGTTCTTTTTTAAGCCTTTGAAGGTACCCCACAGCTAGCTCATTTCTATTTGCTTTGTGGGGAACAATACCTTCCAAACATTTAAAACCTATCCCAAACAATCCTTAATTTCATTTAAAAACTTTACCAAAAAAACATAGAGGAAGAGAATAAATTCAAATCCAATTTGATCCAAATTGAATTTCACCTTCAGTATGAAACAAGGCCCAAATGTTGCCCTTTTTTCAGAGTCCAAATTCAAATTAAGGCCTAAATCAGGCCCAGTTTCCAAATAAGTCAAAATTTGAATCAGGCTCAAAATCTGAATCCGGCCCAATCTAAAATCAACCCATTAATTCAAAGTTGGCCCAATTTTCAAAATCCTAACTTGGCCCAAAACTCTAATGTGACCCAAAACATAATCTGGCCCAAAAGGCCAATCTCAATTTTGGCCAAATCTCAACTTCAACCCAGTCTCAAATAAGGCCCAATTCGGCCCACCAAGCCCATTAGGCCCACCAAGCCCATTCCGCCCACCAAGCCCATTAGGCCCACTAAGCCCATTAGGCCAACTAAGCCCATTCGGCCCACTAAGCCCATACTAACCCTTTTAAGCCTATTCGGACACTAAGCCCACTCGGCCCATTCGGTCCAACTTTGACCAATCCGAAATTTGACCTTGATCCAACTTTGACTTGGTATAACTTTGACCAATCCGAACTTTGACCTTGATCCAACTTTGACTTTGTCTAACTTTGACATGGTCTAACTTTGACCAATCTGAACTTTGACCTCGACCCAACTTTGACTCGGTCCAACTTTGACTCGGTCCAACTTTGAGCAATCCGAACTTTGACCTTCATCCAACTTTGACTTGGTCTAAGTTTGACCAATCTGAACTTTGACCTCGACCCAACTTCAACTCGGTCCAACTGTGACCAACATGAACTTTGACCTTGACCCAACTTTGACCTTGACCCACCTTTGACTCAATCCCACTTTGATTCTGTCTAATTTTGACCCGGCCCGTTTTCCAACCCCAACCCAAATTCAATTCAAACCCAATTCATTCGATTCAAACCCGGTTTCATTCAATTCAAACTCAATTACAACACATCCAGTTCAAACTCAACGTGTAAATCACATTCAAACTCCAAAATCTCTCTTCTCAAATTTCAAACAATCACTTTATTCGAATTTCATCAAGTTTTCAAAAGAAACCATTTTGTGGAATTGTAAAGGAAAAACTCTTCTCACATCACAGAAAACTTTTCTCAAAACGCAGAAAGTTCTTCTCACATATACAGAAAGTTTTCTCCTAAAAACATTTCTAAAAATCAGTGTATCTTCTTTGAGAATTCTGAAAAACTTCAAAGATTTTCTAACTCAGTTTTCAAACTCAAAACTAAACCGTTTTCGGGGAACATGGGGATGTCTAACACCTTCAAAGAACGTTTTCTTCCCAGTTAGACATCACTTGTCTCTCTTCTAAAATAAAAATCCGAGGCAGGGCACTGGGGTCGTAACCTCCCTTGTCGTAGTCTGGATCTCTTTAGGCGGGGCATTAGGGTGACAAAACTCCCCTGAAATACCCCTAATAAATTAAATATTGATTAAACATATAATCAATTAAATTAAGACCTAAACATGCCTTAAAATAAATTAAACACAACAAGTTTAACAGAAAGCAAGAGTTACACCCTTTGACCTTTTAGGGTGATTAAATATCCAAACGAACTCCGTTTGCTCTAAAATTTTAACCCGAGCCTTATAGTACATACATGAACATATTAAAACCGTTTCCAAGGGAAACCAAGCTCAGAAACTCATTAGAACACAAAATGTGCACTAAGCTTCCTTAAAGCACATTTTTGTGAGATTGTCTCCAAAATGAGTCCTATTTAATTTTAGGGTCTTAAATACCCTTAAATATACTAATGTGACATAATGTACCACATTGAAATGTATAAATCAAGTTTTTCAAAATAACCAAAAATATGTGCATTGTTTTGTGAATAATAACCAAATAGTGCAAAAATAACATTTTATCTCTTAATCATGTCTATGGTCAATGTATTCTCTTGACCTTGGCTGCTATATTACCGCTAGTTTAAGGCTTATAACATAGCATGTTACCATCCCCAAAAGCTGTTAAAGGTGAGTCACCATCCTTAAATAAAGTAACATAAGTACATTATTTTTATAATATTAACATATAGCCTTATTTCTTCCAATCCCATATGATCATTACCGTCTGTCTATTCGCCCACCTTATCCACTTGCAACCTGCAAGCCACCGAAATGTCACATACACAGACATAAGCCTATGACATATATATATATACATATTATACACTATGGCCACATCACCTTCTTTTTCTACGGTACTACTACCACCTACCGTACTACTACTACTTATATTCCTAATCAACTAATCCGACAATGCCTGCAAGAATAAGAGTTCATTTCAGGCATGGGAAACTTCCTAAACAAAAAAAAATAGCTAGGAAAAGACCATTGCCCAGCCTAACAGCTACCACATTATCATTACCGACTCTTTTTTTTCATCATCGTCTTCCTCCTTCGGTCTTAAAGCTTCCCAGCCTCCTTTGCTGTTCTTCCACCGTGAACAAACACCCATCTTCCATGGCTGCTGCTACTTGCTGTAGGTAAGTATTTTTTACTCAAAAAAATGCCCATTTCTTCCTCTTTATTTCCGGTAGTATATGCCCAGTGTTTCCAGCTCAACTTTGCCTTCTTTATGTACAAACAGAGGAGGTTCTCGCCTGGAAATAGAAGAAGGAAAGGGAAGCCAACTTAGCTAACTCTTTAAGGTGAAAGCATGCTAGAAACGATTCCATTACTTCCTACTATATCACCGTTTCTTTCCCGTTTGTTTTGCCCAGCTTGCCTTGTCTTCTTCACGTAATAAACAGAGGGAACAAAACCCATGAAACTCTCTTTTGCTGCTACTTGACCATGAGTAATACTCCCACTTCCATGGCTGTTAACTCCTGCACTAGGTAAGCCCCCATGTTAAGTGTGTGCTCATTCTCTTCCTCTCCTTCTCCTCTTTCCAATGAGCTCAACCATTCCCATTTCCATCCAGCTCTTGTGTGTGAAGAGGAGCTTGAAGATAGGGGTACACTTGGCTGGAAACCAGAAAAAAAGGGGAAGAACACTTGATGAACTTTCAAGGTATTAAGCTAGCTTTAGACATGACTTTCAGCTCCCTCTTGGTTCCGTTTTCTTCCTTGTTCTTTTTGACTCATTCCTGCCGTTTATACACATTCATTCAGTGGGGGAACTAACCTCATGAAGTTCCAGCTCACGTGGTCTTGTCTACCAAGGTAAACTAGAGTTTTCTCACCTTGCTGTGTACCGTAGCATACTCCTGCATGAATGGAGATTTAATACTTGTTTTTGTGTCCTAAAACCAGGCGGTAACAGCCCCTTACCAACCCTAAGAAACCAAGGTAAACATCATGCCATTAGTAGACTTAAACTAACCTTAATGACTCCTATATTATGTGGCTGATATATGTCCTCTTTCCATACGTGAACTGCTGGAGAAAACACCTTGGAGTCTTGGGAAAATTGCTGCACAAACCGTAGGAAGCAAGTCCACATCTAAGGCTTGGAAAAGTGAGTTAAATTACTATATTAATGATGTATTAATTAAGGTTATATGTTAGTTGTGTTAAAAAAAAAACTAAACTAATTTAACTTATTCATGTTTTTAGCCGAGAGCTTGGAGGCTGTGGAAGGTATTAGTTGTTGGAAAAACAATGTAAGAATGTTTAACATCTTTACTATATGGTTTCTATGTCATTAGACTATTCAATAATAGAAGCCGTAGGATTATAATGTAGTGGAGACATGTTGGTTATATATAAATGTTGGCCGTGGGGTATGATGGGTTAGGTAGCTTAGTTATTTAATAAAAATACCTTATAACATTTTTAGTTAGTTAATATGGTGTATTAATGACCTATAAGGTCAAGGAAATTAATTATGGGTCAAAAACACAATTTATAAAAAATATGGGGCATGGGAAATAAAAGCCGAGAACAATAGGGTTTAAAATAGCTAAACTATGTATTATAATGTTTTATAACATTTTTAGTTGATAATATAAGGTTTAGAGGCATATAATGTCATAGGAATTAATTAAATGATTTTAGGAAACATTAAAGGAAAACTATATATTAAACCGTAAACAATATAGCTTTTATGACATCTATGTGTAATTTTATTCTATGTTATTTATTGTAATAAGGCCAAGTATTTTAGGCCATTTAATTTAATTGTTATATTAAGTTACAAATGGATTTAAAATGAATTTAGAACAAAGATAGATATTACAGAAATAGTTTGGGGTTGATTCGCAATTTAAATAAATTTTAGAGGCTTAATGTAAATTAATGAAATACCCCGAACTTAAATATGGTGATTATATTACTCTAATATAGTATTTAAGGGCCTAATAGTGCCTAAGTAATGTTGGTAAGGAAAATAAATCCAAAGAAATGAGAAAAACGCTTAGAAAGCGGAAAACGCTAAAATAAGTGTTAAATAACCATAGGAGGTACGAGACCTCGGTTCTAGTATTGTAAGGATTCCTAAGGCTTATTCATGCCAAATTAGTATACGGGAATGATTCCCGAAGAAAACGAATCCGAATAATGTATTAAAACGCTAAAAGAGCTTTAGCGCACGTTTTTCAAGGAAACCCGAAAACATGACTTTAAGTGGTCAAACAGACCTGTAAAAATTACAAATCACTAAATAATAATTATTAAGCAATTATGGGAGCTTAATAATCAATAAAAATAAAGAAACGAGAAAATTCCGGAAAACGGGCCCGGTTAGTGAATAGTATCCAAACCGGGTATAATAACGAGCGTTTTCTGTAAGAGACGAAAAACGCTCCAGCTAGTATTATAGAGGGGGCCGGTTTTTACTGGTGTAAACAGCTCTCTCTCTCACACACACACAAGTAACAAATAAGTAAATCAAAGAAAACAAAAAGTAAAAAGTACAAAAGCAAATAACCCCCTCTCTCCTCTTATTCTATCATTTCTCTTCTCTCTCTCCTATTCATTCTCCTTCCCCACCGTGAGCACTCCCTTCTTCTCCCCCTTGCAGCCGATTTTTGAGAGCTCAAGAATGCTCCCATGGCTTCTCTTATTTCTCTCCATGCTCTAGCTCTATTTGAGCTTTAAATGTAAAATAAATTACATATTTGTAATCCCCTCATCCTCCTCTACATTTCTATCTTTTCAAAATTCAAAAAGGATGAGTTTCATCTCCATGGGTTTTCCCCATTTGAAGAGAAAAGCACACCATTGTGAAGCTTGGAGTCTCCTCTCTCCAACAAGGTAAAAATCTCCATGAAAGACCTCACTTTTCTCCATCTCTTGGTATGGCCGATTTTGTCTCCCTCTCTTACCTTGTTTTTCCTCTTGTTTTGGAGCTTTGATTCAACCCTCCAATGGTGGTGAGAACACCTTCTTGAACCAAGGGCTAAAACCCCTCCTAAAGCACTCCAAAGGTAAACCCTAGAAATTGTATTTTTAAGCACTTCAATGAACTAGCATAATATAAGGGTTGTGTATTAACTATACTTATATTTGTGTGATTGGGTGAGGGGAATGGAGTTTGGCAACTCCATTCCCCCACAAAACCGATTTTGAGGCAAGAAAGGAAGAATGAGGAAAAATGAGAAAGAAAGAAGGAAGTATAAGCTCAAGGTAAGAGCTCCTTCCTAATGTAAATTCTATTACATTGGAGTAATGGGAATGGGTAAAATATTTAAAGAACCCAAAACCTTGTTCTAGTATTGAGGATTATGAAATTTGAGTATTTAAGAGCAAGTATGTGGATTGTTGGCCTTAGAGCCAAATAATTGTATATGAGTATTTGTATTGTGGATTGAGGAAATATTGGTGTATTGGGATTTTGTATGTGTGCTGGTAGAACCCTTGTGGTTCGGCTAGAATAGGGATGAATTTGATGAGAAAGGATGTGTGTGGATGTAACACCCCAACTCAATCCAATTGTGGTGTCGCAACTTAACAATATATATATACACATGTCACAGCGGAATTCTTTACAATCCAGGACCTTGCCACGGTCTGACTACAGAATATACCGAACATTAGTCTAACAACCTTAACCATTTACATAACCTTCTTACAACCCCCTCACATCCTATACATCTTACTAACTCAGATTGCCATACGAGTGTACATGCACAACTCGTAGGCCACACTAAACCCTTAACAGCTGTATCCTCTTCTTACGCTTGCGACGACCGCTTCCTGATGTACCTGTGTAGTAAAAACAGCCCCCAAAGGGGGTCAGCACGAATGCTGGTACGATCCCCTCATGGCCCCCAAGCTAACGTGGCTACGAAGACTAATTGTCGATAGCATGGAGGTTGATTAGATGCACAACATAATAGAAAGTGCAGTAAACAACAACTCAGATATGAACAATCAAAGTTCACACACAATGAACGACTTAAATGCGTTCCCTTAATTAGAGAGTTAGTCATTTAACTCCTTAAGTAATGTTCCCTCTTAATCTTAGTCTTATCTTAATCTTAGAAACAACCACCCTTTAATAAGGATGGTTATCCTAATCTTAATGATACAAACCATCCTTTAGAAAGGAATGGTTGCAACTTATCTTAACCTTACCTTACTCTTAAACTTAACAATACAAACCATCCTTTAGAAAGGAATGGTTGCAACTTATCTTAATCTTACCTTAATCTTAATCTCAATCTTAATCTCAATATACAAACCTTTCCTGGATGGGATTGGCCGTATCTAATTCGAACCTGGGATTTAGGTGATCCCACCGCACCATCTTAATGCCACCTACTCTGGACGGGAGTCCAGCGTAGCTGAGCCGGCAACCGGCCCTAGGCAACAAGTCCGAAGACAAGTCCTTAATCGGAAGTCGAATCTGCTATAGATACCGACCCCTTTCTTAGCATGCATGACCGGAGATCGGTCCCGGGTTTCCTCACTCAAGTTCCAGTTAGTAGTTATCTCAAGACCATGTTTGTTGGTTAACCTCTTTCGGTTCATATCGTCCCTCATTAGGGGGCGTTCCTTAGTCTCACTCAATTCCTTACTAAGCATTGGTTAGTAAGTTCTCACAGTATGTTGTGTTAGTTTTCAAACATCACACAACAATACAATATATATATGATATGTTCCGGTTGCATGCTTTATCTTGTTTAGTGAGCACACAAAACAAATAGCACACAAGCCGAGGGACACCTCGTTAGCAAGCAGGTCACAAGAGAACTGTACCGTTCACCGTTGGCCGTTCAGTTGCTTATCTCTTCCGGAGTCCAATCCCAAGTCCTAAAACATTCATTCAGTTTTAGGTTGTTAATCACTTAACTCAATTCAACTTACTTATCTTACTTAACTTACTTAACCTTAATGACTCCACCTAACACCTCTTAAGTCTTACAACTTAATCTTACAAACTTAATCTTAAACTTTTAAGTTATTCTTAACTTAATCCCTTAGGTCTTTATACCTCTAATCATCATTGCCCCCTTAATGGGGTACCATTAATACCACTAAACTCTCTTAGGGTTTCTTTTCTTTTTTTTTTTTTTTTTTGGTCCGACCGACCCACCGACCGACCCACCCCCTGGGTAGGTCGGGTGCAGAGACATCCAACTTCACAGTTTCAGCCCGACCGACCCAGACTGGGGTCGGTCCCCTGGGTAGGTCGGCTGCAGAAACTTCTCATACATTGTCAAATTTTCTCAAATTTTCCAATTTTTCCTCAAGCCTCCTAATGTGTTCTAACCTCATTTGGCACATCAAACACCCTTATAACCTCCACCAAACTCATTAAACCACCTCCAAAGATCATTCCAACCTTTAGCTCAATTCTTGTAAGAAATTCCTAACACTTGTCAATTAATTCCTTATATTTCTAACATGTACATTTTGCCTAAAACTTCAACTAACCAAAGTGTTTCTTTTCTACCCATATAACTCCTTCTTAACATCATTGCACTCCTTCTTTGCTTGTTAAACCTTCCAAGGTTATCTTGCATGTCCATGCACAATTTCTCTTATTTTCACTTGTTACTCATCACTCTTAAACTCTTAACTTGCTAACATTTCTTTCATTATCTTAATACCTTGACATTGTTCTTCATTTACCTTAACTATACTACACCCTCCTTGGACATTTCCACCTCCTTTTACTCACTTACTCACCATTCTCACGATCATACGCTCTTTTACATTCCTAGTCATTTTCCTTGATGACTTACAACATCCTCCTACCTTTTTCACTTCCATCACCCAATCCACACATTACCATTCAACTAAACCTTACTAGTCCACCACTAACATCACACACTTACACAAGGTTCTCAAAACTCTCATTGTCTTTCTCTCTAGTTCATACCTAAATCTCCTTAAGGCATTATACACCTTTCCTTAAAACTTATGCACAAGTCTTACACTCCTCATACCATGACTTTGGTGTGTTCAATACACCCACCTAAACTCTAACTTCCTCATAGACCATTCTAGGTCATTCTCATCCTTAAGAACTCCTTAGTTAACTCATTTCCACTCAAATTCTTCATAACGACTCCTAGTAAATCCTAGGTCATATTAATTCACCACCATCACCTAAACACTTATTTTCTACTCAAATTTCGCCATAGCTCCTCTAGTATCTTATCATGCCCAAACACATTATTTTTCCTCATTCAACCATCTCACACACATCAAGTTCTTCTCATCATATCTCATCACCCAAACCAACTCATTCACAACAAACTCAATATATTGCAATAATCTTAAATTGCATAGCACTAAGGCTCTTAAATGACATGGCTCTTAGGCCCTTAAATGACTTAAACTTAACACTGAATTTCCCACATATATAAGCTTTCAACCTGCAAATACACTCATCAATCTCATAGTAGTTATAATGCTCTTAAAATCCACCTTAAACTTATATTACTAACTCATTCTCATTAGCTCCTTAGTCACAAGTTCATAAGCTTGTTTAAGTTCTTTTTCCTTAGGTTATATAACCCAATACACAATGTAAGCTCTAAGCCACATTGGTATTTATCTAAAACTCATTCCTTAATCTTAAACCACCATTAGGTAAGCATTTTACCTTGGTTTCTCAAGCTTATCTTAATCTCCTCCTTAGGCCTTCTTCTTGCATAGATCTCGGCCACCACTTAAATTCCTTTTGCCAATGTTCTAATCAATATTTAAGGACTCATATGAGTACTAAACAATGCACTAACCCCAAGGAATAAAAACCTAGGTTAGAAATGTGTTCTAAGGCATAAAAGTGGATGATTACCTTTGAAGTCTCAAGGTAGACTTTGGCATTGAATGAAATAGGACCTCCACTAGTCCTTGGTGAATAATTCAAGCTAGAACAAGGCATAAAAACATAGCCCCATGAGAAGGAATTTTCGGCCATGTACAAGAAATGGAAACATGGTTTTTCTTACATTTTCTTTACCTTAAGAGAATGGAGAAGCTAATGAGCTCTTCAAACTTGATTTTCCTCCATCAATGGAGTTTCCTCTTGGCACCAAAATGGAGCTTTGAAAGATTTGAAAAGATAGAAAGATAGGTCTTGACCTAACTAAGACAAATATGCAATTTGTTTTGGATTTGGAGCTTGGAGTTGTATTTGGCAAGTGATTGAAGATGGAGAACCATGGAGGGCAGCACTCTCGGTTTTGGAACAGAGAGAAGAAGAAAAACCGTGGGTGAAAGAGAGAAATGGAGGAAAGAGAAGAAAAGGTAGCTTATAAGGATATTTTGCTTTAATAAAGCAAATAGTAACTTCTTTACTTATCTCTTCTTTTCCTTTCTCATTTGATGACTCATGTGGTGACTCCCCACATAAAAACCACCCTCTTAATATAGGCTAACATGGTCTTTGTTGACCAATTAATTGACTTATATTGATTAAAACTTAAACTAGTCACTAAATAGTTACTATTCACTAATCAAGGCACATAATCGGGAAATTTTTGATTTCCCATTGATTTAGACCTCCTAATGTGATACTAATTAGTACACATGTTGATTAAAGAGTAATGATGGACATTTAGCCACTCAAAACTCAATTCTAAGACAATTTCTCAAAAATGTGCTTTAAGACTTCTTAAAGCACATTTTGTGTTTTAACTTGTTTTCAAGTTTGGTTTTCTTTGCTAATTGATTTAAAATTACCATTAGAATATTACTAAGGTCTTATCATGATATTCGGGTACTCACCCAAGTCTCTCCAAGCTTAGAGCACATTTTTGCCCTAATTGCCCTTAAGGCATTTCCTTGTGTTTTCCTTGGTTTAAATTATCTACCAATCTTTCTAAGGCATATTTTAGCCTTAATACATCATGATTTGATGTTTACTTAGCATACTTAGGTTTGGGGTATTTCAATCTACCCCCCTTAAAAGAACTTTGTCCTCAAAGTTCCCATGCATCTTATCTCATTAGAATACATGTCTTACCTCATTCCTTAGATCATATAGATCATACTTATGTATACTTAATCTCATTGGATCATTGGATCCACCATATTCTTATACTTAAATATCACACAACATGCTTAAGCATGTGTAGCACTCAAAATTCCTTTTGTTCCTTTTTGATGATTAAAACATTCACATAACTTCCAACGTATTCTCCCATGTCACCGGTCCGTAGACAATGGCTCATTCGTCCTCGTCACCATGGGCCAGAATACAAAACACGCTGCTCTCCCCATGTCACCGGTCCGAAGACAAAGGCTCGTGCGTCCTCGACTTCATGGGCGAGACTCAGTAAAAAGGTAATCCTTTTTACGAGGTCATGTGAGGAATAATTCCTCTAATTAAAAATACAAGCAACTCCAATTTCATTTTTATCCCAAGGTCTCTATCCTTAGTGTGATTTAATTGTGACCACTGGTAGGGAGTTTCAGGAATCATCCAACCCTGATGTGATCAGCATCAGTGTAGAACTATCCTTCCACCCCAATTTGTGTTCGGTTTCCCTTGATCCCTAGAAAATCAAGTTCCACCTCCCACGTCATTTTCAAACATCAGATAATTCACTAATGTCCAATTTTCTATCTTTTTTAGTTCTTCTAATCATAATCAATACATCTCCAAAGTGTGGACTCAGTCCATCAAACGTTCCCAATTCATCTCTTAGTAATTACCTCAAGACTTAAATTCCTACTAAGTTCTATATCAGTCTCATATCAACTTATACCTCATATATTCTTATTTCTTAAGTCTCCTTAATCATCTTCCTTAATTCTCCTAAATTCTCCTAACTTGTACTCACACCGGAGTTAACAAGATAAGTACTTAATATGTATGGTATTCACATCTTCTGTGTGCAATAACCATGATTTACCTCAAAATGTTTATGTAAAACATATTCTCAAATTATTTTGTGCTATGCACACCGTAGTTTATGTACTCAGTACACAAACATACGCTAAGCGGTTTTCGCTCTACCCCCCTTAAAATGGATTACGCCCACGTAATCAGCGTTACATCATCTTTGAACATAAGTTCAAGATGTCTAATTCTCACCAAGCATTCTAGCTTCCACGTCATCTATCTTATTTATAATTCGATCAGAAATGACTTAGTCTCTGTATCGAGGATTCTTAACGGTACTTATACCGTTTCCTTAACTTAGTTTGGTCTAATCTCAAAGGTAGTGATCTGCTAGCTTCCGCTGCACCACTCTGATGTTCTTAGGCTTAACTGCCTCACTTAGCTTTTAATAGCATTGTGTATCCTTCTGCATCCTTACTGTTTAGGAATATTAGTCTCTCAATGGACACGTGTTATCTTTATATATACACGGCCTTGATGAGTTGTAGCCCGTCTATCCAGTCTCCCTGGAGATCTAATGTTCATACTCTTAGTGTTTTCTCGAATGTCTAAATTGTTTTCCCCAAATGACCTTTGGTCTGAGGATGATTCTTAGTCTGAAACTACTGTTTAGTGCATATCGCGCTTTACAGTCTTAACCTCTTACATCTTAAGACATGTCCAATGTCTGTACTTAACAATCCGTGCTTCTCGCACTTCATAGTCCTTAATTATTTGTTCTCTGGTTCCTCTGTGTTGCTGGTTCAACTGAGCTCTTCTCTTCGACTGTTTGTGGTAGTAGCTGCTCTTGTCTGATCTTGCGTCGTTGTCGATGGTACGGAGTCGACTACTTCCGGTGTTCCTTACACCACTCGTTCACATGCATGGGGTACCTTACTGGTACATTACTACTTACCCAACTAACTCATGAATGAGCGTGTCAGGCCTGCAAGCCCCTGTGGGGTGCAGTCGTCCCACGTCTCGTTTTAGTAAACTCGTTGTGTCCGTCACACGTTTAGCTATTGCTAATTATGAAGTATTCTGTTGTCGATCTCCTCTTTCATCGTTCCATAATAACATTTATTGTTCTTCTTGAAGTTAATCAAGGGAAGTCCATTTACTGCATCCTTGGTTATGGTATACTCCAGCTCCTTTCTGTATTCCGTCGTGATTCGGTCTCTTAATAATTGAGGTCTCTTCGTAGAGCCTCTTATCTTGTTCCTCATATTTATGCTACTAGGAATGCACTTCCAGTTCCTTAAGGAATGGGTAGTGTGCTTCCTGTAAAATCTTACCTAACTAGGTCCAGACTACTAGCATCAATGCTCAGTTCGTCTTCCATCTTATTTTCTTACTTATGCTAATCTTAACTCATAAATCTAATTGCCTCAGTGTCAATATTTGACAGCTCATACATAATGGTCGCCTTACCGCGCACCATGACTTAATCCACTTATCTAACTATATGTACTTACGACCACTACTACCGTGGTAGTTGGCCTTTACTATGTTGCCCATTAATGGTGCAACCTCTTACTCACTTATTCTAATGTCTTAACTTATACTCAATCCCTTCTTGGTGTAAACACACTGGAAGTTCTTTCATTCCGGTATTGGCGGTTGTCGTACCGTGTTGTAAAATAGTTGGTTCTTGATATGAAGGTGTTCTGCTCCAATCTTAGATTCGTAAACAGGCTGATTTCTCTCTCGCTTTCTTTCATCCTTAATGATGTTATCTACCATGTAGTTTAACTGGTTACTGAAGAAATTATCCACTGAATCACAGGCTCTTCTGAGCATCGATCAATTAACGTGTCACAATGTGCAGTCACAATGTTTATCTCTGACCATTACTAATTCTTACATCCTGGGTGTTGGATATGGGGTATATCTGTGCAACCTTCCTTATACTCAAGTGTATCTGGTACGTTCTAAGGTAATCTCAAGGTTCATAGTTTCCATTTTCTAAATAAAGTGTATTTTATCTCTAATAGGTGAAAGCCCTTTTTAGGGGTTCATTCCCTCTCGTGGCCTTACAACAAGGAGAGGTATCCCCACCCTAAAGGCATGGTTCGTTCTCCGCTCCTGTCCTTAGCATTATCTCAATATTCTCATTGGTACCCTTTCTTGGTATTGTTTTTCCCAATCTAAATTATAGGTTTGGTAACCGTTCATATCTACAAATTGTAGTCTCTCATGGCTTAAACAAGCTCTCTTATAATTTACTGCGCCTCGGGCTCTGATGTGGTTAACATCCTTGGCTCGTAGGCTCTGAATGCTTAATGTCTCAGTTCATTATTTGTACTCTTACTCATCTGCAGGTTATCCTCATAAACTTCTGGTCCCTTGGAACACCATCAATCATTAGGTTACATACTAAACGTAGTATCGGATTTTATGGTAAGTTGTTACATCCTGCTTCCTGCTATGGAAGTTGTTCAGGTGATCTGAGGTTACTTAATGTCTTTGACAATACTGTCATTTTACTAGACTTATGTCTTTTGACAATCAAGGATAAGTTTGTATTAGGCGTTCGCCTTAAGGTGTCCAAGTTGGATATAATCCTGTTATCTTATACTTCCATCTCAACGCTTCGTTCAACTTCCGTTGACTATGCCACCCGTTGATGATCAATCATACTTGGGTGTTAATGAGTTAAACAAACAGTGTTAACTGTCATTCATCAGTTGTTCGGTTCGACTATGCCCGCTCTGTGGGGGTAGCCCTCTGAGCTTTCCTCCGTGGGATTCGTATGTCCTTAACCCTTGGTAGGTTATATCTTAAGTTTATTTCTTTTTATCCTTATTTTCTGGGTTTTCAAACATCTTCATAGAAGAATGTTGTTATTGGTATTCTTAATGGTCACTCTGGGAGTCTTATCCCGTTTTCGTTGTAAGTCGATGCTTCAACAGTCTCTATAGTATCTTATAATACATCCCTTGTATATCATTGCTTATATAGTGTTTTTGCTCGCGATACCGAGCAATCTCTTAGGTTTTCCCCTTGGAGTTCGGGATTGATGTTCTTACCGTACTGTCGGTTATCGTTGTAGTGGGTTATACCGTTGCTAATATTTATATGGTTTAGTACTTTGTCTGAGTTCCGCTACCGGCTGACTGGTGTGTCACCTCATCTCATCATGGTCAGGCCGTCGGGCCTTTCCAAGGTCCTACTTTTCTGTTCTTATGGATTTACAATCCGGTATTAATATATGCTACGACTGTAGCGTTCTCCTATTTCGCCTTGATGGCTTTTCGTGTGGCTTAATCGTGGTAGCACTTGCTATGGCAAGTGCGCCATGCAGGATGGGTTATTGGTACAAGGTACATCGGTAGTGATATTTCCTTCTAATTTCCTTGTAATTGATAGTCCTCGGGACTCCCTCAATGATCTCTTATTTTGGATAATCGACCATCCGGCAGTTTCCTTGTAGTTTGACAGTACTGTCATTTATCAGGGCGTTCCTCTTTCTGAGAGAACCCCTTAATATCTTCTTATGTCTTAATCCTCGCTTCCGTCTCCACACATCTTGTTGTGGTTACTAAGTAATGATTTTCCTTTAGGAACTACATCGTAGTCCTATTTTGGTATACAATTTGTATGGGTTTCTACCGTCGTTTGCATTATGTTGGCCAGGTTTTATAACCTTCCTCATTGTATGGGGTTTGGAGTTCCCGTTTCTAACTGGACTTTCCAGTAGTCTCAAATCTCAGGCTCTGTATTATCATACTGTTATGCTCCTTCGGACCACTGTCCGGTACTCATGTCGTTTCCCTTTTTCCTTTCTATTGCACCCGTAGTGCTTTCCTTATCATTGGTATGGCGGGTTATTTCGACTGCGTAGCATGTCGACCCATGTTGCCGGTAATTACCGTTCCCTTATTGATAGAATTCCATAGGTAGCGCCTGTTGCTCTATTGCGCTCCATTAAAAACCTCCAAGTTCTCCATAACTGTTGTACCACAAGTTGTTTCTCGTACTGCTTATTGTTAGCTAACTGCCAGATCGGGTTTCCCGAGTAAGAGAAGGCTTTCTTCTCTCTGGCGTTTGTTCTACATATTCAGGGTTAGGGATGTGGAGGGCGGGTCTAGGTACTATGGATGTCCGGTAAGCACCGGGAAGTCCTGACTAACGCACCTCTCACTCTATCTCTCAACCCTTAACCCATAACTCAATCTCAACCTCATCATTCTCCTAAGTTCGGTATTTCTTGTCTTCAGAGCGTAACTACGCTCTGATACCACTTTTT
Source organism: Limonium bicolor (assembly GCA_023374045.1). Lineage (NCBI taxonomy): Eukaryota > Viridiplantae > Streptophyta > Magnoliopsida > Caryophyllales > Plumbaginaceae > Limonium > Limonium bicolor. Next base: position 106,910,484 of record CM041780.1, read on the forward strand.
GTAACACCCCAACTCAATCCAATTGTGGTCTCGCAACTTAACAATATATATACACATGTCACAGCGGAATTCTTTACAATCCAGGACCTTGCCACGGTCTGACTACAGAATATACCGAACATTAGTCTAACAACCTTAACCATTTACATAACCTTCTTACAACCCCCTCACATCCTATACATCTTACTAACTCAGATTGCCATACGAGTGTACATGCACAACTCGTAGGCCACACTAAACCCTTAACAGCTGTATCCTCTTCTTACGCTTGCGACGACCGCTTCCTGATGTACCTGTGTAGTAAAAACAGCCCCCAAAGGGGGTCAGCACGAATGCTGGTACGATCCCCTCATGGCCCCCAAGCTAACGTGGCTACGACGACTAATTGTCGATAGCATGGAGGTTGATTAGATGCACAACATAATAGAAAGTGCAGTAAACAACAACTCAGATATGAACAATCAAAGTTCACACACAATGAACGACTTAAATGCGTTCCCTTAATTAGAGAGTTAGTCATTTAACTCCTTAAGTAATGTTCCCTCTTAATCTTAGTCTTATCTTAATCTTAGAAACAACCACCCTTTAATAAGGAGTGGATGTAGCTTATCCTAATCTTAATGATACAAACCATCCTTTAGAAAGGAATGGTTGCAACTTATCTTAACCTTACCTTACTCTTAAACTTAACAATACAAACCATCCTTTAGAAAGGAATGGTTGCAACTTATCTTAATCTTACCTTAATCTTAATCTCAATCTTAATCTCAATACAAACCTTTCCTGGAAGGGATTGGCCGTATCTAATTCGAACCTGGGATTTAGGTGATCCCACCGCACCATCTTAATGCCACCTACTCTGGACGGGAGTCCAGCGTAGCTGAGCCGGCAACCGGCCCTAGGCAACAAGTCCGAAGACAAGTCCTTAATCGGAAGTCGAATCTGCTATAGATACCGACTCCCTTTTCTTAGCATGCATGACCGGAGATCGGTCCCGGGTTTCCTCACTCAAGTTCCAGTTAGTAGTTATCTCAAGACCATGTTTGTTGGTTAACCTCTTTCGGTTCATATCGTCCCTCATTAGGGGGCGTTCCTTAGTCCACTCAATTCCTTACTAAGCATTGGTTAGTAAGTTCTCACGGTATGTTGTGTTAGTTTTCAAACATCACACAACAATACAATATATATATGATATGTTCCGGTTGCATGCTTTATCTTGTTTAGTGAGCACACAAAACAAATAGCACACAAGCCGAGGGACACCTCGTTAGCAAGCAGGTCACAAGAGAACTGTACCGTTCACCGTTGGCCGTTCAGTTGCTTAATCTCTTCCGGAGTCCAATTTCCAAGTCCTAAAACATTCATTCAGTTTTAGGTTGTTAATCACATAACTCAATTCAACTTACTTATCTTACTCAACTTACTTAACCCTTAATGACTCCAACCTAACACCTCTTAAGTCTTACAACTTAATCTTACAAACTTAATCTTAAACTTTTAAGTTAATTCTTAACTTAATCCCTTAGGTCTTTATACCTCTAATCATCATTGCCCCCTTAATGGGGTACCATTAATACCACTAAACTCTTAGGGTTTCTTTTCTTTTTTTTTTTTTTTTTTTTATGGTCCGACCGACCCACCGACCGACCCACCCCTGGGTAGGTCGGGTGCAGAGAACATCCAACTTCACAGTTTCAGCCCGACCGACCCAGACTGGGGTCGGTCCCCTGGGTAGGTCGGCTGCAGAAACTTCTCATACATTGTCAAATTTTCTCCAAATTTTTCCTCAAGCCTCCTAATGTGTTCTAACCTCATTTGGCACATCAAACACACCTTATAACCTCCACCAAACTCATTAAAACCACCTCCAAAGATCATTCCAACCTTTAGCTCAATTCTTGTAAGAAATTCCTAACACTTGTCAATTAATTCCTTATATTTCTAACATGTACATTTTGCCTAAAACTTCAACTAACCAAAGTGTTTCTTTTCTACCCATATAACTCCTTCTTAACATCATTGCACTCCTTCTTTGCTTGTTAAACCTTCCAAGGTTATCTTGCATGTCCACGCACAATTTCTCTTATTTTCACTTGTTACTCATCACTCTTAAACTCTTAAACTTGCTTATACATTTCTTTCCATTATCTTAATACCTTGACATTGTTCTTCATTTACCTTAACTATACTACACCCTCCTTGGACATTTCCACCTCCTTTTACTCACTTACTCACCATTCTCACGATCATACGCTCTTTTACATTCCTAGTCATTTTCCTTGATGACTTACAACATCCTCCTACCTTTTTCACTTCCATCACCCAAATCCACACATTACCATTCAACTAAACCTTACTAGTCCACCACTAACATCACCACACTTACACAAGGTTCTCAAAACTCTCATTGTCTTTCTCTCTAGTTCATACCTAAATCTCCTTAAGGCATTATACACCTTTCCTTAAAACTTATGCACAAGTCTTACACTCCTCATACCATGACTTTGGTGTGTTCAATACACCCACCTAAACTCTAACTTCCTCATAGACCATTCTAGGTCATTCTCATCCTTAAGAACTCCTTAGTTAACTCATTTCCACTCAAATTCTTCATAACGACTCCTAGTAAATCCTAGGTCATATTAATTCACCACCATCACCTAAACACTTATTTTCTACTCAAATTTCGCCATAGCTCCTCTAGTATCTTATCATGCCCAAACACATTATTTTTCCTCATTCAACCATCTCACACACATCAAGTTCTTCTCATCATATCTCATCACCCAAACCAACTCATTCACAACAAACTCAATATATTGCAATAATCTTAAATTGCATAGCACTAAGGCTCTTAAATGACATGGCTCTTAGGCCCTTAAATGACTTAAACTTAAACACTGAATTTCCCACATATATAAGCTTTCAACCTGCAAATACACTCATCAATCTCATAGTAGTTATAATGCTCTTAAAATCCACCTTAAACTTATATTACTAACTCATTCTCATTAGCTCCTTAGTCACAAGTCATAAGCTTGTTTAAGTTCTTTTTCCTTAGGTTATATAACCCAATACACAATGTAAGCTCTAAGCCACATTGGTATTTATCTAAAACTCATTCCTTAATCTTAAACCACCATTAGGTAAGCATTTTACCTTGGTTTCTCAAGCTTATCTTAATCTCCTCCTTAGGCCTTCTTCTTGCATAGATCTCGGCCACCACTTAAATTCCTTTTGCCAATGTTCTAATCAATATTTAAGGACTCATATGAGTACTAAACAATGCACTAACCCCAAGGAATAAAAACCTAGGTTAGAAATGTGTTCTAAGGCATAAAAGTGGATGATTACCTTTGAAGTCTCAAGGTAGACTTTGGCATTGAATGAAATAGGACCTCCACTAGTCCTTGGTGAATAATTCAAGCTAGAACAGGCATAAAAACATAGCCCCATGAGAAGGAATTTTCGGCCATGTACAAGAAATGATGGAAACATGGTTTTTCTTACATTTTCTTTACCTTAAGAGAATGGAGAAGCTAATGAGCTCTTCAAACTTGATTTCCTCCATCAATGGAGTTTCCTCTTGGCACCAAAATGGAGCTTTGAAAGATTTGAAAAGATAGAAAGATAGGTCTTGACCTAACTAAGACAAATATGCAATTTGTGTTTGGATTTGGAGCTTGGAGTTGTATTTGGCAAGTGATTGAAGATGGAGAACCATGGAGGGCAGCACTCTCGGTTTTGGAACAGAGAGAAGAAGAAGAAACCGTGGGTGAAAGAGAGAAATGGAGGAAAGAGAAGAAAAGGTAGCTTATAAGAATATTTTGCTTTAATAAAGCAAATAGTAACTTCTTTACTTATCTCTTTTTTTCCTTTCTCATTTGATGACTCATGTGGTGACTCCCCACATAAAAACCGGCCACCCTCTTAATATAAGGCTAACATGGTCTTTGTTGACCAATTAATTGACTTATATTGATTAAAACTTAAACTAGTCACTAAATAGTTACTATTCACTAATCAAGGCACATAATCGGGAAATTTTTGATTTCCCATTGATTTAGACCTCCTAATGTGATACTAATTAGTACACATGTTGATTAAAGAGTAATGATGGACATTTAGCCACTCAAAACTCAATTCTAAGACAATTTCTCAAAAATGTGCTTTAAGACTTCTTAAAGCACATTTTGTGTTTTAACTTGTTTTCAAGTTTGGTTTTCTTTGCTAATTGATTTAAAATGACCATTAGAATATTACTAAGGTCTTATCATGATATTCGGGTACTCACCCAAGTCTCTCCAAGCTTAGAGCACATTTTTGCCCTAATTGCCCTTAAGGCATTTCCTTGTGTTTTCCTTGGTTTAAATTATCTACCAATCTTTCTAAGGCATATTTTAGCCTTAATACATCATGATTTGATGTTTACTTAGCATACTTAGGTTTGGGGTATTTCAGTGGATAAGTAAGGAAAGTAGATGAACTATGGCAAAATTTTAGTAGGAATTGTGCATTAGTGGATGACTTGGTGAATGGGAGAACCAAGGTATGTATTGGGATTAGTAGAGATGTTTAGTAGCTATGGAATGGTAATTTTAGTATGAGGAATAAGAAGTGTAAAATCTGTAGCAAAGGGTATAAGAACACATTGGAGAAGTTAGGAGAATTTAATGTGCAGGATTTTGGTAAGATGAGTGTTGGAACTTGGGTGTAAGAAGTGGAATGGCATAGAAATGAATTGGTATGGTAAGGAGAAGTATTTAGAATGCTAGGAATGGAATTGGTTGAGGAAGTATTGGATGGGAGAATTGAATTGTAAAATCTGTAGCATAAGTGTAACAAAAACTGTTACAAGTGCTGGAAAGGAAATAAAGGAATTGTGTAAGTTGTTTGATGGATTTAATAATGGGTTGGTGGATGAATTAAGGTTACATTAGGAAGCCTAATGGCATTAAACACATGTGGTATTACATGTAGGAAGATTGGGAAGTTAATGGGTAAAACAGAGGACTGAAAACAGTTTTAAAAACTGAAGTACTGGGCCGGAACCGGACTTGTGACCGGACTTGCAAGTTCGGTCGAGCCCAGATTTACAAAGACGGGAAACCTTCTGGAATCGACCGGACTTGCGACCGGACATGCAAGTTCCGGTCGGACAAGAAAATTCTCCCGTCAGAAAACCTTCTGGAATGGACTGAACTTGCGACCGGACTTGCAAGTCGGTCGGCCAGAAAAAAAAATCCCGTAATGCAAGCTACTGGAATAGACGAACTTGCGACCGGACTTGCCAAGTTTGGTCGAGACAAAAATTTCCCGTACTGATACTACTGGAATGGACCGGACTTGCAAGGTCGGTCGCAAGTCCGGTCGAGTCAAAAAAAAAATGTTTTATTATATGATCATAGTAATCATATGTATATACATATGCCTATACCTATATATGCATATATATGTAGAAATATACCATCAATGAAGTGGTAATGGTAAGGAAGTGAGTATACGAGTAGGAAAACAAGTATAAAAAGTAACCAAGTAAATGGAGAGCATGAGAACATTACGTACACCTGGGATAACGGGTAAGCACGGGAGTAGTAATCATTTCTGTATCGTAAGAGTATAGTATTAATAATAATGTTGAAACATTATCAGTGGAACAAGTGTGAACCAAGGAAGGGAACACACGGTAGAGCTAACTCCGGTGAAAGGTATGATTTTCTCATGCCCCGTATGCTAACCGAGTTACGTTGATTTGTATGTTGTATGCCGGCTAATCAAGACTAAAGCATGAAAACGGTTTATTGCCTTTCATTGTATGTCTTGTTGTATGTCGTATGAGCTAACCTTTCTTGAATTGATTGTGTGGCTTTACTTAGTGCGTAGATCGACTCATAGATGAGTCTTGTTGTGTAGTGGCTCGTAGTAAGAGTCATGCTGAGAACTAATGGAATAATAGCAACGCACTAAACTATCGTATCCATTAACGGTAACGCAACCTAAGGAACTCACTAGAATGTGAGAGAGTGTACGGGAGTACTAACCTCCCGATAACGGTAGGAGCACCGAAATGAATAATCCACAATTAATAAGTAGTGGAAGTATATAAGTAACCTCTATTAGAGGAAATGAATCTTGGTGCAAAACATGAACCACGAGAGTAGCAAAGAATGATGAGGGATCTCCAAACCCCTTAGTAATTAGTCGACCCATTACGAGAGGACCCGACTGATGTAAGTATGATCCGATCATGAGAGTATTCGATATGTTGGGGAAACCCTTAAACCTGAGGATACTGGACGGTGGTAACTCCCTAAGCTAACAGAGGTTATCGAGAGAGATACTTCTAGGCTAATCCATGAGATTGTATTATACTCTGAGAGAAGAGTGTTGGGAAATTGAGTAGTCCGGTAAAACGGACATTTGAGTATTTGAGGAGCTGATCGTACAGCCCTCGTATTGTAGGTCTAGTGGCGAGTCTTCTGTATGACTCCGCCGAAAGACCAAAGTATGAGTAATGAGTACTGAGTAAGAAGTGAGTATGAGTATGTAATGAGTATCGAGTATTGAGTATGAATGAGTAAGTAATGAGTACTGAGTAAGAAGTGAGTATGAGTATGTAATGAGTATCGAGTATTGAGTATGAATGAGTAATTATTGAGTAGTGAGTATGCGTGAGTAAGTATGGAGTATTGAGTAGCAAGTATGCACAAGTATAGTAACGAGTACAGAGTAAGGATCGTGTACGAGTAGGATACCAAACATGGAGTGATGAGTATACAAGAGTAAGGAGTGAGTGTGAGTAGAGTAACGAGTAACGCAACGAAAGAGTGTTGAACAAATGACTAGTATGAATGGTTGACTATCGAACTGTCTTCCTTGGTAAGTATCGAACCTTGTATGTGTATGTAGGTATTGTGAATGTATTGTTGAAGCATGAGTATGTATGTATGCATGTAAAATGAACTCCATGTATATCCGACCCAAAGTAGTCGGGGTACCGCGGTTAGCACGCGGTATATGCGAATTTCATGCGCAGCGTAACCTGACCCCCTCGGGGGACCGTTTTTAGTGTGCAGGTACCCGAAGCTGATCACCGTACGAGAGAGTAGGACGGGGACTGCTACGTAAGCATGGGTAGTTGTATAGTAGGAATTTGTACTTGTATTGTGATGCGAATTGGTAAGTCCAAACTGTATCGGTAAAATAAGGATTGTAGTATACTCGGTATAGTAATGTATTGGAGTTGTATTTGGATTATGGATGAGTATGCAATGGGAAGTATTGTATTGTGTAGAGTACTCGGTATGTTCATGTTCATCAGACCGATAGTAAGTAGTATTGTAACTCGCCTTGTTAGTCACATGGGTGACTAACAGCATTGTACACCCGCCGTTGTGTAAGGAGTATCCGTTGCGAAGGTAAGTAATTGTACAGTAATGACGGTATTAGCGGTAGGGGTGTTACAAAAAGTGGTATCAGAGCGAAGTATCGCTCTGATGGATGAAATACCGAGTTTAGGTAAATCCCGAGTTAGGAAGTAGAGACTTAGAGCTATGGGTTGAGTGCTAGTGTGTTAGAACGCTAGATAGGAATTTCTAGTGTGATCTGGATACCTACAGTAACCATACCCGCCCTCCGCGTCCCCCGTTATAAGTTGGGACAAGAACGCCAGAGAGATGGAAAGACTTCTCACACCCGGGTAACACCCGATCTGGCAGACACAAGTAAACATTATTAGAAGAAGAACCTGTCATACGGTCAAGTCCAAGAACTGGAAGTCCCGAAGACGGTTCCCGCTGGATGACGATGACCGCACTTAATGGCGGAAAGATGAAGATCCTAAACAAAAGGATAACTGAATTTATGGCACCATGGGGCGACATGCTTCACAGTCGCGGGAACCATGTGTAGCCAGCAGGAAGAGAAGCACAACCGTGCAATGAAGCAAGGAAGATGGAGTAACCAGCCGAGACAAGAGAGTCTACGGACTGTAATCTTTGATGATACCAACAACGGTGTACAAACCGACTAAGGAATTAGTCGAGGTTGGATTAATGCCAAACCAACATGCCAAGAGGCTGTAATAACCGAACAACAAAGTTCAGATAACTATGAAAGGAATCATAATACAGACACCTATAGGACCGCAACATGGTTCCTAAGGATAAGTCAAGTCTCGTTAACCACACTGAAGGTGTGGGACACCAGGATTGACAACAACCATGTCAAGAATACTGAGAAACAACTCAGAAGAATGATCACCAAGATCAAAAGATCTAGGGAAGATCTAATAAGACAACCAATTATGGATAGAAACGATACCGTAGCCGGTATACGTTAACTGAAAAACAACCTACCCGCGCACTTGCCTAGGGCAAGTGCAGCAACTACAGGACGGTTGGAATACTGTTACCAACCCGCAAATACTTATTACAGTACCGCTATGACGAATGGAGCAAATATAGGACTACCAATCCTAAGGATTTAAATAATGAGACCTTGGAAAGGCCTAACGGCCTGACCGTTGTATTAGGAGCATTCCAGTCAGCGAGAAGCTGGACTTGGTCAGGACCTCAGACATGGCAATGCCATGAAGAAGTAATTTTCACACCGAACCGTTATTTCAAACCAAAATTTCTTTCAAAAACCACAAACCTCTTTTTTTAAAACCTTGGATTTTTAAAACCCAACAGACGGAATTACGGTGATTATCATACAGTGATACAAGAAGAGTTGACAATAGAATACTTCACCTAGGCGTGTGACGAATGCTACTAGTGTACCCAAATACGGGATGTGGGACAACCGCACTCCGAAGGAGCTTGCGGGCCTGACAGATAGTTAGGTAAGTGGTAACGTGCCAAGACGGTACCCCACGTATGTATACATGTAGTGTACGAAACACGAGAAGTAGTCAACTCTGTTCTACGGACCATAAGTAAAAATAAACAGAACAGTTGAATACCTCAACCGAGCAAAGGAAGCTCAGGTAGGCTTACAAGCTAAGGAGTCAAGAACTCACCTCAGGAGAACCAGTAAGAGTTGAAAGTGCAAGAAGCACTAACAGCGGGATAAGACATTGGATATGTCTCAAAGATATCTAAGTAAAGCATGATAACTGGAAGGAATACCCAGTCTAAGCACAGTAAGGCAATTGCCTAGCATTAACACATCAGTGTTCAATGAACGGGATGGAATTCCCAGAACAACTACCATAAACACACAGGGTGACGTTATAAGGTACCAGAAATACCATTCATCACCGGAAGGGATATCAAATCCGTTATAACATAAAGAAAAACACCAATGGTCTACCCTAAGGACGGGAGACTTTATAACCCTCAACGGTATAACCCAAATCCTGAACCGCAAGGTAGGATGACGGACTGAACATACTAATGAATATCAGCCAGATGTGATAGCATAATCAATAACACCCAGGAACAATCCATAAAGGGGATCAAGTCAACATAGTTGAATGAAATGTCGTGGTAAGAACACCACAATTGGAACGAACATTCGGTTGGAACACCGAAGGGATTCCACTTGATAGGGGATACCCCAAATTAATAAATGGTATCGATCAATACCAAGATACAAAAAGGGTCTCCAACAGACGGAAGCGTGATGTGACGACCTTGTCAGGGAGCCCAGTATCACCTCCAAATCCAGCGATGGTTATGGAGAAATAACCACTTAGAAACAACCTATGATGAGCAGAGCTCTAGGCAATATGGCTAGTAGACCATGAAACTGTTACCACATAACCCAACGGTTGCAAAACCAACATGAACTATATGGGAAGCGGGCAAGGATGACACCGATGAAAGAGTAACAACAGATAATTGAGGATGCCCTCATAAATGTGGGACCGCAAGAGCGGCGAACACATGGACCCCAAGAAGGGGATATCACCGGTAACTGTAGGAAAATTTAATCCTTTCAGAACTACTAATGTAATCAAGCTTGAGCATACAGTTATTGTCAAGCAATGTGAAATAAGCTTCAACAGCAATTGTTAACAACCAAGGAGTAACCGGTTATAAAACCAATGATGCTCAGGGAGCTCAGAAAAATAAAGTAATACCATATGTTGTACTTGCCAAATACATGGGGAACCATTGTATAAATGATAGAAATGCATGAGCTGAAGCTAGCAACAGTGGATGCCATGTAAACCAATATTGTGGGATCAGTAAGAACATGGTGCGCAGCAGGCGACCAACGTATGCGAATAATCACCCAAATCTATGGAATTGTTAATACAAAATGGTAGACAGACCGGGCAACCAGCCAGAAGTCTGCACCAAATGATGAAGCACCACTTGAAAGAGTAATGATCAGTCCTATTGCGACCTCATGAGAGACTTACTGCCAAGAGTTTACACCTCTGCACTCTGTATGACTGAGTGTTTTGGTATTACACTTGTGCAGTTAATGATCGAGTGAGATAGCTATGAAAATGAGGAAATGTAAATTGTGGTAAACTATTCCTTTCACCAGTAAACATGGCATAAGATAGTCAAGAAAAAGCTTAGAAACAAACCGTGCGGCCTAAGGCCAAAGAAGCACGAAGAGGGTGAAACACACCAACAATCACAAGATGTGAATTCCACTGGAATAAAGGAGAAAGGAGACTTAAGAAAGTCACAAGGACCGGCGCATCGAAAATGCAAGGTCATACAAGTAAAGAACACTAGTACTGAACCAGAGAAACTGGTATAATTCAGAAGCTACTAACAATAGAGGAAGCACTACAACTAAGTAGAGACTTAACCTCAACCGACAATAAGTCGGAGGAACCAAGTGAAAGATCACTACAAACGCAACAGTATGTATATAGATGGCCAGGGATCTGGTTTGAGTTCACGCACGGTAAAGGAATATCACGCGAGATGGAACAGACCTTATTCCCACAACAAGAGGGATAAAAAGGTGTTGTATAGCACATTTGAGATACAAGAAGGGCGATTAACCCAAGTTATCAGGGTCGCGGAGCAGAAGCTTGTGGACCCAGAATTCTAAGTGAAATACACCTAGAACCGTACCCGGTTAAGAGTTAAATAACTCCGATGAAAATTCTTGATGCAGGGACTAACCGACAGTACGGTTAAGACCCGTTGATCAAGGAACATTGTATAATAGACCGCATGGAAGCTGAACCACTCCATGACGGCTGAATGCCTTCGACCAATGTTTAATATTGACACATGGTAGATTACGTGGGCGTAATCCCTTTTAAGGGGGTAGAGCGAAAACCGCGAAATGTATGTTTTACGTGACAAGGGCGTAAACCACAATGCGCATAGCGCAAAAGAATTTGTTTTGATCATTGATACTTATGTTACATAAACATTTGTACTCACTCATCGTGTAATTGTAGTTATTTGAGGAACAAGAACAAGAAAGGAGTGGAGAAACTCCAGGGGAATGAGTACCCCGATTGGTAATAGTATGAGGAATGAGTATGTATGGGAGACTTGAGGAGTATAAATCGGTATGGAATCAACGCATGTAATGAGTATGAATCGGTGTACAACCGATGTATTTTATGAGTATAAATTGGAGTATAGCAAATTAATGGGATGGTATACCCACGAATTTCTTGAGTATAGTAGTTGGAGAAGATGTAGTAATGATGGATGAAATGATTAGTAAGTAAGTAAGTGAATCATATGAATTGGAAAATGTATGTGTATGATTATGAGTAGCAAGATTAAAAAGATAGAAAACGAAATAATGATTGACGAGCTGTCTGTTTGTATTGAGCTGGGAAGTGGAACTTGATTTGCTAGCGATCAAGGGAAGCCGAACACAAATTGGGGTGGAAGGATAATTCAACACCAATGCTGATCACATCGGGGTTGAAGGACTCTGGAAACTCCCTTAAGTGGTCACAATAATAACACTAGTATTAGGCATAATCATCATAAATGGTATTTGGGAGATGTATGCAAATTTTCAAAATGAATTTCCAAAACTAATTTGGTACAATGTTTTCTACAACTTGAGAATAAGGATCGGTTTTGAAACCGCTCCCACGGGCGCTAGTGGATCTTCCATGCCTAGGCACGGGTATCCGGTCGAAACCATAGGAGAAGAAGCTAGTTGTGAGTCAGTGGAAGTGTTGATTAGTTTTGAAACCACTACACCGGGTGTACGGTAACAGTGTGTGTTTTGTATTTTTCCAAGGGCACTGGGGCAGCGTAGTCCCGAGTAAGTATGCGTAAGCATGAGTAAGTATGAGTAAAGTAAGTATGAGTAAGTGCCTGAGGATCTCTATATGTGCAAATGAATTTGATCGGAACCAAAGGACCGTAGAGCCAGAAAGCGTAAGTGCTCAAGTCATGACGGCCATGAACCAGAAAGTGTAAGTGTTCAAACATGACCGGTACCTGAGGGATCACTCGCCATTGGGGGAGGATGGTACCTAATTGTCTTCGGATGGACCCCCTTGGAGAGAAGTAAAACGGATACTTTTGATTGCTATGCATGCAGTGACACGCTGTTTGGATGTGTAGTATGTATCATGTCAGACATTCGGAGTTTGACAAGTTATATGTAGAGGTCACAACCTTAGCATAGGTACTTATACAAGTAACAATATTAGATTCACCAACTTTGAGGGCAAAGTTCTTTAAGGGGGGTAGATTGAAATACCCCGAACTTAAATATGGTGATTATATTATTCTAATATAGTATTTAAGGGCCTAATAGTGCCTAAGTAATGTTGGTAAGGAAAATAAATCCAAAGAAATGAGAAAAACGCTTAGAAAGCAGAAAACGCTAAAATAAGCGTTAAATAACCATAGGAGGTACGAGACCTCGGTTATAGTATTGTAAGGATTCCTAAGGCTTATTCATGCCAAATTAGTATACGGGAATGATTCCCGAAGAAAATGAATCCGAATAATGTATTAAAACGCTAAAAGAGCTTTAGCGCACGTTTTTCGAGGAAACTCGAAAACGTGACTTTAAGTGGTCAAACAGACCTGTAAAAATTACAAATCACTAAATAATAATTATTAAGCAATTATGGGAGCTTAATAATCATTAAAAATAAAGAAACGAGAAAATTCCGGAAAACGGGCCCGGTTAGTGAATAGAATCAAAACCGGGTATAATAACGAGCGTTTTCTGTAAGAGACGAAAAACGCTCCAGCTAGTATTATAGAGGGGGCCGGTTTTTACTGGTGTAAACAGCTCTCTCTCTCACACACACACACACAAGTAACAAATAAGTAAATCAAAGAAAACAAAAAGTAAAAAGTACAAAAGCAAATAACCCCCTCTCTCCTCTTATTCTATCATTTCTCTTCTCTCTCTCCTATTCTTTCTCCTTCCCCACCGTGAGCACTCCCTTCTTCTCCCCCTTGCAGCCGATTTTTGAGAGCTCAAGAATGCTCCCATGGCTTCTCTTATTTCTCTCCATGCTCTAGCTCTATTTGAGCTCCAAATGTAAAATAAATTACATATTTGTATTCCCCTCATCCTCCTCTACATTTCTATCTTTTCAAAATTCGAAAAGGATGAGTTTCATCTCCATGCGTTTTCCCCATTCGAAGAGAAAAGCACACCATTGTGAAGCTTGGAGTCTCCTCTCTCCAACAAGGTAAAAATCTCCATGAAAGACCTCACTTTTCTCCATCTCTTGGTATGGCCGATTTTGTCTCCCTCTCTTACCTTGTTTTTCCTCTTGTTTTTGAGCGTTGCTTCAACCCTCCAATGGTGGTGAGAACACCTTCTTGAACCAAGGGCTAAAACCCCTCATAAAGCACTCCAAAGGTAAACCCTAGAAATTGTATTTTTAAGCACTTCAATGAACTAGCATAATATAAGGGTGGTGTATTAACTATACTTATCTTTGTGTGATTGGGTGAGGGGAATGGAGTTTGGCAACTCCATTCCCCCACAAAACCGATTTTGAGGCAAGAAAGGAAGAAGGAGGAAAAATGAGAAAGAAAGAAGGAAGTATAAGCTCAAGGTAAGAGCTCCTTCCTAATGTAAATTCTATTGCATTGGAGTAATGGGAATAGGTAAAATATTTAAAGAACCCAAAACCTTGTACTAGTATTGAGGATTGTGAAATTTGAGTATTTAAGAGCAAGTATGTGGATTGTAGGTCTTAGAGCCAAATAATTGTATATGAGTATTTGTATTGTGGATTGAGGAAATATTGGTGTATTGGGATTTTGTATGTGTGCTGGTAGAACCCTTGTGGTTTGGCTAGAATAGGGATGAATTTGATGAGAAAGGATGTGTGTGGATAAGTTAGGAAAGTAGATGAACTATGGCAAAATTTTAGTAGGAATTGTGCATTAGTGGATGAGTTGGTGAATGGGAGAACCAAGGTATGTATTGGGATTAGTAGAGATGTTTAGTAGCTATGGAATGGTAATTTTAGTATGAGGAATAAGAAGTGTAAAATCAGTAGCAAAGGGTATAAGAACACATTGGAGAAGTTAGGAGAATTTAATGTGCAGGATTTTGGTAAGATGAGTGTTGGAACTTGGGTGTAAGAAGTGGAATGGCATAGAAATGAATTGGTATGGTAAGGAGAAGTATTTAGAATGCTAGGAATGGAATTGGTTGAGGAAGTATTGGATGGGAGAATTGAATTGTAAAATCTGTAGCATAAGTGTAACAAAAACTGTTACAAGTGCTGGAAAGGAAATAAAGGAATTGTGTAAGTTGTTTGATGGATTTAATAATGGGTTTGGTGGATGAATTAAGGTATATTAGGAAGCCTAAATGGCATTAAAACATGTGGGATTACATGTAGGAAGATTGGGGAAGTAATGGGTAAAAGAGAACTGAAAACAGATTTTAAAACTGAAGTACTGGGCCGGACCGGACTTGCGACCGGACTTGCAAGTTCGGTCGAGCCCAGATTTACAAAGACGGGAAACCTTCTGGAATCGACCGGACTTGCGACCGGACATGCAAGTTCGGTCGGACCAGAAAATTCTCCCGTCAGAAACCTTCTGGAATGGACCGAACTTGCGACCGGACTTGCAAGTTCGGTCGGCCAGAAAAAAAATTCCCGTAATGCAAGCTACTGGAATAGACCGAACTTGCGACCGGACTTGCAAGTTCGGTCGAGACAGAAAATTTCCCGTACTGATAGCTACTGGAATGGACCGGACTTGCAAGGTCGGTCGCAAGTCCGGTCGAGTCAAAAAAAAAATATGTTTTTTTATATGATCATAGTAATCATATGTATATACATATGCCTATACCTATATATGCATATATATGTAGAAATATACCATCAATGAAGTGGTAATGGTAAGGAAGTGAGTATACGAGTAGGAAAACAAGTATAAAAAGTAACCAAGTAAATGGAGAGCATGAGAACATTACGTACACCGGGATAACGGGGTAAGCACGGGAGTAGTAATCATTTCTGTATCGTAAGAGTATAGTATTAATAATAATGTTGAAACATTATCAGTGGAACAAGTGTGAACCAAGGAACAAGGGAACACACGTAGAGCTAACTCCGGTGAAAGGTATGATTTTCTCATGCCCCGTATGCTAACCGAGTTACGTTGATTTGTATGTTGTATGCCGGCTAATCAAGACTAAAGCATGAAAACGGTTTATTGCCTTTCATTGTATGTCTTGTTGTATGTCGTATGAGCTAACCTTTCTTGAATTGATTGTGTGGCTTTACTTAGTGCGTAGATCGACTCATAGATGAGTCTTGTTGTGTAGTGGCTCGTAGTAAGAGTCATGCTGAGAACTAATGGAATAATCGCACTAAACTATCGTATCCATTAACGGTAACGCAACCTAAGGAACTCACTAGAATGTGAGAGAGTGTACGGGAGTACTAACCTCCCGATAACGGTAGGAGAACCGAAATGAATAATCCACAATTAATAAGTAGTGGAAGTATATAAGTAACCTCTATTAGAGGAAATGAATCTTGGTGCAAAACATGAACCACGAGAGTAGCAAAGAATGATGAGGGATCTCCAAACCCCTTAGTAATTAGTCGACCCATTACGAGAGGACCCGACTGATGTAAGTATGATCCGATCATGAGAGTATTCGATATGTTGGGGAAACCCTTAAACCTGAGGATACTGGACGGTGGTAACTCCCTAAGCTAACAAGGTTATCGAGAGAGATACTTCTAGGCTAATCCATGAGATTGTATTATACTCTGAGAGAAGAGTGTTGGGAAATTGAGTAGTCCGGTAAAACGGACATTTGAGTATTTGAGGAGCTGATCGTACAGCCCTCGTATTGTAGGTCTAGTGGCGAGTCTTCTGTATGACTCCGCCCAAAAACCAAAGTATGAGTAATGAGTACTGAGTAAGAAGTGAGTATGAGTATGTAATGAGTATCGAGTATGAATGAGTAAGTAATGAGTACTGAGTAAGAAGTGAGTATGAGTATGTAATGAGTATCGAGTATTGAGTATGAATGAGTAAGTATTGAGTAGTGAGTATGCGTGAGTAAGTATGGAGTATTGAGTAGCAAGTATGCACAAGTATAGTAACGAGTACAGAGTAAGGATCGTGTACGAGTAGGATACCAAACATGGAGTGATGAGTATACAAGAGTAAGGAGTGAGTGTGAGTAGAGTAACGAGTAACGCAACGAAAGAGTATTGAACAAATGACTAGTATGAATGGTTGACTATCGAACTGTCTTCCTTGGTAAGTATCGAACCTTGTATGTGTATGTAGGTATTGTGAATGTATTGTTGAAGCATGAGTATGTATGTATGCATGTAAAATGAACTCCATGTATATCCGACCCAAAGTAGTCGGGGTACCGCGGTTAGCACGCGGTATATGCGAATTTCATGCGCAGCGTAAGCTGACCCCCTCGGGGAACCGTTTTTAGTGTGCAGGTACCCGAAGCTGATCACCGTACGAGAGAGTAGGAAGGGGACTGCTACGTAAGCATGGGTAGTTGTATAGTAGGAATTTGTACTTGTATTGTGATGCGAATTGGTAAGTCCAAACTGTATCGGTAAAATAAGGATTGTAGTATACTCGGTATAGTAATGTATTGGAGTTGTATTTGGATTATGGATGAGTATGCAATGGGAAGTATTGTATTGTGTAGAGTACTCGGTATGTTCATGTTCATCAGACCGATAGTAAGTAGTATTGTAACTCGCCTTGTTAGTCACGTGGGTGACTAACGGCATTGTACACCCGCCATTGTGTAAGGAGTATCCACTGCGAAGGTAAGTAATTGTACAGTAATGACGGTATTAGCGGTAGGGGTGTTACAATTAAGGCCGAAAACTATATATTAAAAAAAACTCATTTCATGAATTTTATAAAGCTTATTAAAATTTGGGGTCAAAATGTAATTCTAGGAAGTTGGGGGCAAAACCGTAATAAAGAGAACTTGTGGTCAAACTGATGGTCAATGGGTCAACAAGAAACATATTAGGTGCCTTGACCAAATTAAAAGATATTAATAATTAAACTATGGTTTTACGGTGTTATCATAAGTTAACCATGGAATTTATAAAATCTATGGGGTGCAAGTGGTAAATACCGAAGGTTGTGGGTTAAAATGGTTAATATTATACTTTATATCATAAGTATAAAGTTTGGGAATTTTTAGAGTTATATAGATGGTTATGTTAATAAAAGTGTATAATATATGGTTTTGTGACATTTACAAAACATATTATATTAAGTGTGGCTAATATGTAAATATGGAAATAAGTGTGGGGCGCAAACTGAAATTAAAAACAGTTTGGGGCTGTTTGGAAAATAATGTAATATAAAACTATAGGTTATACAATGTATAAGTGTTAAAACAATGTAATATAACCCATATGTAACATTATATAATATGTGGGTTAATTGTGCAAATATAGGAAATATATGGTGCTGAAATAGAGATTTAAAACCATAGTGTGCTGTTCAGTAACTATATATTTATAAACCATATGTTATAATGAATTAATGAAATAAAATGATATAATATAAAATATGTATAACATTACATAATATATGTGACAAGATTATAAATATAAGGATATATAATGTGCTGAAATGAAATTTAAAACAAAGACCATGGTTTGTTCGGAATTATTGGGTTTATAAAACCATATGATATAATTACAATAAAGTTTCAAGGATATAATATATGGTGAATATAACATGTTATAAAATATGTGGTGAAATTGTAATAAATATAAAGTGTGGGGATTGAAAAGAGAATGAAATAAAACCTATGTGCCTTATCGGCAATAATATAGTTTTATTTAAAACTATAGGTTATAATGTGTTATAAAGTTTTAATGTTATAAATATGATATTTATAACATGGTATAATAATGTGTGGTTAAAATGTAATTAATGGAAACTATGTGAATAAAGAAGTAACAAGTGTAATATATATATATGCCTTACGGCAATTAATTATAGTTGTAACACCCCTTCAACGCACTTAACAGCTAACTGAAATCACAGCGGAAATAAACAACTAAACAATAACTAAACGGTTCGGTGCTACAACGCCGTCAACCACCCATGTGATTGACAAGGCAGAATAAATACCATTGTACCGGTCTGATGATCAGACTCCCGAGCATAGAACTAAAACCATAAATACATCATATACAATACTGAGTATTCAATTACATTCCATCACTGTAAACCGTAAACATGAGCTGCCACTGTAAACTACTAAAACCGCCACTGTAAACGAACGGTACCAAAATATAACACCACGGGAGCACAGGCGCATCCCGGGCCCAACATCCAAAATAACCAAAAGTATTCATAACCTAAAATCTACAACCACTCCGCGTCTTCGATTCTCATCCTGCAAATAAACAGAGCCCCCAGAGGGGGTCAGCAACCTTTGCTGGTATGGTTAACGCGCAGCCCATCGGCTACCGGGATACGCGCAACCAATTGTCATGATAACATGGCATTCATTTTTAAACAACAACATATATAGCATAGCAAAATATTTTGCATATCACAACAATATACATAACATCACAAGAACGGTACACTTTAGGAACCATCCCAACATAGTCAGATCACATGGGAGCCTAGAGGATGTTGCCATACTCATGTTAAGCTCTTTACATAAACTCATTACCGTTCTGTTTAACGAACGAGTAACTTAACTCACAGATGGATCGGATATTGTGACCCGAACACACCACACAAACATATGTTCCCACTAAACCGATCATAAGTCAGAATAGGTAAGCTTTGGAGGAAGCTAACGGGAGATCGAACGCCAAATGAAGGAGGACAATCTTAACATTTAAGAGTCGAATCTGATACAGATATCTACTCTTATACTTACACACGTGACCGGACAACCGGATTCCTCACCCCCAGTTAGCACTCGTTAGAAGTTCAACGGTAGAACTTAACGAACAATTCACAACAAGTGGTAAGTCATGTTAGAAACACACAAGGGAAATGAGTCACGTCATATCATCCCAATAATATAATCAACAGTAAACTCGTTACATGATTTAATCTTACAAAGTCATAAACACCCAGAAAAACAAGCAACACACAAGCCGGTGTAAACCGGTAGACAACAGACTGCAAGAAAACCATACCTTGGTCCCTGCTTCGATTGTTTTCCACCGTTGGAGAGTCCTATACACATTTAGTAACGTCGGTTAATTAGCGTACTAGGCCTTTAGTAATTCGGTACTTCACATTTGTAGTTTATTTAATTTTCACACTTGTTATGACTTCCCCGTTTTTAATTGTCATTATAACCCACTTAATAGGTCCTAAACAGCCTTAGGTCAACATTACTAGCTAACTACCATTTTTAGACAACGTTTCCTAACCTTAAACAACATTTTTTTGTCAAAACAGTAGCATGTCCGAACTTGTGTCCGAGCTTCCCAAGTCCGGACGCAAGTCGAGACTCAAAGGGTGAAACCAGACGTATGTCCGAACATGTGTCCGAGCTTCCAAAGTTCGGACACAGGCCGAGGCCAACCAAAGGAGAAATTCTAAGCGTCCGAACTTGTGTCCGAGCTTCCCAAAGTTCGGACACAGGTCGAAGCAAAATAGACGGGAAAATTCTAGGCGTCCGAACATGTGTCCGAGCTTCCCCAAGTTTGGACACAGGTCGAAGCCAAAACCAGAGAAAAGAAATGGGTGTGTCCGAACTTCAAAGGTCGGACGATAGTTCGGATCACCTAAAACCCTGAAAAATGTAGGCGTAACAGGGCATGTCCGAGCTTCCAAATTCGGACGGAAGTTCGGACGTGCCATAACACTCATCTTCTACAACCTTAAACACTTGCTCATTGATCACCAAAATTCCCAACACTTATATTGTTTTCTCCCTAGGTTTCTAAGTGGTGTTTCATGCCTAGAACAACCATCATATCAACATATTCCCTCAACATTAACATCATCTCCTAAACATCGTTTCTTATAAACCAAAACTCCTTATGTCATCCTTGAAATCCTTTTTTTAAAAGCTTACACTTTCTCCTTGGTTACCAAAGTTTGCCTAAGTCTCAACATAAGTCCAAAATGACTTTGGTATCTACCAAAACCTCCAAGATAATGCCTAAGTCCTTATTACATTCTAGAACACTTCATCACATGGTTCTTTTCCTAGTAAGATGCTTATTCCCTTTCAACACTTCTTAGTTCTCCAAATACTTTTAAAACACCTAGAACTACTTATACATCAACTAAATTTTGACATGAATTCTCCTAGGACATTACTAAGCCAAAACACATTGTTTTTGGCCATTTAGCATTCAAGAACACCTAAATCCACCAAGAACATTCTTATACACATAGCTTCACCACATTTACACTACATCACAATATAGTGCATAATTTAAATTGCATGGCACTTAGGCCCTTAAAATGCATGGCTCTTAGGTCCTTAAAATGCATAAACCTTAAACACTGAATTTCCCACAATATATTTGCCTTTGACCTACAAATACATACAACAACACATATGTTCTTTACTAGTCTCATAGAGAACACTTTACTAGGTCATTCACCATTGGCTCCTTAGGTAGTTTTAACAAGCAATATAAGCTCATTTCTCCTAAGACATTAAACTACATTAAGTTAACATATTTACCTCTTTTCCTCACAAACTTCTTTCTTGTTTCCTTGACTAAAAATCGGCAAGGATGTTTGGTTGCTTGTCAACTTCTAAACATTATACAAGCAATGTAATGAGTATACAAGCTCCAAGCGTAATCTCATTATAAACCCTAGGTTTTACATTGTTTCAAAAACATTAAGATAGTTGTTTTACCTTGGTATTCGAAGAGGGTTTGAATATGTATCAAGAGAGGACTTCACCTAGTCCTTGAAAGGTTGGAATGAAGCTAGAACAAAGCAATACAAAGAGCACCATTAATGGTATTTTTCGGACAACATGAAAACATGGAGGGAACATCATTTTTCTTTGAGATTCCTTACCTAGAAGCAAAGGAGAACAATAATATGTAGAAAGATGAACTCAAGCTCCTTCAATGGTGGATCTCCATGGCACCGAAATGGTGGTCTTGAAGTTTTGAAAGGATAGAATTGAAAAGCTTGATGAGAGGAAGAGAGTGGTGGTTTTAGAATTTGATTTGGCAAAGTGAGCTATGAAATATAGATGGCCAAAGATGGAGTTTTGGTGTGGGCTGTAGCAAACCGTGAATGAGAGAAAGAAGGAAGGTAGAAGACGGTGGACATCAAGGGAAATGAGAGAATGAAGATTGGTATTTGCTTTTAGAAGATATTTGTAGTTAGTAAAGTAAATAGTAATTAAAGTAGTCATTCTTTATTTATTTAACAAACTAACAAGAGTGGTGAGTCACCACTATGAAAACCGGCCCCCTTAATGTTATTAGGGTTATTTTAATCTTTGTTGACCATTTAACTTACTTATATTAACATATGTTACAAACTAGCTTATTTAGTTACTATTCATAAAAACAAGGCACATAGAAGTGATATTTTTGATTTCTCATTGTTTAAGACTTCCAAATGTGTTACAAAGTAGTACACATATTAATTAAAGAGTAATGATGGACATTTATCCATCCAAAACTCATTTACAAGACAATTTTTCAAAAATGTGCTTTAAGACTCCTTAAAGCACATTTTGTGTTTTAACTTGTTTTCAAGCTTGGTTTTCTTTGGTAATCGGTTTATTATGTTCGCTAACATATAAATGAAGTCTTGGTAAGCTTATTAGGTCTTAACCAAACTTATCCCAAGCTTAGAGCATATTTCGCCCATATGACTTTAAGGATTTAATGTTTCTCTATGGTTTAAATTGTTTACTAATGTTTCTAAGACTCTTTTTAGTCTTAATATATCACATTTTAATGTTTAAACAACATATTAAGGTTTGGGGTATTTCAATCTACCCCCCTTAAAAGAACTTTGTCCCCAAAGTTCATACTTCCCACATATCTTTAATATTAGAGTAAATTACTCGGAACCCCCTTGAGGAATAGGCATAATACGGTTAACCCCCTTGTGTTTATCATAATTATTGGTAACCACCTTGAGGTTACGGTATCTCTGACTATGAACCCCCGAACTATAACTTTGTTATCAAAACATTAACTACATGCTGACCCATCAGCTTAATCACATTATTAATGCTAGCTTGGACAACAAAACTGCTTAATCAACATCGTTTAACTCTTCTTCATCCCAATTCAGATGCATTTTCAAGGTAGGGTTAACGTTTTTCGGACAATAAGAATGTTGATTAAGCACTATTTTTTGTCAAGCATGTCATTAATAATGTCGATAAGTTGATGGGTCAGCACTTGGTTAACGTTTTAATAATGGAATTATAGTTAAGGGGCTCATAGTCAAAGATATTGTAACCTCAAGGTGGTTACCAATAATTATGATAAACACAAGGGGGTTAGTTGTATTATGCCCAATCCTCAAGGGGGTTGCGAGTAATTTACTCTTAATATTATAAAGAACACGGGGATACTTATAAAACAATGCTTCCATAACAACATTAACAATATACTTTAACAACATTAACAATATACTTCCATAACAGCGGACTCTAGGTCCAAACACATAACATCATTCAGACACAACGGTCTGCAACATAACATAGACAATGTATATAAATACATGTCGTACACATATAACCGAAACGGCTCTACCCCCCTTAAAATAGGGGTACGCCCCATACCCTATACATACAAACACTAAGAAGTAAACAATGACGGGTACTTCCCCTTCATCTTATCTTCCAGCTCCCAAGTGGCCTTCTCGACGTCCTGGTTAGACCAGAGAACCTTCACCAGTCTCACAGACTTATGGCGAGTGTCTCGAGTCTTAGTATCCAGAATCTGTACGGGAGTCTCCACTGATCGCATGGTCGGCTCTAAGGTTAGCCTTTTAGGCTGAAGTACATGAGATGGATGAGACATATATTTCTTCAACTGGGACACATGGAAAACATCATGTACCTTGCCCAGCTCAGCAGGTAAATCGAGTCGGTAAGCTACCGGTCCTATCCGCTCCGTCACAACATAAGGCCCTACATATTTTGGGCTCAACTTGCCCTTCTGGCCAAAACGAAACACTCCCTTCATGGGGGATACCCTAAGAAATACCTGATCGCCCACGACGAACTCCAGGTCACGTCTGTGCACATCAGCGTACGACTTCTGTCTATCCTGAGTTGCTTTCATGTTAGCCCGGATCTGACGAACTTCTGCCTGAACTTGTTCCAGATACTCTGGTCCTATAATGACCGTCTCACTCGACTCATCCCAGCATAAAGGCGTGCGGCATGGTCTACCGTACAATGCCTGGAAGGGAGACATCTTGATCGAAGCATGGTAACTTTTGTTGTAGCTAAACTCGATCAGATGCAACTTACCAATCTAGCTGGTCTGAAAGTCAAGTGCACATGCACGTAACATATCCTCGAGTGTCTAGATGGTGCGCTCACTCTGACCATCTGTCTGTGGGTGAAACGCCGTACCCAGTTTCAGCTCGGTACCCAGTGCTTCCCGTGTGGATTTCCAGTACCTCGAGAGGAATCTGGTATCCCTGTCAGACACAATCGTCTTTGGTACCCCATGATGTCTTACAATCTCTCTGTCAAAGAGCTCTGCTAGCTTTGCCACTTTCCAAGTGTCCTTCATCGGAATGAATCGGGCCACCTTGGTCAGTCGGTCAACAACAACCCAAATCATATTCAGACCTCCCCTTGCAGGCGGAAGCCCTACTACGAAGTCCATAGATATGTCATGGAACTTCCACTCAGGCACTGGCATTGGTTGAACCATACCACCAGGCCGTCGGTGCTCAAACTTGACCTTCTAACAAGTGAGACACCTCAACACATAGTCATTAACATCTTTCTTCATTCCAGTCCACCAAAAACAACGTTTCATACCCTTATACATCTTTGAAGCTCTGGGGTGAATCGAAGTCGTAGAACAATGGGATTCACTCAGTATGCGCTCCTTCAGCTCAGCGCTACTCCTCGGAATACACAGTCGGCCATTAAGCCTAATCAGGTCATCATCGTGGAGTCGGAAGTCGTACTTCTGACCCTCGAATATGCCATCAATAAGCTTCTGCCTGATCTCCATCATATACTGATCCGTCATTTGAGCACTCCGCACCTCTTCAACCAAGTTAGTATGAGAGACTAGCGAATGGAGAGAGTGAGCTCGGCGACTCAGTGCGTCAGCTACCACATTTGCTTTCCCCTCCTTGTACTGTAAATTAATATCGTAGTCGTTTAAGAACTCATCCCACTTTCTTTGTCTCATGTCCAACTCCTTCTGAGTGAACAAATACTTCAAACTCTTGTGGTCAGAATAAATTGTCACGCTTACCCCATACAAATAATGTCGCCATATCTTCAATGCGAAGGCAATGGCACCCAATTCTAAGTCGTGGGTAGGGTAATTTTCTTCATGTTTCTTCAACTGTTGGGAGGCGTATGCTACGACCTTCCCGTGTTGCATCAATACACAACCCATACCTCTGCCTGATGCGTCGCAATAGACCTCAAACCCATCTGGACCATCTGGTATAGTCAGAACTGGTGCAGATGTCAGAGCATCCTTGAGACACTGGAAAAAACTCTCACAGTCGACTGTCCACTCGAATGGTGCATCCTTCTTCATCAAGGAAGTCATCGGCTTCGAGGCACTGAGAAGTCCTTCACAAACCTCCTATAATATCCTGCCAGACCGAGGAAGCTCTGGATGTCGCTAACTGTCTTCGGCCTAGGCCAGGTGCGCACTGCATCTATCTTTGCCGGATCCACAACGATCCCGGCCTCAGAAATCACATGACCAAGAAAGGATACTTGGTTCAACCAGAATTCGCACTAAGAAAATTTAGCATACAGCTGATTTTCTCTCAATGTCTGTAACACATCCCTCAGGTGGCTTTCATGCTCACCCCTCGATTTCGAGTACACAAGTATATCATCGATGAAGACTACCACTGATTTGTCCAACTGATCTTGGAACAAACGGTTCATTAAGTCCATGAACTTAGCAGGTGCATTGGACAAACCAAACGGCATAACCGTAAACTCATAATGTCCATATCTGGTTCTGAATGCGGTATTTTCAATGTCACTCTCACGGATGGCAATCTGATGGTATCCGGATCGTAGATCTATCTTGGAGAATACTGATGCTCCTTTCAACTGATCAAACAAGTCGTCGATGCGTGGTAAAGGATAACGGTTCTTCACCGTAACTGCATTCAGCTCTCGATAGTCAATACACAGGCGGAGGCTACCGTCCTTCTTCTTCACGAATAGGACCGGCGCTCCCCATGGTGAAACGCTAGGCGGATAAATCCCTTTTCGAGTAGGTCTCTAAGCTGCTCCTTGAGCTCAGTCATCTCTGCTGGAGCCATATGATAGGGCGCCTTCGCAATTGGTCCGGTGCCCGGAACCAAATCAATCTCAAACTCAACCCCTCGTGCTGGCGGCATGCCTGACAGTTCCTTAGGAAATACATCAGGAAACTCCGAGACTACCAGCACATCTGGGCTAAACTCAGGGTCTCTCTCTATGTCCTGGACATAGCAGAGGTATACATCATTCCCACGTCGTAACTCACGGTACATGGCCATGGCGGTGATGATCTGAGTCGAAGGCCCCTGGGCCTCTGGCGGTATGAAATGGTAACCCCAGATGGACTCCGAAGAAGCAGACGATGCTCGGCACATAGGATTCTGCCCTTGTACCGCTCCAACCAGTTCATCCCGACGATCACATCAAAACCAAGTCCATCAAACTCTATCAAGTCGATTGGAAACTCTTCTCCTCTGATTCGTACAACAACACCTCGGTGGTAGCGGGTACACCTGATCCGCTCTTTCGACGGGAGAGTGACTAGAAAGTCTGGCATCTCTTCACCGTCTAACCCCAGCCTCTTCGCAAAAGATAGCGAAATGAATGTATGTGAGGCTCCGGAGTCGAACAAAATCGAAGCGTCCACGCCATTGACTGGAAAGGTACCGGTGAGGATAGTGCCGCTCTTGCCGGCTTCTGCCTCATTGCAGACACTCAGTATACCTTCCGTTCTGAATGCACAGCCTAATTCATTGGCAAACTTATAAGTATACGGTAGTAACACGATTGACATACTCCAAAACAACATCTCTTTATTCATTAACACACTCTTTATACCATAAGTTGGTTTACATTGAGGACATGGCTAAATATAGCACCCTTAACATACAACTGGCTTAATACACTACATGATTACACAAGGCTTTAAAACTGCCTGAAAGTCAAATTCAAACGTCCGGGTTTCAGATGTGTGGCGTTTACCACTGTCGATGGTGCAGTATTCAGTTTGATTTTCTTAATACCGTGGTATAACATCCTTGATTCTCCACCCATGATTAACACATCACCTGATTTCAGCACTAACTTCTTTGCGAGATCAGCGCGCTTCTACTCGCCATATATAAACACTGCGGTATCACCAATGGACCAAGACACCACGGGTACTCCCTTACTTAGAGACTCGGGTGACTTGTCCTTATCTTGGTGTAACCCTAACCGTCCACCTTTCTGGTAGAAGTTCACAATACATAGATCCGCTTTAACACTTGGAATTGAATCCCTTTCAACTTGCTGAGCAATTCCCACGGCGTGGTTAACGACCGCAAGGAACTCCTCAGGTATACCTGCTATGGTTGCTCCATCTTCAGCTCGCACATCTTGATATGTCTTGGTGTATGGATTCCAGTCCTTACCCATGCACATCATCTTCAACTTCATTTTCGATCCGCTCGGGTATTCGGGTGTGTAGAACCCTCCAGGTGCTGCTCCAAGTTCGTTGCATCGCCTGATGATGTGGATTTGTGCCTCGGGTGTCAGGTATCCATTTAAGAGTATCATACCTGGCTGGATAACCTGACATTGCTCCGTTGGAAAGTCGGTGATGCTGATGGTGGTTTCTTCAGGGTTTGGTGTGGGTGGGATTGGATAACAGATATTGAAGTTTCCTAAGTTTTCAAATTACCTAGTTTAGGTGTCTTTCACATTATACCTTAACTTACTACTTATACGGTTATACACTTAGACCTACTACACACATGCATGAAATACGGTAAGCAATCACTTTTTCACTTAACAGTTTAGGCGGTACCTGGTCTAGAAGAGGATCCGGGTGCCTCAGACCGGTCCACCACATTCAGGGTGGCCTTGCCAGCTCCCGACCCTTTCCCCTTCTGGGAATCCGTGTTCCTCTGTTCTGAGGGTGGCTGGTTAGCCGTCTTCGGGCCATCAGTTGTCACGGTGGCTTTACCCTTCCACTGCCCCTTGGGCTTGTTGTTTCTGCTGTTGGGGTTCCGGTAGCACTCATAGTCACGGTGACCCCACTTCTCGCAGTAGCGACACTGCACGTCGTTACCCTTGCAGTCTTTGCCGGGGTGGTCTCTGTTGCACCACTTACAGTAGTAGTGGCGCTCCGGTACAGAACCCGCGCTAGCTGCTATCACAATACACAATCAATACTCACTTCATATCTTAACAACATACACTTCAACTTAATACACATGGTTAGGTAATTACCCTTAGGCGGGTAAGAGCGTAGGGGCTTCGCCGTATACGCATACGTGAGCTTCAGTGGCTCCTCAGCTGTGGTGGTCTGGGCTTGGCCCTTGTCACCCTGGTGCTGACTCTTCTGGGGCTGAGGGTAATGCTTCTTTTTCTTTCCTCCCCCGTACCCTTGCGAACTTTGGCCCTCGTTTGTGGCCTTGCGCTTGTGCGCATTCTCCTCGTCCCTCAGACGGACGGTAATCTCAACCTTAGCAGCGGCATGATAGCACTCCTGTATTTAGGATGTCAGTCATGCCCCGCAACACAAACTCACAAACTCACACTAATATTCATTTACGATATAAACTGATCAGCATCACAGTATTTCAATTACCTGCAAGGTAGTATACTCAGCTGGCCCCATCCCGTAGCGGAGACGGTGGCTGAGACCGTTGTAGAAACGGTTCACCAACACCCGGTTCGAGTACCCCAGGTCCGGTAACAGGTGGATAAGGCCGGTGAAAGCGGTGAAGTAGTCATCAACCGACATCTTATCCCCCTGCCTCAGACTATCCAGCTCTAGGCGCTTGGCCTCTTGCACATGCACAGGATAATACTTGGCTCGCAGTAGAGCCGTATACTCTTTCCAACCAAACTCAGGATCAGCCATCCTGTCCTCCCTCACGAGCTTCCACCAACTCTGCGCCGATCCCTTCATGTAGTAAGCGGCAAGACGGACCTTGGCCCCAGCAGGCACATCCAAGGTCTCGTAGGCGGTCTCCAGCTCGGAGATGTATGCCTCCAGCTTACGTGGGTCGGTCTCCCCATTGAACGACGGTGGTCTTATTCAGCCAACACCTTGACCCAATTGGTCTCTCGTGGTGGTGGTGGTGGCTGAACTTCGGGCTGTTGCCCCTGCTGTATCGCGGCTACTAACTGGGGAACCATCTGGGCTACGGCGGCTGCCACTGCCTCAGCCATAACCTGTGCCGTAGGGTTCTCGCCCTGGTCACCCGTATCTCCAACACCGCGCCCGCGGCCTCGACCTCGTGGTCTACCTGACATCTGAATTCACAAGAACATTTATTAGCATTATGCTTGCACACTCATCGGTCCAACGGTTGTAACGCGTTTCCAACATCAAGGTATTTCGATCCTTAATTAGCGGTTAACCTTTCCAAATCTGTTCACTTAGGTAAATATGGTTGGATTTCCTAACTCGGTATGTTCCTAAGCTCGGTATTCTAGTCATCAGAGCGATACTTCGCTCTGATACCACTTTTTGTAACACCCCTTCAACGCACTTAACAACTAACTGAAATCGCAGCGGAAATAAACAACTAAACAATAACTAAACGGTTCGGTGCTACAACGCCGTCAACCACCCACGTGATTGACAAGGCAGAATAAATACCATTGTACCGGTCTGATGATCAGACTCCCGAGCATAGAACTAAAACCATAAATACATCATATACAATACCGAGTATTCAATTACATTCCATCACTGTAAACAGTAAACATGAGCTGCCACTGTAAACTATTAACAACCGCCACTGTAAACGAACGGTACCAAAATATAACACCACGGGAGCACAGGCGCATCCCGGGCCCAACATCCAAAATAACCAAAAGTATTCATAACCTAAAATCTACAACCACTCCGCGTCTTCGATTCTCATCCTCCAAATAAACAGAGCCCCCAGAGGGGGTCAGCAACCTTTGCTGGTATGGTTAACGCGCAGCCCATCGGCTACCGGGATACGCGCAACCAATTGTCATGATAACATGGCATTCATTTTTAAACAACAACATATATAGCATAGCAAGATATTTTGCATAGCACAACAATATACATAACATCACAAGAACGGTACACTTTAGGAACCATCCCAACATAGTCAGATCACATGGGAGCCTAGAGGATGTTGCCATACTCATGTTAATCTCTTTACATAAACTCATTACCGTTATGTTTAACGAACGAGTAACTTAACTCACAGATGGATCGGATATTGTGACCCGAATACGCCACACAAACACATGTTCCCACTAAACCGAACATAAGTCAGAATAGGTAAGCTTTGGAGGAAGCTAACGGGAGATCGAACGCCAAATGAAGGAGGACAATCTTAACATTTAAGAGTCGAATCTGATACAGATATCTACTCTTATACTTACACGCGTGACCGGACAACCGGATTCCTCACCCGCAGTTAGCACTCGTTAGAAGTTTAACGGTCGAACTTAACGAACAATTCACAACAAGTGGTAAGTCATGTTAGACATACACAAGGGAAATGAGTCACGTCATATCATCCCAATAATATAATCAACAGTAAACTCGTTACATGATTTAATCTTACAAAGTCATAAACACCCAGAAAAACAAGCAACACACAAGCCGGTGTAAACCGGTAGACAACAGACTGCAAGAAAACCATACCTTGGTCCCTGCTTCGATTGTTTTCCACCGTTGGAGAGTCCTATACACATTTAGTAACATCGGTTAATTAGCGTACTAGGCCTTTAGTAATTCTGTACTTCACATTTCTAGTTTATTTAATTTTCACACTTGTTATGACTTCCCCCTTTTTAATTGTCATTATAACCCACTTATTAGGTCCTAAACAGCCTTAGGTCAACATTACTAGCTAACTACCATTTTTAGACAACGTTTCCTAACCTTAAACAACATTTTTTTGTCAAAACAGAAGCATGTCCGAACTTGTGTCCGAGCTTCCCAAGTCCGGACGCACGTCGAGACTCAAAGGGTGAAACCAGACGTATGTCCGAACATGTGTCCGAGCTTCCAAAGTTCGGACACAGGCCGAGGCCAACCAAAGGAGAAATTCTAAGCATCCGAACTTGTGTCCGAGCTTCCCAAAGTTTGGAAATTCTAGCGTCCGAACATGTGTCGGCTCCGAAAGTTCCCGACAGTTCGGAAAAAAAAAACGACGAAGGGTCGAAGTCCGGAACCAGAGGGAAAAGAGGGGGGAGGGAAAGAAATGGGTGTGTCCGAACTTCAAAGGTCGGACGATAGTTCGATCACCTAAAACCCTGAAAAATGTAGGTGTAACAGGGCATGTCCGAGCTTCCAAATTCGGACGGAAGTTCGGACATGCCATAACACTCATCTTCTACAACCTTAAACACTTGCTCATTGATCACCAAAATTCCCAACACTTATATTGTTTTCTCCCTAGGTTTCTAAGTGGTGTTTCATGCCTAGAACAACCATCATATCAACATATTCCCTCAACATTAACATCATCTCCCAAACATCCTTTCTTATAAACCAAAACTCCTTATGTCATCCTTGAAATCCCTTTTTTTTCAAGCTTACACTTTCTCCTTGGTTACCAAAGTTTGCCTAAGTCTCAACATAAGTCCAAAATAACTTTGGTATCTACCAAAACCTCCAAGATAATGCCTAAGTCCTTATTACATTCTAGAACACTTCATCACATGGTTATTTTCCTAGTAAGATGCTTATTCCCTTTCAACACTTCTTAGTTCTCCAAATACTTTTAAAACACCTAGAACTACTTATACGTTAACTAAAATTTGACATGAATTCTCCTAGGACATTACTAAGCCAAAACACATTGTTTTTCGCCATTTAGCATTCAAGAACACCTAAATCCACCAAGAACATTCTTATACACAAAGCTTCACCACATTTACACTACATCACAATATAGTGCATAATTTAAATTGCATGGCACTTAGGCCCTTAAAATGCATGGCTCTTAGGCCCTTAAAATGCATAAACCTTAAACAATGAATTTCCCACAATATATTTGCCTTTGACCTGCAAATACATACAACAACACATATGTTCTTTACTAGTCTCCTCGAGAACACTTTACTAGGTCATTCACCATTGGCTCCTTAGGTAGTTTTACAAGCAATATTGAAATACCCCAAACCTTAATATGTTAATTAATTGTGTAATTATGATTTTCTAAGGCTAATTAAGTACTTAAGATCATTGGTGAAGAAATAAAAACCAAAAGATAAAGAAAAGGCGTGAAAGTCACAAAACGTGAAAACGCGTAATTAAATTACTTTAGGAGGTATATAACCTTCACTGGGGTTACAAATATATTTTACCCTAAATACACACTAAGAACATGTGGAAAAAAATTCCGGAAGAAAACGGATCTAAATAATGCGTTAAAACGCTAACGGAATCTTAAAGCGCGTTTTTCAAGAAAACCCGAAAACGCGACTTTAAATAGTCAAACGACCCTATCAAAATTATAGTTGATTATATAAATATAAATAAATATTAATGGGATCTTAATAACCATTAAAATAAAAGAAACGAGAAAATTCCAGAAAACGGGCCCGGTCGGTGAATAGTGCTAAACCGGGTAAAATAACGAGCGTTTTCTGGAAAAGACAAAAACGCTCCAGCTTGTATATATATGGGCCGGTTTTTAAAGAGTAATCATCCCTCTCACAATACTAGCTAGTTATTAAAATAAGTCAAAAAGCAAAAGGTGGGAAAAGTAAAAAGGGGTTTCCCTCTTCTCTCTCCTCTTATTTCCCTTCTTTCTTTTCTCTTTCCTCTCTTCTCCTCCACCAGCCGTTCTCCTTCTCCCCCTCTGGTTCCAGCGATTTTTGAAGCCCTTCCATGGCTTCTCCTCCTTCTCAATCTTGCCCAAGGTGCTACACCACTCCAAATGAGAAAATAATTACATATTCTTCATCTCCTCATCATTCTCTATCTTCCTCTCTTTTCAAAATCCGAAAATAATGAAGTTCATCTCCATGGGTTTTCCCCATTTGAAGAGAAAATAGCACCAATGTGTAGCTTGGAGCCTCCTCTTTCAAACAAGGTAAAAATTTCATTGAAAAACTTGTTTTTGTTCTTCCTCCTTTGGTAGCCGATTTTGCTCTCTCTCTCTTACCTTGTTTTTCTCTTGTTTTTGAGCCTTGTTTCAACCCTCCAATGGTGGAGTAAATGCCTTCTTGATTCAAGGGTGAAAATCCCTCTTAAAAGGCTCAAAAGGTAAACCCTAACCTTATGTTTTAAGCCCTTTGATTGAATTAAAATTTCCTAAGGGTTTAGGTAATAAATTGAATACATTTTTGTGTTCCTTGGATGTTGGGATGGAGTTGGGCAACTCCATTCCCACTTGGCCGAAATTGGGAGAGAGGAGGAGCAAGAGGATAATTAAGGAGAAACTTGTGAATTGAGGTAAGAAATCTACCTTAATGCCTATATTAATTGTTTTAGAATTGGGTTTGGGAAAAATAAAAGATGAAATAAAATCTGGAGCAATAACGTGCTTGATTGTGGTTAGTTGGATTTTGTGAAATGTTGGTCTGAAATGAGGGCCTTGGAGCCGAATGATTTGAGTTGTGGTTATATTGTGGTTCATTAAGTTTTGGAGCTATATTGTGATATTGTTGAATTTTTGTATTGATATGGTGTGCTGGTAGGACCCTTCAAGGGTGTGGCTAGATTAGGAATGGAAATTGATGAGGATGGTGAATTTGGACATGCTATGTTTATGGGGAGGTTATGGCGAAATTTCGGTAGAAAATGAGTGTTTTGATGATGGCTTGGTGAATGGGAGAACCTAGGTGTTTATGGTGTTGTGTAGAGTGGATTGATAACCTTGGAATGGTGAATTAAGGATGGGTTTGAAATATGAAAAAAAAAACTGTAGCAAAAAGGGTGTTAAATTGCTTTGGAAAAACTAGAAAGAGCAAGTGTGCAAGACTTAGAAAATGAAGTTGGACTTGAGTATAGATATTGTATTTACTTGGAAATTTATTTGGGATGTTAGGAGTGGCATTGGAAGAGGAAGTGTTGGATGGTGAAAGTTGGTTTAAAAATCTGTAGCATAAGTGAAACAAAAACTTTGTATGTGTTGAAGAAGAAGTAAGGAAATTGTGTAAGTTGATTGATGGATTTAGTAATGGGATTGGTGGATAGATTAAGGTATTTTAGGAAGCCTAAATGGTACTAAAACATGTAGGGTTACATTTAGGAAGATTGGGGAAGAAATGGGTAAGGAAAGAAGTGAAAAACAAAATCTGTAGGCAAGTTCTGAACTGGACCGACCCAGAGGTTGGGTCGGTCGGTGGGTCGGTCGGAGCACAGACGATGGAACGTAAAGCTTCTAGAATGGACCGACCCAGAGGTGTATGGGTCGGTCGGAACAGTCCTGGGTCGGTCGGGACAATTTCAAAGGACGGAAAACTAACTGGAATGGACCGACCCAAGGGGGTTGGGTCGGTCGGCCCAAAACCTATAAAAACAATGTCCAGAATGTGTTTTTAGGTATTGTTGTGATGGGAATTGAATGGTATTGGTTTTAGATAATGTTTAGGAGTTGTTTGGTGACTTATAAAGGTCCTAAGAAGTATAAACAAGTGTTGGAAGTGAGTGAGTAAGTTAAGGAATTATGTACACTAAGTTAAACCGAAACAACGGGATAACGGGGTAAGTACGGGAGTAATAGAAGTTTACATACCGTAAGACTTTGTTTTTAATAAAACATTTGAAATGTTATCAATTGTTCAAAAACTACCCGGGGAGCGTGAGATGACGCGTTGGAGTGAACCCTCGGGAACACGGTAGAGTAACCCATGGTGACAGGTATGGTTTTCTTGCAACCTGTGTCCTACCGGGTTACACCGGCTTGTATGCCAATGTGCTTTTCTGTATGTTTGACACCTTACAAGTTAAATCATGTAATGAGTTTACAGTAATTCATTTATGCGGCGTAAATAGTTCTGATACCGTTTAACCTCTAACATGTGTTAAACCGTATTAACCAACTCTAGGATCACACAAGAGATCGGTATTCGGATTAAGCATTCCAACCTACGGGAACGTTCTAACTACGGCTGTCAGTGTGTTAATTGTATGATGTGGTTGTGTGTGATGTGTGTGACTTGGTTTAGTATGTTGTTGTTTAACGATGGTTGTTGTTCATGTATGTCGGGTGGTAAGTTACCTCCCTTATTGTTTGACTAGGTTTATAACACCCTAGGGTGTCATGATGTGATATGTTCCATAAAGGAACTCCTACCTAAAATGTATATATTATGGGGGGTGAGGAATCCGGGGTGTCCCGGTCGTGCACGTGTGTTTGGGAGTTGGTATCTATAGCTGAATTAACTCCCACTCTGTTATGTTATGGTTGTTTTCCTCATTGGATTACTCACCCACAAGCTTAACCAAAGCTTACCTACCTCGTTACTAGTCGGGGTTAGGGGGAATACTGTTATGTTAAGGTTGTTTTCCTTCCTTAGATTACAACCGCCCACAGGCTTAACCAAGGCTTACCTATCTCATCATTATTGGAGCTAGGGGGAATTGTGTATGGTGTGATCGGCCCTATATTATGGCCGACACATCTAAATGAAGTAAATGTGTACGGTGTGCTCGGACTTATATTTCCTCCGGCACACCCTAAGTAAAGCGTACGCTCTCTAAGAAGAACGGTGTTAAGTGGTAAACATGTCGTTGTGTTGTGTATGTTGATCTCTGAAAATCAACCCCGTACAAATATAAAAGGGTAGTTAAGTAGAACCCAATTAAATGGGTATGTGTCGTCTAACAAGGAATAGTTTCATTAGGGTGGAACCCTCAAGAGTTAAAGAACACAATAATGTGATCTAACCAATGTGCTGCGTTAATTTATTTTGTATCCTGTTCATTGGATGTGTGATTTATAAGCATGATATGTGTGTATAGTTGTCATGTATGTTTTAAATGTAATTAACCGCATGCTCAGACGACAAATAGTTGTGCATGGCCCGGTAGCATGCGGGTTGCGGGATTACCATACCAGCAAAGGTGCTGACCCCCTTTGGGGGCCCCATTACTTTACAGGTATAAAGGAGCTGGCCGCTGTTCGAGAATAGGATGGGGTAGCTGTATATACATGGATAGTTATTAGTTGTTATGTAGTTGTAAGAGATGTAAGTCCGAAGTTGTTTTCGGTAGCTGAAGGTTTAGACTCGGTACAGTTGTAATGTAAATGTAATTGTATTCAGTTTGTAACGGAGTTGCAAATGTAAAGTGTAGTGCTCGGTAATCTTGTCCATCAGACCGGTACATTGTGTAAGTAATAGCCTTGTTAGCCACGTGGGTGGCTAACCGCATGTAACACCCATTAAATTAGTCAGTGTTTATGAGGTGATATCCGCAGCTAAATGTTGTTAAGTATCGTGTTTGTAGTTGGGGTGTTACAAAAAGTTGTATCAGAGCGAAGTATCGCTCTGATGACTGGAAATACGGAGCTTAGGAAGTACCGAGTTAGGATTTTAGTACATTGGGTAAAGGGTTAAGTGATAGCGTGAGAGATACGCTAGTTAGGAATTACCAGTGAGTACTGGAAACCTACAATATCCTTCCCGCCCTCCACAATCCCTATTTTATAACTTGGGAAAGAACGCCAGGGAGATGAAAGTCCTCTCATACTCGGGAAGAACCCGATCTGGCTGTTATGAATTATTCCTGTAAGAACCAAAACCTGTCATACGGTAGATCCCAAGAACTGAGAATCCCAGAGACGGATCCTGTTTTAACAATTTTACCCACACTTGATAGCGAAGGACTGAGAACATACATGTAGAGAACCAAAATTTCCGGCGACCTGGGTCGACATGCCTAGCAGTCGAGGAAACTCAGTCAACAAGAAAAGAAAGCACTAACTGTGCACAGAGGCGGTCAATGGAGGAGCAACAAACCCGAGACACATGTCTACAGAACCATAATTGTTAAGAAATACCGACAATGGTATAGTAACCAACTAAGGAACTAGTCAAGGTTGGGTGATCCCAAAACCTACAACGCCAAAGAGGCTGCAATACCCGATTAACATAGTTTAGACCACTATGGGAGTATTAGTGACACATACTTCAATAGGACTACGAGGTAGTACCTAAACAAGAAACAAGTCTCGGTAACCACGGCAAATGCGTGGGGACAAACATTAAGGAAGAACACAGAGTTAAGTCAATGGAGAGTCATCCTAGTTAACGACTACCATGTCAAGACCATTGAGAGTGGCTCGAATGTTCTAATATCAAAACTGTAAGGTCAAAGGAAGAGCCAACAAGGCTACCGAATACGGTAGTGATACAAGTAGTATCGCAACCAACACATGTTGAACCGATAGCCAGCCAGCATGGCGCACTTGCTATTGCAAGTGCTGCTATAACGGGGCTATTCGGGAAAGTTTTAATGACTACAAAGTACCTAGTAAGGTACCGTATTGTTGAAGGAAGTGAATATAGAATCAAGAATCCAAGAATTTGAAGCGTGGAACCTGGAAGGGCTCAGTGGCCTAACCATTGTATGTGAAGATATAGCAGTCAGCGGGAGGCTAGACTTGGTCAAAGTGTGAAGACATTCTAAATACCAGGAAGAATTTTCTATTAAACCCAGTTTTTCTTCTAAACCCAGATTTATTTCAAACCGTTTTCATACCTAAATTTTCTTCCAACTCATGCTCATTCCAAACCTTCTTTTAAGCTCTAATTTTCTCACTAACTTCGGATTCTCTTTAAAACGAAACCAGAAGACCTACGCAGGCCTCAGCGCCACACAGTAGGTAAGTTACACCCAGACCACTTGAAATAACCGGACGGGAACCGGATAACCCGAGGGTATCAACCTGAGGGAGTGGATCCAGTTCATACTAAATGCAGACAGTGGACAAATTTCCCTTAATATATAGTTCGGGAACCACGGAATGCATATTATCCTAGGACGATATGAGGGATTTGACAATAGAGTACTTCACCTAGGCGTGTGACGGACACTACGAGTGTACTAACTGAAATGTGGGACGACTGCACTCCGATAGGAGCATGTGGGCCTGACAAACCTCCTTATGGGTTAGTCGGGTAAGTAGCAATGTATCAGTAGGGTACCCCACATATGTATATGAGTGGAGTCAGGAACACGGGAAGTAGTCGACTCCATATTACGGTCAGCAGTAAAAGTTAAACAAGAGCAACAGATTACCGTCGAATGATTGAAGTGAAAGAACCCAGTTAAGTTAACGAGACTAAAGAAGTTAGTGTACTCGTTTCAAGGAAATGTCTAAGAGTCAGGAAACACGAAGTGCACTGACTGTTATGTAAAGACATCATATATGTCTCAAGAATCCTGAGGGATAAACATGATAGCTGGAACGATGATCCAGCCTATCCATGGCAAGGCAAATGCCTAATATGGACATGTTAATGTGCAATGAACGGGATGAAACTCCCGGACTGATTACCTGGGCTACCAGGGAATATCGATCTTCATTGGAGGGGATAGTAAACCCAGCTAAGAACGCAAAACAGCATAGTTAACTAAACACACCAATAAGTGCAAGCCAGATGTAATGGCATAACTTGGCAACACCCAGGAGCAATCCTTGAGGGGTGTTTGGATCAACAATTATTGGACGAAATAATGTGACAGGAACGCAAAAGTTGAAACTAACACTCAGTTTAAACATAAGTCGTTAGGAGGTAAACAGACATTCTTAAGGGGCATCCCATATAAGGAAGCGTGATGCAATGACCTTGTCAGGGAGTCCAATACAACCTCCAAACCAGGTGATGGTGTATGGAGAAGTAAAATTCGTGTGAATAGTCTATAGTGAGCTGAGCTCGAGGCAATGAGGCTTATAAGCCACAGACCAAATGTGTTATGCAAATTTAATTGATGACGGAAGTCATGTTGTACAAGTGAATAGAGCGGAGAACGAACC
Organism: Limonium bicolor; assembly: GCA_023374045.1. NCBI lineage: Eukaryota > Viridiplantae > Streptophyta > Magnoliopsida > Caryophyllales > Plumbaginaceae > Limonium > Limonium bicolor. Next base: position 106,949,243 of record CM041780.1, read on the forward strand.
ACTGCTTTAAGAGTGGGGATACCTCTCGATATTGTGAAACCGCGGGAGCGGTAGTTATGTGAACCAAGTTCAGGAAATATGTTAACGACTGCCCATGTTGTTGTTACCCAGAGTGATTTGAATAAGAATAATATGAAAATGTTGGAGTAAAAGTGTGTTAAACTTCTACCACTTAGGCAGTGTACCTAATCGTTTTGCGGGATAGTGGAATTGTGGGGTGTCGAACTCTTGGGGACCTTGCCGTGGTTTAACTGGAAGTGAAATTTAACTGAGAATTCTTATTAGACCACTGAACAGAAACTTATCATTTTTTTGAGAGAAATTGTGATTTAGAGACAAAACCGTAAAAAGAACAATTAATTAAAATAGATTAATATTAGCAGTTATAGAACTCTTTTGTTTTTAAAGAAGCATCCCGGGTTGTTCTGCTCACCTATTTTACTCAATTATATTATTGTAGACTTCCCCACTTTAGCAATAAACTCAAGAATCTTAATTAGTTTATTGACCGTTCCCTGTCTAATAAACCCTGATTAATTCAAACAACAAGCGCAATTCCTTGTTCAAGTCATAAATAAATTAATCGCATTATTAATAATTCCTATTGGAGACTGGTTAACCTGTAGGCGAATCTCGCTTCTAGTCGTTAACCCGTTTTGACTTCTCCTGTCTGGAATCTTGTCTCAGCATCGCATTTTGACAAGAAACTACAAATATCACTTTAATAAATGGCCTAAATATTAAAGCGTAATAAGGAGGAGAATCAAAATATTGCTTGAACAGATTATATTAGAAAGTCTACGTAACACAGTTTAGTAAAATAAGCTTACTTCTCAACCCGGGAGCTAAGGTTTTTACTCAGACATAATTATACAAACAGAGGTCATAGGTACGACAGCCATTAAAACAAAATACAGTTAAAGAAAAGAAAGAGCACTCTGCATTCGTACGCACTGTATGGAATTTTGTGGAGGAAGTGTGATTTTGGGAGAGAACGTGAATATTACAGAGAGTAAGCTTGGGGCAAATGTGCGCAGGTTTTACTGATGAAGTAGTAGTGTTTATATAGAGGAGAGGAAGAAAACGTTCGAGGCAGATCTGGAAGGAGATTGATTACAGATTGATTGAGTGGGCATTGATTGCAGACAGACGCGTGAGGAATTTACGGTGGGCGCCTGATATGCTGAAGGTAGTAGATAGATAACGTCGGAAGAATTGGAGAAGACGGTCGGATCCACTAGCATTTATTCACGTCCGCCTCTTGTCCGCATGCAGTCCGCCCAGTCCCAGGCGGTCTCCTCTGTCGTCCGCCCAGCCAACCGCTCAGACTCAAGCGGACGCCACTAGTCCTGTCCGCCTGTGTACCTCCTTGTTTTGGGCGGTTGTGATATGGTATGTCCGCCTGTGTACCTCTTTGTTTTGGGCGGTTGTGAATACTAGTGTTGTCCGCCTTGTTGACATCATATGTTTGGGCGGTTGTCTCTTATTTTCTTGGGCGGACGTGAGTGTGCTCAAGCGTGGCCAATGAGCATGATATACTGTACGACCATTGAGCCAAATCAAATCTCACGACATTTGATTATTCAAGTGCGATGCCGTGTGACATATATATATATAATATATATGATATATATATATATATATATATATATAATGTGATATTATATATATATATCGGTGTATTGTAATTTTCCTGCATTAGACACATAAAATGTATCAGTTCACATCAATACATAAATTCATGGAAAAACATATGATAAGTGGGAAATATGACATTAATTATTATGAAAATAGAAAGAATTAAAGCCCTAAAAATATATGTATTCTCACTTATCAAACTCCCCCACTTATCTTTTGCTTGTCCTCAAGCAAATCTTTCTGACATAATATTTAAACAAGTTAAACAGACAATAATCAAGTAAGGAGAGCACAGAAAAGGTAATTGCCAATCTTTTCAGATTTTAAAAGGGTACTAATAACATTAATTTTATTAGATATATTTCTCTATTTCTGAGAATAACTCTGAATCCTACAAAAGAAAGAGAAGCAGTACCATGAGAATTCTGCTTTTAACCCTGAGCCAATCCACCATTTTCTTTCACATTTCCTTGAACGACAAGGGGCATGAAGTAAAATCTTATTCCATTATACCTTTCAATGCCACATACTCATGATCCATAATGATGATTTTTTTCATTTTCATTTTAGTACCGAATGCACAGATACTTCAATTTTGAAGTTCATTTTTCTTTCACCTCAGACTTTTCTCTCCACCCTTGTAGCGGTTTTGGGTCTACTATCCCAGATACCGAGTACCTTAGGTAGCCGGGTGATGAAGCACCCCTAAGAACTTAATAACCGAGTGGACGAGGCCTGTTTAGGATCAGAATATGCCTGTTGGATCAGAGGAGTACCTTGCCTTGTTCTTTTTCCACCATTTCTTTCCAAATCAAATCCAGGCTCAAAGTCAAAACAAAATTCAAATGATAATTTCCTCATTTTTTGAGTAAGGAGCAGAGTGATTTTTTTTTGTGTACCCTTTAAACCTGTTAATACCAGCATTACTCCCTCTATGGCTCCTTCTTTGATTATTAATCACTTAACAAATTTAAACACAGTGTCGAAAAAGAAAACTTAAGAGCAAGCTTTTGATTATTATCTCTCCCCCACACTTGAACCAAAGCAATGCCCTCATTGCATAGAAAGAATTAAAATAACAGGGCATGCAAACTACCTGGGTAATGATCAAAAAGCATGGTAATAAGATATTTAAATTTAAAGAGCAAGGTATGGATAGTGTACTCCCTAGAGTTTGCAGAGTAGTGTAGCTCCCCCACACTTGAGTTCAGCTGTCGGAATGTGTAAGATTCCTGAAAAATATTCTAAACAGCCAGAAGAACTCAAGTTAATTCTCCTCGTTCTCTCTTCTTTCTTTTTATTTCACTCTTTTTTTCATAAATAAAATACAAATATAAAACAATACAGATTAAAAAGATAGATAGTAGGGTGCCTCCTACCAAGCTGCCCATCTTTAAGGTCTTTGGCTAGACCGTACCTCAGTGATTTAAGTTGTAACTGGTTCTTTGAAAAGAAGCGCAGAAGCTTCTTCGTTATCCAACGTGTTTCCCATATATAACTTGATACGAGCTCCATTGACTTTAAATGATCCACCCTTCTTATTGTCCAATTCCACCGCTCCATAAGAGAGGTAGATATTATTTTAAATGGTCCAGACCAGAAGGATTTTAACTTACCTGGGAAGAACTTTAGTCTGGAATTATAAAGGAGGACATAATCTCCCACTTTGAAGTCTCGCTTGGCAATCATTATCGTGCCAACGCTTGGTCTTCTCCTTATAAATCACTGCATTTTCATATGAGTTGTACCTTAGTTCTTCCAGTTCTGTCAACTGGAACTTTCTTTTCACCGGCTTTTGTAGATCGAAGTTCAACACCTTTAGAGCCCAATAAGATTTATGCTCTAATTCCACAGGCAGGTGACATGCCTTCCCAAAAACTAGTTTGTAGGGAGACACGCCGATAGGTGTTTTGAAGGCGGTACGGTATGCCCAGAGTGCATCATCCAATTTAATGGACCAATCCTTTCGAGAAGAGCTCACCGTCTTCTGCAGAATCCATTTCAGTTCTCTGTTTGTTATCTCTGCCTGACCATTCGTTTGAGGATGGTATGGTAGAGCAACCTTATGTCGGACTCCATATTTTTCAGGAGAGCATCAAATTGGCGATTGCAGAAGTGAGATCCACCATCGCTGATTATTGCTCTAGGAACACCGAATCGACTGAAAATGTTCTTCTTTATAAACTTCATCACAACTTTACCATCATTAGTAGAGCAAGCAAGGGCTTCCGCCCATTTAGAAACATAATACTGCTACTAAGATGTATAAATTTCCAAAGAATTTGGGAAGGGTCCCATAAAATCAATCCCCCAAACATCAAATAATTCCTCTAGCATATTGTTTAAGGGTAGTTCATTACGGCGAGAAATATTACCTTGCCTTTGACACCGATCACAAGTAGACACAAAGGCATGGCAGTCTTTGTGAAGGGTGTTCCAATAGAAACCGGATTCAAGTACCTTTGCAGCTGTACGGGTTGCACCGTGATGTCCGCCGGTTTCTCTAGAATGGCAATGGAGAAGAATATTTCTGATTTCCGTCTCTGGGACACATCTCCTGATAATACCATCTGCACAGATTTTGAAAAGAAATGGATCATCCCATAAATAATGTTTGACAATAGAAAAGAACCTTTTTCTCTGCTGATAAGTCATATCAGCTGGGATGATCTTTGTAGCCAGATAATTGGCAATATCGGCAAACCAAGGGTCTCTTGCCGTTTGAATTGTGAAAACTGCCTCGTCCGGGAAAAATTCATTGATGGGTCTGTCGTCTTCTGGTCCCTCCATTCTTGATAAGTGGTCAGCCACGACATTCTGGATACCTCTCTTATCCCTTATCTCGATGTCGAATTCTTGTAAGAGAAGTATCCATCTTATCAACCTTGGTTTTGCATCTGCTTTGGCAAATAAATACTTGAGAGCAGAATGATCAGTATGAATAATGACCTTACTACCCAATAAATATGAACGGAATTTATCCAAAGCGAAGACGACTGCCAGTAATTCTTTTTCGGTGGTGGCATAATTTTTCTGAGCATCATTAAAGTGCGGCTTGCATAATAAATTACTCTCAGAACCTTATCCTATTTCTGGCACAAACAGCCCACCGCATAATCACTGGCGTCACACATAATTTCAAAAGGTTGTGACCAGTCGGGTGATACAACAATAGGAGCAGAGACAAGTTTTTCTTTAACAAGTTAAAAGCTGCTAAACATTCATCAGAAAAATGAAATTTAGCATCTTTTGTCAGTAAAGTGCAGAGAGGCTTAGAAATCTTGGAAAAGTTTTTAATGAATCGTCTGTAAAAACCTGCATGTCCAAGAAAACTTCGGATACCTCTGACAGTAGTAGGAGGGGGAAGTTTTTCTATTACCTCAATTTTAGCGCGGTCCACCTCAATACCTTTTGAAGACACATTATGTCCTAGCACGATCCCTTCACGAACCATGAAGTGACATTTCTCCCAGTTCAGGACTAGATTTGTGTCTTCACACCTGGCCAAAATAAGATCAAGATTCTCCAGGCAAGTATCAAATGTCGAACCAAAACAGAGAAGTCATCCATAAAGACTTCTATACATTTTTCAATGTAGAGAAAATAGCCATCATGCACCGTTGAAAAGTAGCTGGTGCATTACATAATCCAAACGGCATTCTTTTATAAGCGTATGTTCCATAAGGACAGGTAAAAGTAGTTTTATCCTGATCTTCTGGAGCAATTGGGATCTGAAAGTATCCTGAATAGCCATCTAGAAAACAAAATAGTCCTGACCTGCTAACCTTTCCAGCATTTGGTCAATAAAAGGTAAGGGAAAGTGATCCTTACGTGTGGCAGTATTCAATTTCCTGTAGTCTATACAGACTCTCCAACCGGTAGTGGTGCGTTGAGGAATCAACTCACCTTTCTCGTTGGGAACTACAGTTATTCCGCCCTTTTGGTACCACCTGCACTGGGCTTACCCATTTGCTATCTGAAATTGGATAGATAATGCCAGCGTCAAGTAGTTTTATTACCTCTTTCTTGACCACCTCTTTAAGAACGGGGTTAGACGCCTCTGTGGTTGTGCTAAAGCCCTGAAATCATCTTCCATGTAAATTCGATGAGAGCACAGATGGGCTTATTCCTTTGATATCCGCTATTGACCAACCGATAGCGGTTTTATGCGTAGCACCCCTAAAAGTTGCTTCTCCTGCACATCTGTATTTAGAAGAGATAATAACTGGTAGATCAGATGGCTTTTTTAGAAAGCGTATTTTAAATGAGGGGAAGAGGTTTCATTTCGACTGTAGGTGCTTTTTCGATGGATGGCTTGGTCTGTCTGTGTTTCTTTCACTGGCTCGAATCTTTGTCGGTAGGAGGAAATATGGCTTATGTTTGTTTAACTCTTCAGCCATGAGAGCAATATCGGGATTTTCGTCTCAGCTTCACAAGATGCCATAAGACATCTTTCCAAATTGTTTCTTCATCTTGCTGAGGAACGTCTCCTGTACTAAAGAGTCAATAGTGTCAATAGAAAAACAGTTTTGTGTATCAGAAGGATGCTTCATGTTCCTGGGTCATGTCAAAAACTACCTGCTCATCATGAAGTCTTAAAATTATTTTTCCTCCTTCAACATCAATTAAAGTTCTCGCAGTTCTCATAAAAGGTCTACCTAAGATTAGTGGGACATCTTTATCTTCCTCAATGTCTATAACAATGAAATCAGCGGGGAAAATAAACTTGCCAACAGAAACCACTAAATCTTCAATTTTTCCTTCGGGGTGAATTATGGAACGATCAGCTAGTTGGAGCTGAACAGGAGTAGGAGAGCATTGACCTATGCCCAATTTCTTGAATATAGATAAAGGCATTAAGTTAATACTTGCGCCTAAATCGCATAACCCGTTACCACAATTTATGTCTTCAATTGCGCAAGGAATGATAGGGAGACCTGGATCTCCCAACTTCGGTGGTAGCTTCTTTAAGAGTACTGCAGAAACTCTTTCGGTTATTTCACCGTGTCATTTTCCTGTAAAGATCGCCTGTTAGACAAGATATCTTTCATAAATTTTGCATAAATAGGCATTTGTGTTAAGGCATCAGAAAAAGGAATATTAATAGTTAATTTCTTAAAAATGTTAAGAAATTTTCCAAATTGGTCGTCCAAATTCTTTTTCTTTAATCTGTCAGGAAATGGGATTGGAATATCATATGAAACCTGTGACGGTTTAATAGTAAGGGATCAGGAGACTCCTTCTCCTTGGAAATTGTTACGTCTTCTTTGTCAGATTTTTGTTCATCAGATTTCTCCTCAGTTTCAGGGGCATCGGATACCAGCTCTTTCCCGCTCCTTAGGGTTATTGATTTTGCATGCTCCCTGGGATTTGGATCCGTCTGGCTCGGGAGTGACCCTGCTGGTCTTTGAGCCAACTGTTGGGAAATCTGACCTATCTGTCTTTCCAAATTCGTGGTTATGGTAGCCTGATCAGCAACTTTGGCTTCTATCTCAGAAAATTTTGAATTTATCGCCTGACCTTGTTTCAGAAGCTGATTCATCATGCCTTTTAATTCGCCCATGTCTCCTTGTGAGTTGGTGGCTGCCTGTTGTCGGTTGTACTGCGGTTGTCGGTTTGGTTGAACCTTGGTTTGTTGGTTGAATCCTTGGTTGCTCGTCTGTGGGTCATAATTCCTCCATGGTTGTTGATTGCTCCTCCAATTGTTTTGGTTGTATGAGTTTTGATAAGGAACCCCTGGTCTGTTGTTAATTAAACTTACCTCTTCAAGGGTCCTGTTGCAACCTGAACCATCGCAATTTGGGGTTTCATGAGCTCCTCCACAGCTTTCGCAACAGGGAGTCAGAAATGGAGAAGTGGCCACTGCCTTCGCAGCTTTTTGTTGTGGTTGACTCAGCGTTAGTTTTTCCACAACTTTTGTGAGTGCAGCCAGTTGAGCAGACACATGATCCTGCGGGGGAATACTGTAGATACCGGTTTCTTTCTTTACTTCACCTCTCCCCTTATTTTTACACCATTGTCTGGTGCTGGCGGTCATCTGGTCCAGTAGATCAACTGCTTCTTCTCCGGTCATTTTCATAAAGTTTCCTCCAGACGAGGAACTTAGCAACAATTTGTTAGAGTCATTTAAGCCTCTAAAGAATGATAAAACAAGCTCCTGGCTACTCATACCGTGATGTGGGCATAATATCTATAATTCTTTGAATCTATCCCACGAATCATAGAGAGATTCACCTGGTTCTTGACAGAAGTTTGTGATCTCAGCAATTTTTTCTCTTGTTTTGGACGGGGGATAATATTTCGCCAGAAATTTGTTTGCTAACTCAGCCCAACTGTGGATACTGCTGGGTTGTAAACTCCTCAACCACCTGGAGGCGCCATCTTTCAAGGAATAGGGGAACAATTGCAGACGGATGCGCTCATTTAGATTTCCTGTTTTGTTAAAAGTGTTACAAAAATCAAGAAATGCAGATATATGGTGTGGAGCATCATCTGAATCTAGCCCGCTATATTGGCCCTGGTGGTAGAGTGTGGTAATGAAACTGGTTTTGAATTGCCAGGCATCTAGTTCAGCCTGAGTGACCTGAGGGAGGACAATAGCAGAAGGCCTCCCTTCAACTGATGGCTGTTGGTATTCGCAAAGAGTTTGTCGAGTTGCCATCTCTACACGTTGTTGTCGTCTTTCTCTGTGGAGAAATCTTTCGATCTCAGGTTCAAAATCGTTTTGAGGACTACCTGCAGATCGAGTACGACGCATATATAGAAAAAACTAAAGTGTTAGTGTTAGGAGTTAGTATACTGGAAATTATAAGTTAGTAGTTAGTATACAGAAATTATAAGTTAGTTACTGAAATTAAATGACAGAAACTTTAAATGTACAGAAATTTACAAGTTAGTAGTTAGAATGCTGAAAATTAAATGTTAGAAGTTAATTTACAGAAAATTAAATGTTAGTAATTAATGTACAGGAAATTAAATGTTAAGGACAATGGAAATTAAATGACTGAAAAATAAATGACAATAAAATAAAGAGTTAGTAATTAGATGTCAGTAATTAGATGTCCAAAGTCCGATGTCCGTAGTTAGATGTCCGAAGTCCGATAGTCAGATAGAGAACTCAATGAAATTAAAAACTTTCAGTTAACCGTGCCGGAGGTCCCCGGCAACGGCGCCAAAAACTTGTTGGAGTAAAACTGTGTTAAACTTCTACCACTTAGGCAGTGTACCTAATCCTTTTGCGGAATAGTGGAATTGTGGGGTGTCGAACTCTTGGGGACCTTGCTGTGGTTTAACTGGAAGTGAAATTTAACTGAGAATTCTTATTAGACCACTGAACAAAAACTTATCATTTTTTTGAGAGAAATTGTGATTTAGAGACAAAACCGTAAAAAGAACAATTAATTAAAACAGATTAATATTAGCAGTTATAGAACTCTTTTGTTTTTAAAGAAGCATCCCGGGTTGTTCTGCTCACCTATTTTACTCAATTATATTATTGTTGACTTCCCCACTTTAGCAATAAACTCAAGAATCTTAATTAGTTTATTGACTGTTCCCTGTCTAATAAACCCTGATTAATTCAAACAACAAGCGCAATTCCTTGTTCAAGTCATAAATAAATTAATCGCATTATTAATAATTCCTATTGGAGACTGGATAACCTGTAGGCGAATCTCGCTTCTAGTCGTTAACCCGTTTTGACTTCTCTTGTCTGGAATCTTGTCTCAGCATCGCATTTTGACAAGAAACTACAAATATCACTTTAATAAATGGCCTAAATATTAAAGCGTAATAAGGGGGAGAATCAAAATATTGCTTGAATAGATTATATTAGAAAGTCTACGTAACACTGTTTAGTAAAATAAGCTTACTTCTCAACCCGGGAGCTAAGGTTTTTACTCAGACATAATTATACAAACAGAGGTCGTAGGTACGACAGCCATTAAAACAAAATACAGTTAAAGAAAAGAAAGAGCACTCTGCATTCGTACGCACTGTATGGAATTTTGTGGAGGAAGTGTGATTTTGGGAGAGAACGTGAATATTACAGAGAGTAAGCTTGGGGCAAATGTGCGCAGGTTTTACTGATGAAGTAGTAGTGTTTATATAGAGGAGAGGAAGAAAATGTTCGAGGCAGATCTGGAAGGAGATTGATTGCAGATTGATTGAGTGGGCATTGATTGCAGACAGACGCTTGAGGAATTTACGGTGGGCGCCTGATATGCTGAAGGTAGTAGATAGATAACGTCGGAAGAATTGAAGAAGACGGTCGGATCCACTAGCATTTATTCACGTCCGCCTCTTGTCCGCATGCAGTCCGCCCAGTCCCAGGCGGTCTCCTCTGTCGTCCGCCCAGCCACCGCTCAGACTCAACGGGACGCCACTAGTCCTGTCCGCCTGTGTACCTCATTGTTTTGGGCGGTTGTGATATGGTATGTCCGCCTGTTTACCTCTTTGTTTGGGCGGTTGTGAATACTAGTGTTGTCCGCCTTGTTGACATCATATGTTTGGGCGGTTGTCTCTTTTCTTATTTTCTTGGGCGAACGTGAGTGTGCTCAAGCGTGGCCAATGAGCATGATATACTGTACGTCCATTGAGCCAAATCAAATCTCACGGACATTTGATTATTCAAGTGCGATGCCGTTGTGTGACATTATATATATTTAATATATATATAATATATATATATATATAATTGATATTTATATATATATCGGTGTGTATATTGTTGTATTGTAATTTTCCTGCATTAGACACATAAAATGTATCAGTTCACATCAATACATAAATTCATGGAAAAACATATGATAAGTGGGAAATATGACATTAATTATTATGAAAATAGAAAGAATTAAAGCCCTAAAAATATATGTATTTCACACTTATCAGGAAAGAAGTGTTTGTACCAGTTGTGGAGACCGGGAGAGTAATAAGTCTAATAACAACCACCATAGGTGTGTGATGCTAAATGTAGAGTGAACAACGCTCAAGGAGCATAAAGACTCAAAGGATAGTGTATTCAGTAGTCATCCAAATGTATGACGAACCAAAAATACGAACGATGGAAGTACATGAGCAGAAGCTAATGTGAGAGTGGATGCCCTGTAAGTTAGTGTTGTACAAGAAGTAAGAATACGGTACACAATAAGCGACCGTTGTATAAGTATTGTTAAACGAAAGTATGGCAAATAAGTAGAGTGTGAGTTAAACTCAGTGGAGATACAAGGGTAAGTGATAACAAGTAAGCTAGGCAGTAAGCCAGTATCCAGTATTATGAGATAAGGATCTCAGTGAAACACAGTGTTCATTCCTATTACAATCGCATAAGAGACTTACTCCCAAGAGTTTACGCCTCTGCACTCTGTATGACTGAGTGTTTTGGTATTGCACTTGCGCAGTAATGATCGAATGAGATAGTTAGGAATTTGGTGAAAATGTAAATTGTGGTAGAAGTAGAAAGAGACTTATAACGCGATAAGGACCGAGGCATAGGAAATGCAAGGTCGTACCAATGAAAGAATACTTGTACAAACCAAATGGGGAGGCATGACTAGTGATAAGTGACTGCAGTAACACGGAATACCAAATACCAATATGTAATATGCTTCAAGTGTGGGAAATAACCAAGGGAGCACTACATATTAGGTAGTAGCTCAACCTCAACCGACAACAAGTCGGATGAAACTAAGTGAATGATCACGAACTTACACAGCTGCATATGCAGTAAGTTATCTGAACAGTGGATGGAAAGTTTGCAACTCACCAAAGTATCGCACGGTAAGAGATACCATGCGTCGGTTGGGAAACCGTAACTCACAAGATAAAGGCGAGGAATCGGAGATGTACAATACATTAAGAATAACGAATGGAGCAAACTAGGCTCTAAGTTATCAGAGTTGCGCAGCAGAGACCAGTGACTCAAAGGTAGAATGTGCATAGTGAATATGAGTAAATGGCTAATTATCAATGCCTAGAAGTGTGACAGGCCAGAATCGAAACCGATTATGAGTTGAATAAGCTCCAATGAGAATTCTTGGTTTAGGGACTAAACCGCCAATATGGTTAGGATCCTCTAACTAGAACGCATTGTATAACAGACCGCATGGAAGTTAAAACACTTCACAACGGCCGAACATTTTAAACCAATGTTCAGTGATTGATTACGTGGGTGTAATCCCTTTTAAGGGGGGTAGAGCCTAAAACCGCTTAGTGTGTACGTGAACTATGTTATGTTGTGCATAGCACAAAAGAATGTTTTGATGATTAGTGCGCATGTAATATGAACATGCGCATTCATTCATGGTTTAATTGTGGTAATTGCGCACAGAAGATGCGAATACCATTGTGATAAATGTATATACCTTGTTAACTGTTATGTGTGAGAGTACAAGTGTAAGGGAGTAGGAAACTCCCGGGGAACTAAAACCCCGACTATGTATGTTCATATAATACTAAATGTAAAACAGTGTATTGTATTTTGATAAAAGTATATATATACAGTATTGTGGTTTATGAAGAGATATGACACCAACATAAAACCTAATGAGAATTAAATTCCCTAGGTAACTCGATTTAAAATGAATCCGGAAGATGATCGACGGACAGAGTTTCATCCCTTGGAGATGTAATGATTATGCCTAGAAAGGATTGGAAGATAGAAAATGGTACATGCTTGAATTAGTTGCTGTTTGAAAATGAAGTGGGAGGTGAAACTTGATTATCATGAGATCAAGGGAAGCCGAACACAAATTGGGGTAGAAAGATAGTTCAACACTGATGCTGATCACATCAGGGTTGGATGACTCTTGAAACTCCCTATAAGTGGTCACAAATAATCACGTTAAGAATAAAATGTTAGCATAAATTGGACTTGGAGTTGTATTGTGTTTTCAAAAAGAATTTTAAATTGGTGCTTTCAAATTTTCAATTGGTAATTTCGAGACTCCAATTAATATTTCCAAGATTCTTAAATGGTATTTTCAAAGGAAGGATTTCTTTACTTGACCTTGTAAAAAGGATTTTCAATTAGTACTTTCCAATAAAGGATTTCATTCCACTTAACCTCATAAGGAATATTTTCGTATTACTTGCTCACGAGCTGAGGACGTATGAGCCTTTGTCTTCGGACCGGTGACATGAGAAGTATATTTTAAAAATGTATGTGATTGTTTTGATCTCCCAAAGGAACAGGGAGCAGAAGGTGTCCATCGCGACCGGGTTCTGCGGGATCACAGTGTATATGTACTCAACATGGGACTCGAGGACTGTAACGTCCTGTAGTCTTAGGACCGATCCCATGAAGAGATGGGAAAAGGTATTTCTGTTTGTTATACATGCTAAGACATGTTGTGTGATATGTGTAATAAATATTACCCAGACCTATGAGCCTGAATGTTGTTATGTGACCCAGACCTGAGAGTTTGAGGGTTGTTATGTAAGCATGTCACGTGTGGATGTGGATATGTTACCCGGACCATTAAGTCCGAGGTTATTATGTAAAATTGTGTTTTAGTATGGAAGTTTTATCATACAAGTAAACCAGGTATTCTAATTACAGTATGCTTGAGAAGTTGTGAACTTTGGGGACAAAGTTCTTTTAAGGGGGTAGATTGAAATACCCCAAACCTTAATATGTTAATTAATTGTGTAATTATGATTTTCTAAGGCTAATTAATTCCTTAAGATCATTGGTGAAGAAATAAAAACCAAAAGATAAAGAAAAGGCGTGAAAGTCACAAAACGTGAAAACGCGTAATTAAATTACTTTAGGAGGTATATAACCTTCACTGGGGTTATAAATATATTTTATACCCTAAATACACACTAAGAACATGTGGAAAAAAATTCCGGAAGAAAACGGATCTAAATAATGCGTTAAAACGCTAACGGAATCTTAAAGCGCGTTTAAGAAAACCCGAAAACGCGACTTTAAATAGTCAAACGACCCTGTAAAAATTATAGTTGATTATATAAATATAAATAAATATTAATGGGATCTTAATAACCATTAAAATAAAAGAAACGAGAAAATTCCAGAAAACGGGCCCGGTTGGTGAATAGTGCTAAACCGGGTAAAATAACGAGCGTTTTCTGGAAAAGATGAAAAACACTCCAGCTTGTATATATATGGGGCCGGTTTTTAAAGAGTAATCAGCCCTCTCACAATACTAGCTAGTTATTAAAATAAGTCAAAAAGCAAAAGGTGGGAAAAGTAAAAAGGGGTTTCCCTCTTCTCTCTCCTCTCATTTCCCTTCTTTCTTTTTTCTTTCCTCTCTTCTCCTCAGCCGTTCTCCTTCTCCCCCTCTGGTTCCAGCAATTTTTGAAGCCCTTCCATGGCTTCTCCTCCTTCTCAAGCTTGCCCAAGGTGCTACACCACTCCAAATGAGAAAATAATTACATATTCTTCATCTCCTCATCATTCTCTATCTTCCTCTCTTTTCAAAATCTGAAAATAATGAAGTTCATCTCCATGGGTTTTCCCTATTTGAAGAGAAAATAGCACCAATGTGTAGCTTGGAGCCTCCTCTTTCAAACAAGGTAAAAATTTCACTGAAAAACTTGTTTTTGTTCTTCCTCCTTTGGTAGCCGATTTTGCTCTCTCTCTCTTACCTTGTTTTTCTCTTGTTTTGGAGCCTTGTTTCAACCCTCCAATGGTGGAGTAAATGCCTTCTTGATTCAAGGGTGAAAATCCCTCTTAAAAGGCTCAAAAGGTAAACCCTAACCTTATATTTTAAGCCCTTTGATTGAATTAAAATTTCCTAAGGGTTTAGGTAATAAATTGAATACATTTTTGTGTTCCTTTGATGTTGGGATGGAGTTGGGCAACTCCATTCCCACTTGGCTGAAATAGGGAGAGAGGAGGAGCAAGAGGATAATTAAGGAGAAACTTGTGAATTAAGGTAAGAACTCTACCTTAATGCCTATATTAATTGTTTTAGAATTGGGTTTGGGAAAAATAAAAGATGAAATAAAATCTGGAGCAATAACGTGCTTGATTGTGGTTAGTTGGATTTTGTGAAATGTTGGTTTGAAATGAGGGCCTTAGAGCCGAATGATTTAGTTGTGGTTATATTGTGGTTCATTAAGTTTTGGAGCTATATTGTGATATTGTTGAATTTTTGGATTGATATGGTGTGCTGGTAGAACCCTTCAAGGGTGTGGCTAGATTAGGAATGGAAATTGATGAGGATGGTGAATTTGGACATGCTATGTTTATGGGGAGGTTATGGCGAAATTTCGGTAGAAAATGAGTGTTTTGATGATGGCTTGGTGAATGGGAGAACCTAGGTGTTTATGGCGTTCAGTAGAGTGGATTGATAACCTTGGAATGGTGAATTAAGGATGGATTTGAAATATGCAAAAAAAAATCTGTAGCAACAAGGGTGTTAAATTGCTTTGGAAAAACTAGAAAGGAGTAAGTGTGCAAGACTTAGAAAATGAAGTTGGCCTTGAGTATAGATATTGTATTTACTTGGAAATTTATTTGGGATGTTAGGAGTGGCATTGGAAGAGGAAGTGTTGGATGGTGAAAGTTGGTTTAAAAATCTGTAGCATAAGTGAAACAAAAACTGTTGTATGTGTTGAAGAAGAAGTAAGGAAATTGTGTAAGTTGATTGATGGATTTAGTAATGGGATTGGTGGATGGATTAAGGTATTTTAGGAAGCCTAAATGGTACTAAAACATGTAGGGTTACATGTAGGAAGATTGGGGAACAAATGGGTAAGGAAAGAAGTGAAAAACAAAATCTGTAGGCAAGTTCTGGACTGGACCGACCCAGAGGTTGGGTCGGTCGGTGGGTCGGTCGGAGCACAGACGATGGAACGTAAAGGTTCTGGAATGGACCGACCCAGAGGTGTATGGGTCGGTCGGGACAATTTCAGAGGACGGAAAACTTACTGGAATGGACCGACCCAAGGGGGTTGGGTCGGTCGGTGGGTCGGTCGGCCCAAAACCTATAAAAAAATGTCCAGAATGTGTTTTTAGGTGTTGTTATGATGGGAATTGAATGGTATTGGTTTTAGATGATGTTTAGGAGTTGTTTGGTGACTTATAAAGGTTCTAAGAAGTATAAACAAGTGTTGAAGTGAGTGAGTAAGTTAAGGAATTATGTACACTAAGTTAAACCGAACACGGGATAACGGGGTAAGTACGGGAGTAATAGAAGTTTACATACCGTAAGACTTTGTTTTTAATAAAACATTTGAAATGTTATCAGTTGTTCAAAAACTACCCGGGGAGCATGAGATGACGCGTTGGAGTGAACCCTCGGGAACACGGTAGAGTAACCCATGGTGACAGGTATGGTTTTCTTGCAACCTGTGTCCTACCGGGTTACACCGGCTTGTATGCCAATGTGTTTTTCTGTATGTTTGACACCTTGCAAGATAAATCATGTAATGAGTTTACAGTAATTCATTTATGCGGCGTAAATAGTTCTGATACCGTTTAACTTCTAACATGTGTTAAACCGTATTAACCAACTCTAGGATCACACAAGAGATCGGTATTCGGATTAAGCGTTCCAACCTACGGAAACGTTCTAACTACGGTGTCAGTGTGTTAATTGTATGATGTGTTTGTGTGTGATGTGTGTGACTTGGTTTAGTATGTTGTTGTTTAACGATGGTTGTTGTTCATGTATGTCGGGTGGTAAGTTACCTCCCTTATTGTTTGACTAGGTTTATAACACCCTAGGGTGTCATGATGTGATATGTTCCATAAAGGAACTCCTACCTAAAATGTATATATTATGGGGGGTGAGGAATCTGGGGTGTCCCGGTCGTGCACGTGTGTTTGGGAGTTGGTATCTATAGCTGAATTAACTCCCACTCTGTTATGTTATGGTTGTTTTCCTCCTTGGATTACAATCACCCACAATCTTAACCAAAGCTTACCTACCTCGTTACTACTCGGGGTTAGGGGGAATACTGTTATGTTAAGGTTGTTTTCCTTCCTTAGATTACAACCGCCCACAGGCTTAACCAAGGCTTACCTATCTCATCATTATTGGAGCTAGGGGAAATTGTGTATGGTGTGATCGGCCCTATATTATGGCCTACACATCTAAATGAAGTAAATGTGTACGGTGTGCTCGGACTTATATTTCCTCCGGCACACCCTAAGTAAAGCGTACGCTCTCTAAGAAGAACGGTGTTAAGTGGTAAACATGTCATTGTGTTGTGTATGTTGATCTCTTAAAATCAACCCCGTACAAATATAAAAGGGTAGTTAAGTAGAACCCAATTAAATGGGTATGTGTCGTCTAACAAGGAATAGTTTCATTAGGGTGGAACCCTCAAGAGTTAAAGAACACAATAATGTGATCTAACCAATGTGCTGCGTTAATCTTATGTTTGTATCATGTTCATTGGATGTGTGATTTATAAGCATGATATGTGTGTATAGTTTTCATGTATGTTTTAAATGTAATTAACCGCATGCTCAGACGACAAATAGTTGTGCGTGGCCCGGTAGCATGCGGGCTGCGGGATTACCATACCAGCAAAGGTGCTGACCCCCTTTGGGGGCCCCCATTACTTTACAGGTACAAAGGAGCTGGCCGCTGTTCGAGAATAGGATGGGTAGCTGTATATACATGGATAGTTATTAGTTGTTATGTAGTTGTAAGAGATGTAAGTCCGAAGTTGTTTTCGGTAGCTGAAGGTATATACTCGGTACAGTTGTAATGTAAATGTAATTGTATTCAGTTTGTAACGGAGTTGTAAATGTAAAGTGTAGTGCTCGGTAATCTTGTCCATCAGACCGGTACATTGTGTAAGTAATATCCTTGTTAGCCACGTGGGTGGCTAACGGCGTGTAACACCCATTGAATTAGTCAGTGTTTATGAGGTGATATCTGCAGCTAAATGTTGTTAAGTATGGTGTTTGTAGTTGGGTTGTTACAAATATAAGCTCATTTCTCCTAAGACATTAAACTACATTAAGTTAGCATATTTACCTCTTTTCCTCACAAACTTCTTTCTTGTTTCATTGACTAAAAATCGGCAAGGATGTTTGGTTGCTTGTCAACTTCTAAACATTATACAAGCAATGTAATGAGTATACAAGCTCCAAGCTTAATCTCATTATAAACCCTAGGTTTTACATTGTTTCAAAACATTAAGATAGTTGTTTTACCTTGGTATTTGAAGAGGGTTTGAATATGTATCAAGAGAGGACTCCACCTAGTCCTTGAAAGGTTGGAATGAAGCTAGAAAAAGCAATACAAAGAGCACCATTAATGGTGTTTTTCGGACAACATGAAAACATGGAGGGAACATCATTTTTCTTTGAGATTCCTTACCTAGAAGCAAAGGAGAACAATAATATGTAGAAAGATGTACTCAAGCTCCTTCAATGGTGGATCTCCATGGCACCGAAATGGTGGTCTTGAAGTTTTGAAAGGATAGAATTGAAGAGCTTGATGAGAGGAAGAGAGTGGTGGTCTTAGAATTTGATTTGGCAAAGTGAGCTATGAAATATAGATGGTCAAAGATGGAGTTTTGGTGTGGGCTGTAGCAAACCGTGAATGAGAGAAAGAAGGAAGGTAGAAGACGGTGGACAGCAAGGGAAATGAGAGAATGAAGATTGGTATTTGCTTTTAGAAGATTTGTATTTGTAGTAAAAGTAAATAGTAATTAAAGTAGTCATTCTTTATTTATTTAACAAACTAACAAGAGTGGTGAGTCACCACTATGAAATCCGGCCCCCTTAATGTTATTAGGGGTATTTTAATCTTTGTTGACCATTTAACTTACTTATATTAACATATGTTACAAACTAGCTTATTTAGTTACTATTCATAAAAACAAGGCACATAGAAGTGAAAATTTTGATTTCTCATTGTTTAAGACTTCCAAAAGTGTTACAAAGTAGTACACATATTAATTAAAGAGTAATGATGGACATTTAGCCATCCAAAACTCATTTACAAGACAATTTTTCAAAAATGTGCTTTAAGACTCCTTAAAGCACATTTTGTGTTTTAACTTGTTTTCAAGCTTCGTTTTCTTTGGTAATCGGTTTATTATGTTCGCTAACATATAAATGAAGTCTTGGTAAGCTTATTAGGTCTTAACCAAACTTATTCCAAGCTTAGAGCATATTTTCGCCCATATTGACTTTAAGGTATTTAATTGTGTTCTCTATGGTTTAAATTGTTTACTAATGTTTCTAAGACTCTTTTTAGTCTTAATATATCACATTTTAATGTTTAAACAACATATTAAGGTTTGGGGTATTTCAATAGTTTTGAAACTATATATCATAAAGTTAAATGAGATATAAGAATATCATATCATATGGTACAAGATATAAGTGTGACATTGTATGATTTTATGTGGTCAAAAGTATAGTTATTAAAATTAACATGCTAGCGCATGCATATATATATATATATACATATATTTATATATCAAAAACAAGGATATAAGCTATGGTATACAATGACATAAAATACTATGGTTAATATATGATTTTTGAATGGTTAAATAAACCATGGATGGGAAATAACATGTATATAATACAAAGTTTCATTTTTAATTAAGATATCAATGTTTATATATATACATGTGTAAACCGGCGCAATAACATGCATATATATTATGGTTTACAGGCCATAAAATAGTAAATAATGAATGTTAACTTATTAGTATAATTATATACTATAAAGTCATAAGGTTTTAAATGAATACAACTTGCTACATAAATGAGAAGTTGTATAATATAAGGTATATTAAAGAATAGTAATATACTATGTAATATAAACTAACGTTGCATGGAATGCATGCAACTATAGGTTATAAAATATAACCATGCATGCAACTATAGGTTATAACAATACCTATGCATGTGATGTAACAATGGAATTAAATATGCGAGAACGAACGAATTTGTATTAAGCGTAATGCTTATAAACACTACGGGATTGGAAAATATAATTCTTACGTTTGAAAACGTTAACCACGACATTCGAATAAAAAAAACCAACGTCCTTGTAAACCGTATATTAATACATACTACGAGTAAAGAGTTTTTAAGGATAACGATACCTTAACTATTAACAGTTGAAATCCGGGGATGTAAAACCGGGGTCACTGACGTTATTCGGAAATACCGAATCATATTGTCATGTGGATTGACACTTAGCGTTCTACGTATTTTTAGACCGTCTGCCAGACGTGCGCGCTCGAGAAGCTTAGTGGTCTACACTGCGCATCCTAGGTCCGTGGTGAACGGTATGTAAAGGGGTTTGATCCGGGTTGTCCTGAGGAATTCCTCGGGCTCGGATTGTTTGATATAACTTGTGTGGCATGTGTGTGGATATGTGTATGTGATTATGTGTGTTAATGCATTATTTAAATTATGCACGCGTGTCCTACGGGACTAATACTACGTCAACCATAGATCGACATATATAAGACTGCATATGCGAGTTATGTGAATGTGGTTGCCGTTCTCTGACATAATACGCTAAATATATAAGTGTAGTTATATCCTTAGTGAAATGCTTAGGAATGAGACACGACATCGTCGGTCTCTAGAGCTTTGACTCGAACATGAACACTACCTAGAATAATTCTAGGCATGCGTAAGACCCACAGGGCAGCCAACAAATAAGTGATGTTCTTCATAATTAAAACCGTAACTGACTATCTAACTAACGAAGTTAACAGTGGAGTGTGAATGAATGTGATGATGTACCTTAATCCAGACAATCACTGGCTGCTGGTCGTGCGTAGAGATCTCTTGGGTTATCCCGTATCGGGTTTACCCTAGTTAATCCTGAACGAACCTAGATAGATCGTCAAGCGGAGTGTGCTACCGTTGGCACCAGGCCCTTGGCCACCTAAATGGACGCCTTTACAAAGGCAAAGTGAATAAGTCCCGGAGTCTTCGGATGATCAGGGCAGTGAGCACCTTGTGTGTACATGGGACTACTATCCAAGTGAGTATATTTTGGGTTGTCCTAATTGACGTCCGACAGTGCTAACCAAATTAAACGATATGTGAAGGCCCGGGGGGCCGAGTGTTATAACACGTGATGATGTTAATAAACGATGTAAGAGTTATCGATGTCATTGTATTGTATGATGTGTGGCTGTGCTGTGTATAATTATGATGACTGCTTGGATTGGATGGATGGTTATGTATTCATGCATGTTGTTACAGTATTTACTATATCTGTAAATGGTAAAGCAAGAAATCAATTTAATATCAAGATGGTTAAAAATGACAAGTGACCAATATGGTCCAGGCCCGGCATACTCAGCGTCTATCGCTGAGACTACACTTATTGTGCAGGTTGTTGATCTTCGTTGAAGCCGAAGTGCGGGAACAGGGTAGTTAGGGTTACTTTAGTTATTGCATAAGGAATTTATTTGTATAACGATATCAGTCTGTGGATGTATGACGTACGGTTGTATTTATTTGGGATTAGGGTAGACACTCACTTGTCGACGTTATGGAGATGGTCTTAGTATGATGTATAGGAGTTATCTCGTTGTCACAACGGTTTGTAGTGTTGTTTATTTGTTGTTGGTTTTAGTTTCTGCTTCGTTACTCGCATGGGCAAGTAATGGCAGGTAACACCCGAGTGAGAGTAATTGTTGTGTAATCTTCCGCTGTAAGACGTATTTATTTCCTGTTAACGTGAGTGATTATTACGTGTTTACCGAGAGGGGTGTCACAAAAGTGGTATCAGAGCGCAGTACCGCTCTGATGACGAGATACTAGGTTAAGACAGTGAGCTTAGGACTTGGGAAACACGGGAAACGTTGTGAGGTACAAAACGTCTTTGCTTTAATGGAATTATGTGTTAGCAAAGCCTTTGGCTTGCAAGTGTTAGCCCTTGAGCCGCACAAACGATTTGATTGTAATATGATGTGTTATTGAGAAGACGAACGGTAATACCGAAGTCTAGTGGTGGTGTGAGCCAGGAAGCAGGCCAAGGGCATAAAGGCTCGGGAATATTATCCCCGTTACGGACCAGCTGAGAGCTCAGCCAGGAGAAGACACAAACGTCATGAGTACATTGGCGACAATCCATTTTCATGTGGAAGTCCAGTAAGGACTACCACCAATAGTACCCCTCCCGCCACAGCCCAATGAGTATAATACAACTGATAAATATAATCCCCGAATATAAGGAAGAGGGCTACCAAGCCCAACAGACCGTCTAAACGCTTTCGCACCGAATGGAAAATTCCTACTCCTGTAACATTAATAAAAACTCAATACCAAACCTCCCTTAGCGACCAAGCGTTGTAGCAATAGGCACCGCCAGAGGCGAGCGCCACTACTATCGTAACGGCATGAAAAGGGATCGCCCAAGGCATCAGGGCAAGCGGACCGGGAGCACCTTGAGCTCCGCGAGACCGTTGCCCGTAATGGGGACCTTTAACCACCATACCCTTGTATCGTAATACCAAACTGTAACAAAGAGATTATTTTGAGAACGTGGAGAAAGATGTAAGTATACCGTCCTGGTATGTTCAAATTCCAATCCTAACCTTGTGTACACACAATACCGTGACGCTAGAACCTTGTCGTGACGACACCTGTGGAGAAACAAATTCCGAGCGTTTATGCTATTATAAATATAATGTGAGGGAGGACTTGGATATTTTAATGACAATGTGGTTAGGAAAATTTTCCAATCCAAATATCGTCTTTTTCATGAACAATTATTCTAGCGGTACTTAAGCAACCAATGCGGCAGTAAGACAAACAGGTCTTAAACCGACGACTTTATTTGCATGGCGCGCTTGCCACTGCAAGCGCTGATTTAAACAATGTACCTATAATTCCATCTACCCTGCGCACTTGCTACTGTAAGTGCTGCAAACGACTACGACTGCAGTTACCACTGCTATTATCGTTACAAACGAATTCTGTAAACTGTGTAGACCAACAGTACAATGCCATGGCTACCAATAATCACCAAACCATTGTACAACTCTAATATAAACTACAGAACTACAATTGTTACAATAAATCACTAAGATACGAGGCCTACAACCTCTGAAGGACCTGACGAGTCCGACTAACGCAATAAAAAGGGCACATCAACCCATAACAAATTATAACTACTAAACAAGAACGAATTAAATGACACCGGCTTAAGAGCCAAGATAACATAACTTAATTATCAAACCGTTTAATGGCTGAATTGGAAGTGGAAGGTGAAACTTGATTCCCGGGGATCAAGGGAAACCAACAACAAATTGGGGTGGAAGGTTAGTTCAACACTGGTGCTGATCACACTAGGGTCGGATGACTCCTGAGACTCTTCACAAGTTCCCACAATTAGTTACAGTCAGGACAAACAAATCTGCAGTATACTAGTTACAGCAACTAGCAACAATTTAGCGATAATATATTAAATAAGGAAACTTGTGACTAACAGTTTACGTTGTGTATATTAAACCATACAAAATAAATTTATGAAGGGAATATGACTGTATAACAATCAGTACGGAAAAAACACACAACCAGTATACGCCAACCTATGATGACACCAGGGAATTAGTAAAACGCATCAGTCCACAGATGGACCAAAAGTGAAAAGAACAATTCTACCGTAGTACGGATATTACCAATATCATTCGCAACAATGAACGCGAATCACACTGAACGCATGAATAATTACCACCCCTGAGCACTACCTTTACCAAGGAGTGCTATCTATGGTTATGTACAATTAAAAAACGAACAAACGTCAAGATTAAGTTTTATGTGTATTATCAAGATCATACGGACTATGAGAAAATTTCTAAATAGAATAATGGCTACCGCCATGGGCATTCTGCCATGTAAAAATGATGAGTATCAAAATGTGTTAAAGACATGTCGTTTACTATTGTGACGACTGTCAGTGATGAACGAATGTGTAAATTAAAACAATGGCAAATAACTAAATCGATATTACAAAACACTCAAACCGAACGCTAAATAGCGCAAGTAAGCAAGTACCTAATGTACAAATAAAGGGCATGAGCCCAGGAGACCGGGAACACCGACTCCGATTACCTTTTGAGGTATATTACTAACA
Organism: Limonium bicolor; assembly: GCA_023374045.1. Classification (NCBI taxonomy): domain Eukaryota; kingdom Viridiplantae; phylum Streptophyta; class Magnoliopsida; order Caryophyllales; family Plumbaginaceae; genus Limonium; species Limonium bicolor. Next base: position 106,972,933 of record CM041780.1, read on the forward strand.
TAATAATGTCTAAGTTAATATAATGAAGTAAGGGAGCTACGGTACATACCGTAAGCAATGTGAATAACAATGATGATTAACTAACAGGCGCCAAACCGTGCACTTGAAATATAAATAACTGCAGTTACAAATAACTAGCACTAAACAATAAGTAACAACAAAGACCTTGCTTACTAGCCGAACGCCGGAAGTATATACCAGTATTAAATGCTAATCACTAATAGTGATAAATGTTTAGTCCTTATGGACAAGCATAATCTTGTGAGAAATGGCATACCCTTTGTGGATGCAGTACCGTCAATGAGGATGGTTAGAAAGTGAAGAGCCGAGTTGCTCAAGCTATTATGCAATCTGCAATACACCCAATTAAACGGAAGAGGGAACAAATATGAATACCCAAATATGAGAACTTACCTACGCCGTATCGGGAATTATAGATGAGATGTGATAATGATTAAATGTAACACCCCTACTACGTACTTAACACTTAACCAAATTCGCAGCGGAAATAACAACTAGACAATAACTAAACGCGTTGGTGCTACACGCCGTTAACCACCCACGTGGCTAACAAGACAAATACATACAAGTTGTACTGGTCTGATGATCAGATTCCCGAACATAGAACTATTAACCATAAATACATAATCAACAATACCGAGTATTTAATTACATCCTTCACTGTAAACTGTCAATATGTCGTCACTGTAGTAACAACGGAACCAAAATATAACACCACGGGAGCATAGGCGCATCCCGGGCCCAACATCCAAAACATACCAAAAGTATTTCATAACCTAAGATCTAAAGCCACTCCGCTTCTTCGATCCTCATCCTGCAAATAAAAACGGAGCCCCCAAAGGGGGTCAGCAACCCTTTGCTGGTATGGTTAACGCGTATCCATCGGCTACCGGGATACGCGCAACTATTTGTCATGATAACATGGCATTGATTTTTAAACACACAACATATATGGCATAGCGAGAATTCTGCATAACAACAACATCACACACATCACAACAAGAACGATTCCTTTTAGGAACCGAACGAACATAGTTAGATCACTTGGGAGCCTAGAGAATGTTGCCAAACTCATGCTAAGCTCGTTACATAACTCGTTACCGTCCTGTTAGATTAAACGGATAACTTAACCCCAAGGTGCGTCGGATATAGTAATCCAAGCACACGAACATAGTATGCCCCTATGGCCCGACGTGAGTCAGTAAAATAGCCTTGGTAAGCTAAAGGGAGGTTGGAAACCAAAAAGGAATACAACCATAACATACAAAGAGAATTGAACCGGTTATGACATCGACCCCCATACTCACACGCGTGGCCGGAACAACCGGACTCCTCACTCCCCAGTTAGCACTTGTCAGAAGTTCCATTATTGGAACTTAATAGATGAATTCACAAGTAAGTGTTAGGGTCTAGTTAGACACACACACAAGGGAGAAGGGACACATCTTATCAACACAATAATTTTAACAACTGTAAACTCATTACATGACTTAAGTCTTACAAAATCATAAACACACAGAAAAACAAACAACACACAAGCCGGTGTAAACCGGTAGGCAACAGACTGCAAGAAAACCATACCTTGGTCCTTGCTTCGATTGGTTTCCACCGTATGCCACTCCTATACATGATTAATAATGCCGGTCAATTTACCGTATTTAACTTCCAATTTTACTAAGTGTTTACATACTAATATGACATGCTTTACAACTAAACTTACATCTAGTTGTCCTCATTATACTCCTAGGGTTTACTACATAAGTCATATTCCTTTCTGTTTTTTTATATAAATTTGGGTCGACCGACCTTACCGACCGACCTTACCCAAGGTCGGTCCATTCCAGTGACTTCTGAGTTTGAAAATTTACAGTACGACCGACCTTGCTAAGTTCGGTCCCAAGGTCGGTCCATTCCAGAACTTATTACCGTCAGAAAATTCTACCCCGGCCGACCTTGCATGTTCGGTCCACAAGGTCGGTCTATTCCCGAGAGTTTTCCCCTTTGTAAATTTAGGCCTGACCGATCTTGGCAAGTTCGGTCCCAAGATCGGTAGATTCCAGAGACTTAATCCGTACACAAAATTCAAGCCCGACCGACCTTGCAAGTCTGGTCCCCAAGGTCGGTCTGCTCCAGACCCTTGTCTAAAAATGCACCTTTGACTCCAAACTTCACCTTACATATCCTAGTATGTTCTAACCTCATTTGGGCACTTCACCAACACTTAAAGACATCCAATAAACTCCTTAAATCACCCACCAACATTCCACTTTAGCCATTACTCATATTCTTGTAAAAATGCTAACACTTGTAATGTTTTTCACTAGGTTTCTAAGTGGTGTTCCATACCTATAATAACCACTATGCCAAAAATGCTTTCTCACCACTATAACATCATCTCCCAAGCATCTTTTCTCACTAACCAAGACTCCTTTATGCCATTCCTTGAAATTCCTCCACAAGTTCATACCTCCACCATACAACACCTTATTTTTCTCATTGTTTACCAAAATTTGCATAAGTCTTTACATAATCCCAAGATGACTTTGGTGTATCCCAAAACACTCATTTGACTTATAAAACCTCCAAGATAATGCCTAGGTCCTTTTTTCACTCAAGAACATCTTATACATTTTCCTTTCTCTAGTAAAACACTTAGTCATCCCTAGCACTCCCTGGTTCACCAAAACTCATTTTAAAACCCTTAGAACTCCTTGTGCATTATTCAAACTTTGACACGGATTCCACTAACACGTTGTTACACCAAAAAACATTGTTTTCACCATTCAACATCCAAACACACTAAAATCCTTCAAGAACATTCTTACACACAAAACTTCAGCCAATTTACACTACATCACAATATAGTGCATAATTTAAATTGCTTGGCACTTAGGCCCTTAAATAACATGGCTCTTAGGCCCTTAAATTGCATAAACCTTAAACACTGAATTTCCACACATATATATTGCCTTTGACCTCAATTACACTCAACATCACATATGTCCTTTAATAATCTCCTTGAGGATAATTCACTAGCTCATTTACCATTGGCTCCTTAAGTAGTTTTAATAAGCAATATAAGCTCATTTATCCTAAGACATTTAACTATATTAAGTTAGCACATTTACCACTTTTCTCCAAGGTTTCTTTCCTTGTTTCCTTGAACCGAAAATCAGCAAGGAGCTTGATCACTTGTCAACTTTCTAATCAATACACAAGGAAGGTAATGAGCATTCATGCTTAATCTCATTTACAAACCCTAAGTTATATATAATGTCTTAAAACATTAAGATGATTGTTTTTCCTTGGAAATGGAATGGAGTTTGAATAAGAAGCAAGAGAGGACTCCACCAAGTCCTTGGAAGATTGAAATGAAGCTAGAACAAGCAAAAGAAAACACCATGAAGAGGTGATTCTCGGTCAAGCACAAAAATGAAAGGAAATGTTGTTTTTCTTTGGTTTTCCTTACCTTGAAGCAAAGGTGATCACCAAAGCATGAAAAGATGAGCTCAAGCTCCTCCCATGGAGATTTCTCTTGGCACCGAAATGGAGCTCTTAGAATTTTGAGAAGACAAGGATGTAGAGCTTGATGAGATTAAGAGAATGGTGATCTTAGAATTTGATTCGGTAAATGGAGCTAGGAGATATAAGAGATTGAAGATGGAGTATTTGTGTGGGCTGTAGCAAACCGAGAATGAAAGGAAGAAGAGAGGTTGGTGACGGTGGGAAAGCAAAAGAGAATGAAGAGAATGAAGATAACTAGCTAGTTTTAGATATTTAACATAAAGTAAATAGTGACTTTACTTACTTTTTGCTTTCTTCCTTATTTGATTAGTTAAGTGTGGTGAGTCACCCTTGAAAACCGGCCCCCTTAGTCAAATGGGGTGTTTTATGGTCTTTGTTGACCATTCAATTGACTTATGTTGACCAATGTCTTAAACTAGCACTATTTGGTCACTATTCATTAATCAAGGCACATAATTGTGAAATTTTTGATTTCCCATTGATTTAGACTTCTGATAAGCCGTAGACTTATCATATTTTATAAGCTATATTTGTAGTATTATTAGTTAAAATAAGGTTAGAATAGGTAATATTTGCATTATTTTATATAAGAAGTCATTATTTATGTTCAGACTAATGCTCTTAGTGTTTTTCATGCAAGGAGCAAGTTTTTCATCAAAAACCGAACCTTGCCGGATATGGAGTCGGACCTCATGCACGGCTCAAGTACACAGCAGAAATGGGACGCCACCGGACATGGTGCCGGGTATGTTGTAGCCGGCATAAGCAAAAGACCCACCTGTTTACCAAAAGATGTCGGTTATTTACCGTTATCCGAATACTCGATGCCGGGTATGATGCCGGATGGAATCTGTCTGGCATAAGTGACTTTTCACGCCAAGGCGGTTTCGACCGTTACTGAAAAGCACGTGTTTAATCCTGATGCCGGATGACTTAGGCCCGGCATGCGACCCGGCATCTGAAGATTTGCTGTCTATAAAAGGCGCAAGAGTCGGAACATTTTTGCCATCCATTCCACCATATTACCACACACATACTCCACGGAATAGACACATTTCGACTAAGGAATTGCTGCACAACCATTCCAGAGAAGAAGCAGATTTGGAAGAAGAATTAGAGGGTGAAGGCTATATCAAAACTCTCCCTTCTCCTTGTATTTCCTTCTTCAATTCATGGGTGATTGAGTAGTAATCCCTTCTGTTCTTGGTTGGGATGAAACTCTTATTTGTAAAAGAATATGGTCTTCTTAATATAATTTTCAAGTTTATTAAGAGTAAGGTTCTTATTCAAAAAGAGAATTGGTTGATCTCTTATTCTCTTCATTCAATTTTTACTTGTGGAGGATGAATCCCAAGTAGAATAGGTTAGACTCTCTTAATGATCTTCCTACTCCTTTCATGTGAATTAAGAGTTAGTAGTAAGAGTGAGAATTAACCCATCTTTCCCATTACTTTGTTCATTTCATGGCATGACATATGCTCGATTTGTTAAGAGGTTGTGAGTCTTCTGTTTTCTTCTCGGAAACTGGAATAAATTTATGCAAGTTGACTATGCCGGATGCACTGCCGGGTGGCCAATGTCCGGCATATTCAATGTCTTTGAATATGCCGTGCATCTGGTATCCGCAGGACACCCGGCGCATTCAATTGTTGGTTAATTCGAAGGCTTGTGTTTATGTTTCGAGTCCACATTGATGTTTAGATGGTTTTACTCCCTTAATCAAGAATAAATCCATTGTAGATACCGCTTAGTTCTGTTAGTTTTTATTAGAATTAGAAAATCTATCATTTCCCCCCCCCCTCTTTACTTAGTAATTACCAAGGCTAGGACTAATTTTCTATACAAGTCCCTAGGGTTCGACTTGCTTGGTCTTAATTTGCTTCCCTGCTACTTTTGACCAGGTTTTTGTTTGCTACCCGTATAGATTGAGTAGGTTTCCTTTTACTTTTATTTATGCCGTGCTTGGTGCCGGGTGAGAATTACCTGACACGTTCATGATTCTTTTTCCTATGATTTTGTTTAATCTCTTGTACATAAGTGTTCAATAAATACCTACCAAAATCTTTCTTAGCAAAATAGCGCCGTTGCCGGGGACTTGGAATTAGTCTAAGTCCTTAACCTGGTAATTGCCATATTATTCTTTCATTCATTGATTCTTTTTATTTCGTCTTTTCAATTGTTGAATACGCCGGATGCATTGCCGGATGTAGAATACCCGGCAGTACTAGAGGAAGTCTGTGCCGGATACTATACACCCGGCAATGAACCCAGCATGTTCTACAAATTTGTAACTATTTTCCCGACGAATGTTGTTTAAATTATTACTTACATTTTCGTTCTTTTCACTTGCGTGTATAATGCCGGTTTTCCGTTATCCGGCGCAATCGGAGGAAGTCCGATGCCGGATACGTCTGATCCGGCACGATACCCGGCTACTTAAAACTTAACATCTTTTTTTTCTTATTCTTTCCATATTTATGATATTCCTTCCTCTTATAATGTTCTCACCCTTTGTCCAACTTTGTACTCAGGATCTCTAATAACATTTGGATGGAAAAGTTACAAAGTGAGGAGTCCGACCTATTTCATTTTCTGCATATCTATGTAGTTAATGAACTCTACCCTCGTATAGGGGTAGGAATCTTTATCAAGAGGAAGAAGATGAGACCCGCCCTTGCCTATCACCGCCCTAGGACTACTGCCCGCATGAGTGTTATGCCCGTGGATGAACTTAGGCAAAGATACCCTCATATGGGTATCTTCACCAATAGGATTCACCAAAGGCCCCCCTCATATGCGATATTCACTAGTAGAATTAGGCGTACTAGGTTTAGGGTTGTCTACTAGTTGTATACCTTAGTATCTTCTATATGTTTCATTTTAGTTTATTTTATCTTTTATGTTTTATGTAATGACAATGATATGTTCTACTTAATAGAAGCATATATTAGTGATTATTTGTTCTTTTCATATTAACCAATTTTTTTTTTATTTTCTTCTCATCTTTTAGGTACTTGTTCTTCTACTTGTTCTTCTAAGTGAATGCCACTTACACGATCACACAGCCACCCTGGAACTCTCTTCGATTACAACCCAGAAATAGAAAGGACATTCCATCACCTACAAAGACAGCAAAGAAATCACCAAAGAAATCACCATACCATGGCTGATATACCCGCAACCGTCAGGAACATTAACCGGCCTTCCAACCAAGGCCAACAACCCGCCATAAACCTTCCCGCTCTTTCCCAAGCAGATTATGATGAATGGCAGAAATTAAAGCCATATCATCAAATCGTTGTGTGAAAGAGTTAGGAATGTTTGATGGAACTAATCCTGATGAAGCCTTACTCCACATTACAAAGTTCCTCCAACACGTAAATAGCCTTACTTCCAAAGATACGGTTCTCAAATACGCTAGACTCTCCCTATTTCCTCATAGTCTTACAGGGATGGCAAGTAAGTGGTACCATAGCATATCCCCACAAACTATTCACACATGGGACGACATGGCCACTAAATTCCATGACAAATTCTTACCCCCAAGCCGAACCTTAGAGATGATTGCTGAAATTTATAACTTCAAGCAACCAGGTTCAGAAAACATCGGCGAAACGTGGGATAGATTCAAGGGTCTGCTTCTGACTTGTCCACACCATGGTCTCACCAAGGAACAACTCTCCCAGTTATTCTATAAAGGATTGGTGAACCAATGTAAGACCATGGTACTTTCATCCCTTGGTGCTGATATTCTAAAGAAACCCGGAGAACGGTTTCTTAATGCGATTGAGTCCCTATGTGAAGAAATAAGAGATTGGGCTACCGGTGGTTGCAGAGGTAGCACCCCAGGTCTATATCAAGTAGGAGGAAGCGACACCAAAATCGAGCAATTATTGAAGAGTCATGAACAATTACTGGAGAGTAACGCTCAGCAATCCACTAAAGTTAGTGCCTTGCAGAAAGTAGTGGAGCAATTGGCTATGAGCTCTCTTCCCCAGCATGGAAAAGTGGTAAATACACGACAACCTCAAGTACCGTATCCCTCTGTGTTCCCCTTACCTTCTCATGTGTTTTGTACACAGTGTGGGGGACCACATGATTTTGAACAGTGCCCTGAGTTGCAGGAATTAAAAGCATCTGAGGAAGTGAATTATGTCAACAATAACCAAGGTTTCAGGCAACCTTGGCAGAGAAATATCCAAACATCTCCAAACTCCCAGAATCACCCCATATTTCAAGGAAATCCAAGGCAATTCCAGCAACCAACATATGGTGGTAGACCACCCCAACATTCATCAAATCATGAAGCCGAGATGGCCGAGATGCGTGACTTAATGAAGGCCCTGATGAACAAATCACGAGATACACAGGAAGATATTGCGGCCCTTCGTAAGGATTAGAAGTCACTACACTCTCAGATCCAGCAAATGCTTACCCAACAGAGGCCATCCGGCCAATTACCTTCACAAACTCAAATAAATCCACGAGAGCACGCAAAGTCAGTTACCTTTAAGAGTAATGATGTAAGCGTAGTTACTCTCAGAAGCGGGAGAGAGGTTGGTGAGGATCAAAGAAAAGAAAAAGAAAAGCAAATCGATCCCATTGACTTGGAGGACATCTCCACAGAGGTACAATCTCAGGAGACACAGGCTCCTGTCCCTTTCTCTCCCTCGTCTAACTCTTCACCTCCCAATAAAAATCAACTTTCTACTGAAAAACTGCCATTTCCGAATAGGCTTAATAAAAATCACTTAGATGAGCAGTTTAAGAAATTTTTGGGTATCTTTAAACGTTTAACTATTGATATCCCTCTGATTGATGCACTGAAGCAAATGCCCACTTATGCCAAGTTCCTGAAGGAATTAATCAATAATAAAAGACAGATGGAGGACGTGGAGATGGTTAGTTTGACCGAGGAGTGCTCTGCAGCATTACTACCAGCACTACCTCCAAAACAGAAAGACCCCGGACTGCCAATTGTACCATGTTACAATGGAGATATTGATTGCGGTCATGGTCAATGTGACCTTGGGGCCAGCATCAATATCATGCCATACTCAATTTTCACCAGGATTCATGGCAGTCAAATGAAGCCGGTTTCCTTTTCTCTACAATTAGCTGATAGATCTTCATTCAAGCCAATGGGAATGGTGGAAAATTTGGTAGTTGGAGTCGACAATTTCATCTTTCCCGCCGACTTCGTGGTTCTAGACATTGATGAAGATACCGAAGTCCCCCTAATCCTTGGAAGACCCTTCCTAAGTACCGCATGCGCGATCATTGACGTTCATGAGGGCAAAGTAATCTTCCGAGTTGGGGACGAAAAGATCGAGTTCGATATGGCAAAAATGGTAAGAAAAAGTGTAAATGCTCATACTGTTTGCTGTGTCGGTCTTTTGGCAGATAATGGTGAGAGTGAATTTCAAGATGATGAAGAAACATTCTCCATCCCCTCAATTGAACCGCACGAATTAGAAGCATTGGAGCAAATCTTGGTTTCATCGATCGAAGAGTCTCCCGCAAGGGAAATCAAGGTGGTTATTGACCAACTCAATGGTGGTAAGCGAAAAAGTGCCAATGGGTGTCGACCACCACTAGAGAGCTTAGAGCGCTCCCCATTTAAAGCCATTCCATCAATCGAACAACCTCCCGAAGTAGATCTTAAAGCACTTCCATCTCATCTCAAATACGCCTTCTTGGCAGGTAACAATGCTTTCCCTGTTATCATCTCCTCACTTTTAACTGCTGAGCAAGAAACTAAATTGTTAGGAGTCTTAGGAGATCATAAGAGAGCAATAGGTTGGTGTCTAGCTGATTTAAAAGGCATTGATCCTAGCTTTTGCACTCATCGTATATTTATGAAGGAAAACCATAAATCGATTAGGCAAAATTAGAGGAGATTAAACCCAAATTTGAAAGAGTTGTGAAAAATGAGGTTTTGAAATTGATAGATGCAGGTATCATCTATCCAATTTCCGATAGCCCTTGGGTGAGTCCGGTCCAAGTGGTTCCCAAAAAAGGAGGCATAGTGGTCGTCCCTAATGAAAAAGGGGAATTAATCTCTTAGAGACAAACAACTGGCTGAAGAATGTGCACTGATTATAGAAGATTAAATGCAGCCACCAGGAAGGATTACTTCCCTTTACCATTTATAGATCAAATGTTAGAAAGATTGGCAGGTCAGGAATTTTATTGTTTCCTAGATGGATACTCAGGCTATTTTCAAATTCCAATTGCACCAGAGGATCAGGAAAAGACCACCTTTACCTGTCCTTATGGTACCTTTGCTTATAATCGTATGCCATTTGGACTTTGCAATGCTCCTGCCACTTTCCAACGTTGCATGCAAGCAATATTTTCTGATTTCATAGAAAAAAGTATAGAAGTATTCATGGATGATTTTAGCGTATATGGTTCCACTTTTGACGATTGCTTCCAGCAGCTGGATTTGATTTTAGACAGGTGTGAAGATACAAATTTAGTTCTGAATTGGGAAAAATGCCACTTCATGGTGAAGGAGGGCATTGTGTTGGGGCTCAAGGTGTCAAAAGCTGGTATTGAAGTAGACCGGGCCAAGGTCGAAATCATCGAGAAACTCCCACCTCCTACTACCGTCAAAGAGGTTCAAGCATTCTTAGGCCACGCCGGGTTCTACCGTCGGTTCATTTTTGACTTCTCCAAGATCGCCAAACCTTTAAGTGACTTATTAGGAAAGGATACAAAGTTTGAATTTACAACGGAATGCTTGGAAGCATTTGAAGTCATCAAGGAGAAGTTAATTTCATCCCCTGTAGTCTTCTCCCCCGATTGGTCCCTCCCCTTCTAGATCATGTGTGATGCAAGCGACTATGATGTAGGGGCTGCGCTATGTCCGAAAAAAGATAAGGTATTGCGAATAATCACGTATGCGAGCAAGACCCTTGTGGATGCACAAAAAAATTACATAACCACAGAAAAGAAGCTTCTTGCAGTCGTCTTCGCCCTAGACAAATTTCGCTCATACTTATGGGGGAGTGAAGTCATTGTGCACACGGATCATTCTACCCTGAAATACCTCTTTACCAAGGTAGAAGCCAAGCCAAGATTATTGCGCTGGATTCTTCTACTACAAGAATTTGATGTTTTGGTTGTTGACAAGAAGGGTTGTCTCAATGGTGTTGCTGATCACCTCTCCCACATTGAACGACCATACGACGGGTTCCCCATCAGGGAATATTTTCCAGACGAGACGGTGTTCAGTGTTCAGCAGCTTACATGGATGGAATATGCATCTAAAGATGATATTGCATATAATTTTGCAGAATTGGTTGCATTGTGTGAAGCCTTACATGAGCCATGGTTTGCAGACATGGCCAATTACTTAGCCTCCGGAATCCTACCTCATGGGCTCTCTTCTCAGCAAAAGAAGAGATTTTTGTCTCAAGTAAAGCATTTCTTCTGGGATGATCCATATTTATTCAAGGTATGTGCCGATGGTATCATCCGGAGATGCATTCCTGAATATGAGGTCACTTCAGTTCTACAATTTTATCACTCTAAGGAGGCCTGCGGACATCATGGGGCTACTCGAACAGCGGCCAAGGTATTGGAATCAGGGCTCTATTGGCCAACCTTACATAAGGATTCCCATCAGTTTGTTTCTCAATGCGACAGTTGTCAAAGAATGGGAAACATCTCTAGGCGTCATGAAATGCCGCTAACAAATATTCTGGAGGTCGAATTATTCGATGTTTGGGGCATCGACTTCATGGGTCCATTCCCCTCATCGCAGGGCCATCAGTACATCCTAGTCGCCGTCGACTATGTTTCCAAATGGGTTGAAGCCATTCCATGCTCATCTGCCGATGCCGAGACTGTTCCAAAATTTCTAAAGAAAAACATTTTCACCAGATTTGACGTTCCACGAGCTATCATTTCTGACGGTGGTACTCACTTCTGCAACCGTCAGTTTGATAACCTCTTAACGAAGTATAGAGTCCATCATAAGGTTACCCTTCCCTGCCATCCACAGGCTAATGGACAGACCGAAGTCTCCAATCGTGAATAGAAATGGATCTTGCAGAAAACGGTTCGTTCATCTCGTAAGGATTGGTCCCCCAAACTTGACGATGCTTTATGGGCATATCGAACTGCCTTTAAAACTCCTATCGGGACTACACCATTCCGCCTTGTGTATGGGAAAGCTTGTCACTTGCCCGTGGAACTTGAGCATAAGGCCTACTGGGCCCTCAAAGCACTCAACTTTGACATGTAGAAAGCAGGAGTTAAGAGGAATTTCCAGTTATCTGAACTAGAAGAATTATGCCACAACGCTTACGAGAATGCCTAGCTATATAAAGAGCGTACTAAGAAGATTCATGACCAAGCTATTCTTCCACGCGATTTTCATGTGGGTGATCAAGTCCTCCTCTACAATTCTCGTCTTCGACTTTTTTCCGGGAAAGTTGAAATCTCACTGGGCTAGACCTTTCACTATCACTTCCATCACTGAATATGGTGCTTTCGAACTTGAAAATTCTACGGGTGCAAGATTCAAAGTCAACGGTTCCCGCTTGAAGAAATATTTAAGCCCTGAATGTAAGACTTCCAACTCTGTGGCTCTTATTTTCAATGATTCCATCTCGAAGGAGTTGATGCCACTACAAATTACAAAATGCTGCTATGTCACCAAAGGCCAAGTGTAGGGCCTTTCACTTTCCCACGTACAACTTCCAGGGAAGTTGTGTTCTTTCTTTGCTATTACTTTTTATTTTTCCTTAATTTTTTTCTTTACTTCTTTATTGAACACTGGGGACAGTGTTCCTGCCTAGTGTAGGGCAGGGGGACTCCCCCTTAAAAAAACATTTATAGCAAGTCTAGTTTATTCAATATAATAAGTTTTAAGTTTATTAACCTTCTACTCAACTTTTTATATGTCTTTGATTAAGTTGACATTAGGGAAGACTAAATATTTGTTCTCTCAAGAGGTAAGCTTTCTAAATGACTTTTTGATATCATTTCTCACTGCATGATTCTTTTGTTAACATGAGTATATGACCTTACTTCTATTTTTGTCCTTGATCTACTTTTGGGTAATATATTTTTCTTTCCTTTTCAACAATAGTTCAAATATTATGGGTGAATATCTTTGAAAAGGGTGAAAAAAAGAAAAGAAAAAAAAGAAAAAAAAAGCTTCGAAAAAGAGAACCTCTTCTAAAAATATATATATGAAGCATTATGAGGTTTCAAGATTGCCTCAGAATAAAAGCAAAAAAATGAGAGTTTTTCCTTTTGTTTTTCTCCTAAATTCCCCGTTCTTTAAAATGCAAAAAAAGTCATGGTTGATTCAGAAACCCTTGAAAAATAGGGCTGAACAATATAAAAAAAACCATTGATGAGAGTCTTGGCCACATTCAGAAACTCTTGAAAAATAGAGCTGAATGTTGGAAACCGGAAGAAGGAGAGATGTAAAAATCCCTTATTCAAAATAGCCCATGAGTTCTTGTTCCGTTTTTGAGATTGAATGTTTTTACTATTTACCCACTTGTATATTATTGATAGAATGAGAAAGGTTAAGTGATGCTTATAATTGAGAGTAAAGTAGTTACGAAAGAAATATCTCATTGCCATTCTAAAGTTTATTTGTTTTGTGCACAAGTAGTTACTCTTTCCTAATTTAATTTTGCTCGAGGACTAGCAAAAGGTAAGTGTAGGGCCTTGATAAGCCGTAGACTTATCATATTTTATAAGCTAGATTTGTAGTATTATTAGTTAAAATAAGGTTAGAATAGGTAATATTTGCATTATTTTATATAAGAAGTCATTATTTATGTTTAGACTAATGCTCTTAGTGTTTTTCATGCAAGGAGCAAGTTTTTCATCAAAAACCGAACCTTGCCGGATATGGAGCCGGACCTCTCATGCACGGCTCAAGTACACAGCAGAAATGGGACGCCGAACATGGTGCCGGGTATGTTGTAGCCGGCATAAGCAAAAGACGCGCCTGTTTACCAAAAGATGTCGGTTATTTACCGTTATCCGAATACTCGAAGTCGGGTATGATGCCGGATGGAATCTGTCTGGCATAAGTGACTTTTCGCGCAAGGCGGTTTCGGCCGTTATTGAAAAGCATGTGTTTAATCCTGATGCCGGATGACTTAGGCCCGGCATGCGACCCGACATCTGAAGATTTGCTGTTTATAAAAGGCGCAAGAGTCTGAACATTTTTTCCATCCATTCCACTATATTACCACACACATACTCCCGGAATAGACACATTTAGACTAAGGAATTGCTGCACAACCATTCCAGAGAAGAAGAAGATTTGGAAGAAGAATTAGAGGGTGAAGGCTATGTCAAAACTCTCCCTTCTCCTTGTATTTCCTTCTTCAATTCATGGGTGATTGAGTAGTAATCTCTTCTGTTCTTGGTTGGGATGAAACTCTTCTTTGTAAAACAATATGGTCTTCCTTAATATAATTTTCAAGTTTATTAAGAGTAAGGTTCTTAATAAAAGAGAATTGGTTGATCTCTTATTCTCTTCATTCAATTTTTACTTGTGGATGATGAATCCCAAGTTGAATAGGTTAGACACTCTTAATGATCTTCCTACTCCCTTCTTGAAAAAAAGAGTTAGTAGTAAGAGTGAGAATTAACCCATCTTTCCCATTACTTTGTTCATTTCGTGGCATGACATATGCTCGATTTGTTAAGAGGTAGTGAGTCTTCTGTTTTCTTCTCGGAAACTGGAATAAATTTATGCAAATTGACTATGCCGGATGCACTGCGGGTGGCCAATGTCCGGCATATTCAATGTCTTTGAATATGCCGTGCATCTGGTATCCGGCAGGACACCCGGTGCATTCAAAGGTTGGTTAATTCGAAGGCTAGTGTTTATGTTTCGAGCCCACATTGATGCTTAGATGGTTTTACTCCCTTAATCAAGAATATATCCATTGTAGATACCGCTTAGTTCTGTTAATTTTTATTAGAATTAGAAAATCTATCATTTTCCCCCCTCTTTACTTAGTAATTACCAAGGCTAGGACTAATTTTCTATACAAGTCCCTAGGGTTCAACTTGCTTGGTCTTAATTTTCTTCCCTACTACTTTTGACCGGGTTTTTGTTTGCTACCCATATAGATTGAGTAGGTTTCCTTTTACTTTTATTTATGTCGTGCTTGGTGCCGGGTGAGAATTACCCACACGTTCTTGATTCTTTTTCCTATGATTTTGTTTAATCTCTTGTACATAAGTGTTCAATAAATACCTACCTAATGTGATACTAAGTAGTACACATGTTAATCAAAGAGTAATGATGGACATATAGCCACTCAAAACCCATTTACAAGACAATTTTCAAAAATGTGCTTTATGAAGTCTTAAAGCACATTTTGTGTTTTAACTTGTTTTCAAGCTTGGTTTTCTTTGGTAATTGATTTAACATGTTCATTAACATGTAAATAAGGTCTTGGTAAGCTCATTAGGTCTTAACCAAGATTATCCCAAGCTTAGAGCACATTTTCGCCCATATTGTCTTTAAGGTATTTAATTGTGTTTTCTATGGTCTTAATATACCACAATTTAATATTTAAACAACATATAAAGGTTTGGGGTATTTCATTAAACCTGGAGGAAAAGAATAGGTAGAGTACTCAAGAAGATCGAGATATGAGACCTGGCGTTGCTAACTCAGCACGAATACTACATGAACCGGTTGCAGCCTTAAAGACGAACCAACATTTAATGTTTAACTGATTAACAACCAAGTACTACCGTTAGAAATGAATACAGATGAAACGTATTACTAAGGACGTGAGTCCAAGGAGCAAAAATATTGTCTCCAACCACTTTACCACCGTACTACTAGAACAATAACACCTACAACAATACCAACAATACGAACCAATTAACATCAAACCACAACACGGATATCCATCAAAAGGGAGCTTGACAACAGAATACTTCACAATAACCGTGTGACGAACGCTACCAGTTTACTAAACGAGACATGGGACGACCGCACTCCGATAGGAGCATGTGGGCCTGACAGACTTATTTATAAGTTAGTCAGGTAAGTAGTAATGTATCAATATGGTACCTCATGCATGTAGACAAGTAGTGTTAGGAACACGAGAAGTAGTCAACTCCGTGCTACGGACAGTAATGCAGATTACCTCGAAGATGGACGAGAAGAGCCGCAGTTAAACCAACGGGCTAGAGAAACCAAGGATCTTCAACTCAGAGTAGCAGACAATACACAGTGAAGACAAGGAGACCTTTCAAAGACAATGACGCTGATGACAGAAACAGAAAACCCATTGTCAGAACGAATAATATGTAGAACCCTCATAAGGATCTGGCAAATTCTTGCAATCCAGAGGAATCTACCAACTAATGTGAACATAAACGCATGACTATGCAACGATGAAAGACAAAGCTAGCACACTAGCAGATGCCTCAAGCAAGGAACAAACGTTATGATAACTAAAAACCGTCGAATCGACTGGAATATGGTGCGGGCGGAAGCGACCAACAAGAACAACCATCAACAATAAATACATGGGCGAACCTAGACAAGTAAATCTCGCATAGAATAATGTGAAATGGAAGATGAAGTTACAGAACTCTAATACGAGCGCAACATATGGATTCCCCTTGCAGAAAGCAGGAAGAACCATACGAACGTTGATGCTAACCCGACACACGGGAAGATATAATATATATCAACACGAAGCAAGTATCAAAGAACTACAACATGTGTTACTCCGGAACAAAACCACCGGGAGACACGGATGATAATCCTTATCTAAGTGAACATGAAGGCTAGTACGTCTCAGTATTAGAAAGACAAGTGCAAGAGCACTAAGTACTAATAATAGCCAATGTCATATGACACCTCAAGCTGAGAATCAATAAGAGAAGATACACGCATGTAAACGATGGGATATACAACAAAGGAAAAGAGGCAATCTGAACTTATGTTCATGGGTCTGCACCTCTGTACAGAGCGAGTGGGCCCATTAGAATGAATTCGGGAGAGAGCACAAACACGTGCCTAACCCTTTATATGTTTTGGAGCCCGGAGGGGCTAAAGTCGTACCCGTCTCTCTGATACGAGAATAATCTACTCCAAAGGTGGAAGACGCCACATGAGAGTTAGAGAACTCTATGAGAGTAAAGTATCCATCGCTCCATGTTGAGCGACTGTTGTATACTTGTGGGGTACGGGGCGTAACCCTTTTTAAGGGGGTAGAGCCTCTTGGCTGTGCACATGTTTGCACTGAATTTTGTTATTTTGTATGCGGGGCATACAGTTGTTTTGTTGGTATTGTTTGTGGGTATGCGGGGCATACAGTGAATTGGTGGTATGCGGGGCATACTTTGTTTTTTGGTGTTGCTTGGTTGTTTTGTTAGTAATGTTTGGTACGCAGGGCGTACGTTGTTGGTTTGTTTGTGTGTGTTGTGCACTTGTATGTATGAATCTTATGAAATACTTGTTCGAATGATGTGTTTACACCCATGTGTAGTACTTTTCTTTATGATATTGTGATATATATGTTTATAGTACCTTGTAGATTGATTACATATGGTATCGCCTAGATACGAAATGAATCATTAGAGATGGAATGTGGAATGATGGTATGGTATGGACACCTCGGGGAGGTTTTCAGGGTCGGTAGAGCTGATAGGAAATGATGGTGCTGACGGATCACCTACATCCATATGTTTGAACTAACGCCACAAATGATGGCTATGTTTTGTATAAGTACATTACGATGTGTGTAAATGATATATCACATAGATATACATTATGGGATTATATGGGTAGTTACTAATACACCTATTTAAGTAAAGCGACTTCGGGACGAAGTCTTTTTAAGGGGGGTAGATTGAAATACCCCTAATAAATTAAATATTGATTAAACATATAATCAATTAAATTAAGGCCTAAACATGCCTTAAAAATAAATTCAACACAATAAGTTTAACAGAAAGCAAGAGTTACACCCTTTGACCTTTTAGGGTGATTAAATATCCAAACGAAATCCGTTTGCTCTAAAATTTTAACCTGAGCCTTATAGTACATACATGAACATATTAAAACCATTTCCAAGGGAAACCAAGCTCAGAAACTCATTTGAACACAAAATGTGCACTAAGCTTCCTTAAAGCACATTTTTGTGAGATTGTCTCCAAAATGAGTCCTATTTAATTTTAGGGTCTTAAATACCCTTAAATATACTAATGTGAGATAATTTACCACATTGAAATGTATAAATCAAGTTTTTTAAAAAAAACCAAAAATGTGTGCATTGTTTTGTGAATAATAACCAAATAGTGCAAAAATAACATTTTATCTCTTAATCATGTCTATGGTCAATGTATTCTCTTGAACTTGGCTGCTATATTACCGCCAGTTTAAGGCTTATAACATAGCATGTTACCATCCCCAAAAGCTGTTAAAGGTGAGTCACCATCCTTACTTAAATAAAGTAACATAAGTACATTATTTTTATAATATTAACACATAGCCTTATTCCTTCCAATCCCATCTGATCATTACCGTCTGTCTATTTGCCCACCTTATCCACTTGCAACCTGCAAGCCACCGAAATGTCACATACACAGACATAAGCCTATACATATATATATATATATATATATACATATTATACACTATGGCCACATCACCTTCTTTTTCTACGGTACTACTACCACCTACCGTACTACTACTACTTATATTCCTAATCAACTTGTCCGACAATGCCTGCAAGAATAAGAGTTCATTTCAGGCATGGGAAACTTCCTAAACAAAAAAAAAAATAGCTAGGAAAAGACCATTGCCCAGCCTAACATCTACCACATTATCATTACCGACTCTTTTTTTTTCATCACCGTCTTCCTCCTTCGGTCTTAAAGCTTCCCAGCCTCCTTTGTTGTTCTTCCACCGTGAACATACACTCATCTTCCATGGTTGCTGCTACTTGCTGTAGGTAAGTATTTTTGACTCAAAAAAATGCCCATTTCTTCCTCTCTATTTCAGGTAGTATATGCCCAGTGTTCCCAGCTCAAATTTTCCTTCTTTATGTACAAACAGAGGAGGTTCTCGCCTGGAAATAGAAGAAGGAAAGGGAAGCCAACTTAGCTAACTCTTTAAGGTGAAAGCATGCTAGAAACGAGTCCATTACTTCCTACTATATCACCGTTTCTTTCCAGTTTTTTTTCCCAGCTTGTCTTGTCTTCTTCACGTAATAAACAGAGGGAACAGAACCCATGAAACTCTCTTTTGCTACTACTTGACCATGAGTAATACTCCCACTTCCATGGCTGTTAACTCCTGCACTAGGTAAGCCCCCATGTTAAGTGTTTGCTCATTCTCTTCCTCTCCTTCTCCTCTTTCCAATGAGCCCAACCATTCCCATTTCCATCCAGTTCTTGTGTGTGAAGAGGAGCTTGAAGATAGGGGTATACTCGGCGGGAAACCAGAAAAAAAAGGGAAGAAGACTTGATAAACTTTCAAGGTACTTTTTGTAACACCCCTACCATTAATACAATGCTTACCGTCCAATCTCCTTACATATCAGATACACGCAGCGGATAAATACTTACATACAATGGGTGATACAATGCCGTTAGTCACCCATGTGACTAACAAGGCTACTACCTCTACATACAGCATCGGTCTGATGGACCGGAATCCCGAGTACTACATATCTACAATACATTCTCCATTTACCAAGTACTACTACAATCTTCATTCAATACGATACTCCAAGTACAATACAATACAATCTACATACCGAGATTACTAGGATCCTTATACAAGTGTAATACCTCTTCCAAGTTCATACGTACTCAATATGAGACTACTTACTACCCATTCCTCACAACTACTTACTTCCTAGATACGAGGATTTGCCGCCGGCCTCTTACCTTGACCACATCCGCTTCGGGTACCTGCACACTAAAAACGTTCCCCCTAGGGGGTCAGCTTTCGCTGCGCATGATAACCGCATACCCCGCGTACTAGTGAGGGTACGCCGACCACTTGGTCGTATACATGCGGTTCATTTTCATACAAACATACATGCATACATGCTCTTATACACAATACAATAATACTTACGCAAGACATACATACATACACTTCATTCATACAAGGAGTACAATACAACCGTCAAATACATACTTACCTTCTTCCGAATACACATACTCAATACATGCACAATTTACAATACTTGTTAGCTTCATTGGTCCACCCGGGTTAATCGGGTGGAGATTACTCTTGTACTCGTTACTCCATACATACGCATACATACTCATACTCATACTCATACTCATACATACTTGCTTACTTTCTCTTACTCGAGTTAAGTCGTCGGGACCTCCGGCCCGGGGAACTACTCGGTCCCACCACCGGGATTTACTTGGTTCACTAATCCAGGATGCTACCCACTTAAGGGATTTGGGCCGTGGACCAGCTTAAGAACCAGGAATCGGATCCAACCTCTTGTGTCTCCTCATCCTCACGCGTGGCCGAAGCTATATCGGACTTCTACTCATTCCAGTTTACTCACTTAAGTTAGGAGTTAGGTGGTTAGGAATTAGCAGAAGTCATTCATACAAGCCACATACACATTTACAATGCTCAATACTCATTTATACAAAAATACAATACAATACTTAAGTACAATACAAGATTCGAATACCATTCATCATCATTCATAAATTTCATGAATTATACAAACTAGTGTTCAAGACAATAAATATCCAGAACAGCTGGAGTCAAGCACAGGTAAGTGCAATATAGTCCGATTCGTGCATTTATCTTATTTAGGTGATCAAATAAGCACACAAATCGGGGTAACCAGATTAGGATACAGGGCATGAAGAAATCATACCGTTCACCGTCGTACGTGTTTCCAAACGTTCCTTCGGTGTCACAAATCAAGTCCTATTATATACATACAATTGAATGGTTAATTACCTACAATTACTTAGCTTGTACTCTTACTATGTTTCCTAACTCATACTTACTATGTTCTTATACTTCTTACACTTACACATTACTTACTTATTTTTCATTACCTTAAGTTTTATTCTCTTACTTAAGATTGGCTTGCTTACATACATGCATATATGTATATGTGGGTATACATATATATATATATACATATATATATAATTATTATTTAAAATAATTTTTTTTTTGTCAGGACCGGACTTGCGACCGACCTTGCAAGTCCGGTCCATTCCAGTAGCTCAGGTTACGGAAATTCTTCTGGCCGACCGGACTTGCATGTCCGGTCGCAAGTCCGGTCCATTCCAGAAGGTTTCATCGGGGAATTTTTCTGGTCCGACCGAACTTGCAAGTCCGGTCGCAAGTCCGGTCGATTCCAGTAGCTTTCTGACGGGAAAATTTTCTGCTCGACCGGACTTGCAAGTCCGGTCGCAAGTCCGGTCGATTCCAGAAGCTTTCCCGTCTTTGTAAATCTGGGCTCGACCGAACTTGCAAGTCCGGTCGCAAGTCCGGTCGCAAGTCCGGTCCGGCCTAGTATTTGCATTTTAAATTCTGTTTTCAGTTCTCTCTTTCACCCATTACTTCCCCATTGTTCCCACACTTATTCCCACATGTTTTAACACTTATTAAACCTCCTAATACACCTTAGTTCATCCACCAACCTCCTTACTAATTCCATCAATCAACTTACACAAATTCCTCACTTCTTTTCCAACGAATGTAACAGTTTTTGTTTACTTACGCTACAGATTCCTAACCCAACTTCTACCATTCAATACTTCCCCTACCAATGTCACTCCTAGCATCCCGAATATATTTCCAAGCAATTACACATCTATACCCAAGTCCAACACTCTTGTCACCAATTCTTACACACTAATTCTTCCTAACTTCTCCAATGTATTTCTATACACTTTGTTACAGATTTTGCACTTCTCATTCCTCATGCCACAACTACCATTCCATAGCTACTAAACATCTCTACTAATCCAAATACATATCTTGGTTTTCCCATTCACCAAGTCATCAATACATATACATATCCTATCAAAATTTTGCCATAGTTCCTCTACATTTCTTACTCCTCCACATATGTACTTTCTCATCAAACTCATTCCTAAACTAGCCAAACCACAAGGGTTCTACCAGCACACACACAAAATCTTAGTACACCATTACTTCCTCAATCCACATTACTAATGCACATACACAATACACTTGGCTCTAAGGCCTACAATTCACATACTAATCCTCAAATACTCAAAACTTCATAAACTTCAATACTAGTACATTAGTTTGGGTTATTTTATTTGTCCACCCATTCTCATTATCCCAATGCATTAAATTTACCATTCAAGAAAGAGTTCTTACCTTAAACTCTTATTTCCTTCTTTCTTCTTCATCTCTCCTTCTTCTCTCTTTCTTGCCCAAATCGGCCATGTGGGGAATGGAGTTTCCAAACTCCATTCCCATCACCCAATGAATACAAAACACTACAATTAATATACTAACCCTTAAATTAATGCCAATTCATTGAAGTGTTTGAAATGAGATTTCTAGGGTTTACCTTTGGAGAGTTTTAGAAGGGGTTTTAGCCCTTGGTTCAAGAAGGTGAATCCACCACCATTGCTAGGTTGATATTTTGCTCAAAGGAGAGAGAGAAAATAAGGCATTACAAAGGGGCAAAAATCGGTTATGGAGTAAGGTGGAGAAAACATGAGTTTTTCGTATAGATTTTTATCTTAATGGAGAGAGGAGACTCCAAGCTTTACATTGATGCCATTTCCTCTTTGAATGGGGAAAACCCATGGAGATGAACTTCCTCATTTTTGGATTTTGAAAAGAGAGAAGTGTAGAGGATGATGAGGGGATTACAAATATGTAATTATTTTTGTGATTGGAGCTCACATGGAGGTAGAGCATGGGAGAGAAGTGGGAGTTGCCATTGTTGTTGTTGGGGGAGCTCCAAAATCGCAGCCCAAGGGAGGAGGAAGAGGGAGAGTACGATGGAGGGGGAGAGGAAAGAGAGAGGTGAGTGAAAATGTGAGAGTGAGGTGAGAGGGAAGGAAATAAAGTAGCTTTACTTTATTGCTTTTTGCTTTTTGGCTCTCTTATTTAGTTAGCTAGTTACATGTGTGTGTGAGGGAGTTATTTGACTGATAAAAACCGGCCCCCTACAGTTATACTAGCTGGAGCATTTTTCGTCTTTTACAGAAAGTGCTCGTTATTTTACCCGGTTTAGATACTGTTCACTTACCGGGCCCGTTTCCCGGAATTTCTTTTTTAATTATTTTTATTGGTTATTAAGCTTCCATAAATGCTTAATAATTATTATTTAATGATTTATATTTTTTTACGGGTTCGTTTGACCACTTAAAGTCACGTTTCCGGGTTTTCTCGAAAAACGTGCTCTAAAGCTCTATTAGCGTTTTAATTCATTATTTGGATCCGTTTTCTTCGGGAGTTGTTCCCATATATTGTTTAGGCCTTATTAAGCCTTTAGAATCCATATACTACACTAACCAAGGTCTCATACCTCCTATGGTTACTTAACGCTTATTTAGCGTTTTCCGCTTTTTAAACGTTTATTTATTTCTTTTGAATTAATTTTTCCTTACCAATATTACTTAGGCGTCGTTAGGCCCTTAAATACGTATTAGATTAATTTTAATCCCTATATTTAAGTTCAGGGTATTTCAATCTACCCCCCTTAAGAACTTTGTCCTCAAAGTTGTTCGAGGTTATGGGATTACTATACTTACTCCTTTATACTTGTCTAGTGCCAAAGTCATACATCCTTCTTCCTTACCATTCCCAATCCATTCCTCAGGGTTCCTAAATACCATACCATACCAATGTACAATAATTACTCCCATCCGCGTTCCTACCAACCATCCGGTTCCTCATTACAAACTCTATACGTACATACAGTGCAAAGCTATTACCCAAGCAATGCAATACACATACAATCCCTCAGGCACCAAGTTCATCTAGACACAAGACTCCTCTATGTCCCGCTGCCTTTGGAATAATACAACATACTACACTACTACCTACTCCGGTATACGCTTCTAGCAAATCCTCATTCTCCATGCTAAGGGAAATTCTTTCGCTACCACCAATTAAAAATTTTCTAAAACACACAACTCCAAATTCCAATTTATATTCATTACTTCTATCCTATGTGATTCTTGTGACCACTTAAGGGGAGCTTCAAGAATCATTCGACCCTGATGTGATCAGCACCAGTGTTGAACTATCTTTCCACCCCAATTTGTGTTCGGTTTCCCTCGATCTGATCAGGATCAAGTTCGACTTCCCACATCAGTTTCAAACAAGCAACCAATTTAGTTGTTTTCGTTTTCTATCTTTTTACTCTTCTAGTCATGATTACGAATTCATACATCTCCAAAGGATGGAATTAGTCCATCAATCATCCTCACTCTACTTCCCAAATACTTTACTCCGAGATTCAATCCCTAAGTGCTCATTCCATCAACCTTCGCTACTTTCATCCGTTACTTTCCGACATCTAACTAGGGATTACCATACTTGTAGAATTTAGTTGTTCTCAATTTACTTCCCATAACTTACATACGAATACACTACTCATGGGCTACATTCCTCTACTACTCTCAATCGTTTCATACTACTTCTTCAAAGGCTATAATACTTGTGGAGCTCCGTCCACTACTCATTACTTTTCTTTTACTAATACTCTTACATGGTGTTACAGGGTAGGTATATCCATCCCATGGTATTTGCATCTCTCATGCCTAGTTACCATAATTACAATATGAATGAATACTTATGTTTATTTAACATAGTATCAATCATCAATTCGATTCTCATTTGTGTTATGCACATTATGGTTTATGTGTTTTATTTATAAAATCCACATTATGCTGTTTTCGCTCTACCCCCCTTAAAAGGGATTACGTCCACGTAATCTACCATATGTTATTATTACTAAACATTGGTTTAGTCAATTGAGCAATCTGAAGCGTTTTAGCTTCTTTACGGTTTGTTACATAATATGCCCTTGTCAAAGGGTCCTAATCATAATGATGGTTTAGTCTTTGTACCAAGGATTCCTATATGAGTTTATTTACTCGTAACTAATTCGGTTCCAGCCTATTAGGCTTCAAGGCATTAATAGCCATTGTACTATACTTACTAGGTATATTATCTCCAAGCTAGGGCCCACTAGCTTCTGCTGCGCGACCCCGATGACTTGGGTTATTCACCCTTCTTGTTATCCTTAATGTGCTATACATCACCTTTTTATCCGTCTATTATGGGAATAAGGTTTACTAAACAATTGCGGTATTCTTTTACCGTGTTTGAACTATAATTAGTTTTAGATTGTAACCAGCTCTCTGGTAATCTACTGCACATGCTATTCGTGCTTCCACGATTATTCACTATGTTCCTCCGACTTATTGTCGGGCGAGGTTAAGTCACTAATTAGTTGTAGTGCTTCCTCTGGCATCCATAGTTTCTGAATCATACCAGTTCTTCTGGTTCAGTACAAGTGTTCTTTACTTGTATGACCTTGCATTTCTATGCGTCGGTCCTAGTGACTTTGTTAAGTCTCCTTTCACCCTTTTATTCCTCTGGAATTCACATCTTGTGATTGTTGGTGTATTGTACACTCTTCGTGCTTCTTTGGCCTTAGGCCGCACGGTTTGTTGCTAAGCTTGCTTAACTGGCTAGTGTCATGTTCGTTGGTGAAAAGAAAGGTCTACTACAGTTTACATTTTCCATATCCCTAGCTACCCCATTAGATCATTAGCTGCACAAGTGTAATACCAAAACACTCAGTCATACAGAGTGCAGAGGCGTAAACACTTGACAGTAAGTCACTTATGTGATAGGAAAGAATATTTATGCCTGTCATCTCGTACTTATACTCCGTGTCATTATCTGCTACTCCCTCATATCGGTCGCTTGTTGCGCACCGTATTGTTACTCATTATACAACATCGCTTTTACTGTTTCTGTTACTGTGATAGTTTCTCTATACTCACTGCCATTGTCATTGGCACCATTTCCTTATGGTATGAATACCCTGGGGTTTCCAATGTTCGTGTGTATGACGGTTGTCGTAGCATACCACGATACTAATATCTTCCCATTGTGGGGATGTTTCATTCTCATTTAGGTTTCATGTGTAGGTTAGCTTACCTCACATTATTCAATCATTTATGATCCAACTTACCAAGCATCTTGGTTGGCAATGGATGAAATACTTTATCGGTTTACAAGCTCTCTTGAGCGTCGGTTATTCATGGTGTGCAATGTGCACTCACATTGCTTGTTTTTGACAATTACTGTCTCCTTAGTGCTGAGCATTGATCATAGGCTCTAGCTGTGCCATTTATTTTGGTAAGTAAATCACCGGGACATCCCAAGAAACTTCAAGGGTTTTCTGGTCCCGTTCTCCAATTGAGGAGTACTCTGTCATTGGTAAATGAGGGTTCTTGTTGAGGGGGTTTGTTTCCACTCTTAAGTCCCATGACAAGGTTTACTATGTTGGTGTTTACACAGTGGTTCACCACATGCTTGGGTGCATATGGAGTATACTTACTCCTTTAAGTCGTAATGGTTTGGAAATCTCATTTCCTTATCCCATCGTCCCTTGGCAATATCTATTGCGTAGGCTTTATTGTTATAGTAGATGGAAGCCTTTACTAAGGGTTCACATCTCCACCACATCGGTGGTCTTTGGTTAACAAGAGGTACCTTTCCTCGGGTTTCTCGCAGTGTCCAAGTGTGGACTAGGCCAATGTTGGCATAATCATGATTCTTATGCCCCTGTGCTACCATTGCTACAGAAGGCATGAAGGTAATTAAAAGCCTGTCAACTGTATACTAGACTGATGTTCTAGTGACAGTGACCCTGAGTTGGCCATTACTCTAAGCCACTCAGGATGTTGGGTTTGAATTGATGGTCCAGTTGTTGATTTCTTGTCGTATGAGGCAATATCTCTAGCAAGTCTTGTTATCAAATGGTGTGGGTTATGCAACCGTTAGGGTTTATATAACATATTAGATTGGCGGCTTTTAAGCCTCATTGTTGCAAGCTATGCTCTTCGTAATCTGTTCATACACGTTTCCACTTCTCGTATACTCCATAGGTTGGAGGTATTATTGGGCTCCATGGTAAGTCGTGACATCACGCTTCCGTTCACAGGAGATCCTTTGGGCAATCTGGTGTTAATCAGTGCCTTTTTCATAATTTAGGGTATTCCCTGTTAAGTGAAATCCCTTCGGTGTCCTAACCGAGTGTTCGTTTAGCTTTCGTGCTCATATCATTACACTTGTTTAACTGTTGTTAACGCAGACACCCTTCAAGGATCGCTCCTGGGTGTTGGTAGTTATGCCGTTTCATCCGGCTAATATTGCGATGTGTTGTTACTATACCGCCCTGTGGTATTGTATTTTGAGTTATCCCCTTGTGGGTTATAGCGTCTCCCGTTCTTGGGTAGACTGTTTATACTTGCTCCTAGTGCTTCAGCCTAGGTTGAATATCCTCTTTAATGACGGATTATACTTCGCGATAATCTTCTGATGGCTCTTGGGAATTCTGTCCCATTTGTTGAGCATCGTTGTGATTACCTTAGGCAACTGCCTTACTGTGTCTAGGCTGGGTATACTTTTCAGCTGTCAGGTATTTGCTTGATGTCGTTGAGACGTATCCAATGTCTATACTGGCTAGTTTGTGCTCTTTGCACTTTCTAGTTCTTATTCCTTATCTTCAGATGGGTTCTCTAAGTTCCTTTATGCTTGATCTTCTGAGGTGTACAGTTGTTCTGGTTTGAACTTACTGATGGTCCGTAGAACGGAGTTGACTACTTCCCGTGCTTCGCACACTACATGTATACATACGTGGGGTACCATGTTGATACGTTACCACTTACCCGACTACTTGTCAGGCCCACAAGCTCCTTCGGGGTGCGGTTGTCCCACATCCCATAATTGGGTACACTCGTAGTGTTCGTCACACGCCTAGGTGAAGTATTCTATTGTCAACTCCTCTTGTATCATGGTATGATACTCACCGTAATTCTATTGATTTGGTGTCAAAATCCAAGGTTTTAAAAGAAAGGTTTGTGGTTGAAAGATAGTTTGGTTTCAAAATCGTGGTACGGTGTGGAAAGAAGTTCCTCATGGCATAGCCATGTTCGAAGTCTTGACCAAGTCTAGCTCCTCGCTGACTGGTATGTTCTAAATGCAGTGGTTAGGCCGTCAGGCCTTTCCATGGTCTCATTCCTCCAGTTCCAGGATTTGTGATCCTATAGTCGCTTCTTGCAGCCACGGTACATTACTATGTATCTGTGGTGTGTTAGAGTTCCTTTACATATTTCTGTCCTTACTGCACTTGCCGTGGCAAGTGCGTGGTACTGGTGGTTTTTGAATAATCATATACCGATCACGGTACTGTTTCCACTCGCATTTGTTAGTCGTATTGACTCTTTCCTTGATCTTATTGATCTATAATTGGTATACTCGATCCTTTAGGTAGCTTCGCAATGATCTTGACGTGATTGTTGATAATCGGGATGTTTCTCCAATCCTTGGAGACTCCCATTCTATTTGGTTTAGTGTCATTCCTTGTGGCTCGTTCCCACACTTTTGTGGTGGTTACTGAGCCTACTTGTTTAGGCACTACTCTTGTAGTCCTATTAGGATTGTATCTCATGGTTGTTCTTATAGTTGTCTGAGCTATATTGGCCAGGTATTGCAACCTTTTGGCGTTGTAGTTTGGAGTTAGTCGCGTTTGACTATGTCCTTAGTCAGTTGGTATACCGTTGGTGGTATTATTCAAATATTACTATCCCGTAGACTTGTGTCGGGTTTCGTTTCTGATTCCTTTTCCATTCTGTTGCACGGTTAGTGCTTCTTCCTGCTGCTGGTTGGCTAGCTGGGTTTCGCGACTGCTAAGCACGTCGCCCCATGCTGTTGTAAGTTGCAGCCTCCCCGTGGTTAAAGTGCTCATTCTACCGCTATTTGAGTGCGGGTATTGTGGTTCAACCGGGATCCAGTTCCGGGCTTCCAATCCTTGGAATTTACCATACGTAGGTTCTTGTTTACTGTGTGATTGCTTCACAACTGCCAGATCGGGTTTCCCCGAGTATGAGAGGACTTTCCTTCTCTCTGGCGTCCTTTCCCAAGTTGTACCATGGGGTTCGCGGTGGGCGGGACTGGTATTGTAGGCCTCCGGTACTCACCGGTAGTTCCTAACTAACATATCTCTAATGCTAATACTCAGCCCTTAGCCCTAAGCTTCTAATTCTTAACTCGGTAATCCTAACTCGGTATTTCCAGTCATCAGAGCGATACTTCGCTCTGATACCACTTTTTGTAAAACCCCTACCATTAATACAATGCTTACCGTCCAATCTCCTTACATATCAGATACACGCAGCGGATAAATACTTACATACAATGGGTGATACAATGCCGTTAGTCACCCACGTGACTAACAAGGCTACTACCTCTACATACAGCATCGGTCTGATGGACCGGAATCCCGAGTACTACATATCTACAATACATTCTCCATTTACCAAGTACTACTACAATCTTCATTCAATACGATACTCCAAGTACAATACAATACAATCTACATACCGAGATTACTAGGATCCTTATACAAGTGTAATACCTCTTCCAAGTTCATACGTACTCAATATGAGACTACTTACTACCCATTCCTCACAACTACTTACTTCCTAGATACGAGGATTTGCCGCCGGCCTCTTACCTTGACCACATCCGCTTCGGGTACCTGCACACTAAAAACGTTCCCCCTAGGGGGTCAGCTTTTGCTGCGCATGATAACCGCATACCCCGCGTACTAGTGAGGGTACGCCGACCACTTGGTCGTATACATGCGGTTCATTTTCATACAAACATACATGCATACATGCTCTTATACACAATACAATAATACTTACGCAAGACATACATACATACACTTCATTCATACAAGGAGTACAATACAACCGTCAAATACATACTTACCTTCTTCCGAATACACATACTCAATACATGCACAATTTACAATACTTGTTAGCTTCATTGGTCCACCCGGGTTAATCGGGTGGAGATTACTCTTGTACTCGTTACTCCATACATACGCATACATACTCATAATCATACTCATACTCATACATACTTGCTTACTTTCTCTTACTCGAGTTAAGTCGTCGGGACCTCCGGCCCGGGGAACTACTCGGTCCCACCACCGGGATTTACTTGGTTCACTAATCCAGGATGCTACCCACTTAAGGGATTTGGGCCGTGGACCAGCTTAAGAACCAGGAATCGGATCCAACCTCTTGTGTCTCCTCATCCTCACGCGTGGCCGAAGCTATATCGGACTTCTACTCATTCCAGTTTACTCACTTAAGTTAGGAGTTAGGTGGTTAGGAATTAGCAGAAGTCATTCATACAAGCCACATACACATTTACAATGCTCAATACTCATTTATGCAAAAATACAATACAATACTTAAGTACAATACAAGATTCGAATACCATTCATCATCATTCATAAATTTCATGAATTATACAAACTAGTGTTCAAGACAATAAATATCCAGAACAGCTGGAGTCAAGCACAGGTAAGTGCAATATAGTCCGATTCGTGCATTTATCTTATTTAGGTGATCAAATAAGCACACAAATCGGGGTAACCAGATTAGGATACAGGGCATGAAGAAATCATACCGTTCACCGTCGTACGTGTTTCCAAACGTTCCTTCGGTGTCACAAATCAAGTCCTATTATATACATACAATTGAATGGTTAATTACCTACAATTACTTAGCTTGTACTCTTACTATGTTTCCTAACTCATACTTACTATGTTCTTATACTTCTTACACTTACACATTACTTACTTATTTTTCATTACCTTAAGTTTTATTCTCTTACTTAAGATTGGCTTGCTTACATACATGCATATATGTATATGTGGGTATACATATATATATATATATATATATATATATATAATTATTATTTAAAATATATATTTTTTTTTTTTTGTCAGGACCGGACTTGCGACCGACCTTGCAAGTCCGGTCCATTCCAGTAGCTCAGGTTACGGAAATTCTTCTGGCCGACCGGACTTGCATGTCCGGTCGCAAGTCCAGTCCATTCCAGAAGGTTTCATCGGGGAATTTTTCTGGTCCGACCGAACTTGCAAGTCCGGTCGCAAGTCCGGTCGATTCCAGTAGCTTTCTGACGGGAAAATTTTCTGCTCGACCGGACTTGCAAGTCCGGTCGCAAGTCCGGTCGATTCCAGAAGCTTTCCCGTCTTTGTAAATCTGGGCTCGACCGAACGTGCAAGTCCGGTCCGGCCCAGTATTTGCATTTTAAATTCTGTTTTCAGTTCTCTCTTTCACCCATTACTTCCCCATTGTTCCCACACTTATTCCCACATTTTTTAACACTTATTAAACCTCCTAATACACCTTAGTTCATCCACCAACCTCCTTACTAATTCCATCAATCAACTTACACAAATTCCTCACTTCTTTTCCAACGAATGTAACAGTTTTTGTTTACTTACGCTACAGATTCCTAACCCAACTTCTACCATTCAATACTTCCCCTACCAATGTCACTCCTAGCATCCCGAATATATTTCCAAGCAATTACACAACTATACCCAAGTCCAACACTCTTCACCAATTCTTACACACTAATTCTTCCTAACTTCTCCAATGTATTTCTATACACTTTGTTACAGATTTTGCACTTCTCATTCCTCATGCCACAACTACCATTCCATAGCTACTAAACATCTCTACTAATCCAAATACATATCTTGGTTTTCCCATTCACCAAGTCATCAATACATATACATATCCTATCAAAATTTTGTCATAGTTCCTCTACATTTCTTACTCCTCCACATATGTACTTTCTCATCAAACTCATTCCTAAACTAGCCAAACCACAAGGGTTCTACCAGCACACACACAAAATTTAGTACACCATTACTTCCTCAATCCACATTACTAATGCACATACACAATACACTTGGCTCTAAGGCCTACAATTCACATACTAATCCTCAAATACTCAAAACTTCATAAACTTCAATACTAGTACATTAGTTTGGGTTCTTTTATTTGTCCACCCATTCTCATTATCCCAATGCATTAAATTTACCATTCAAGAAAGAGTTCTTACCTTAAACTCTTATTTCCTTCTTTCTTCTTCATCTCTCCTTCTTCTCTCTTTCTTGCCCAAATCGGCCATGTGGGGAATGGAGTTTCCAAACTCCATTCCCATCACCCAATGAATACAAAACACTACAATTAATATACTAACCCTTAAATTAATGCCAATTCATTGAAGTGTTTGAAATGAGATTTCTAGGGTTTACCTTTGGAGAGTTTTAGAAGGGGTTTTAGCCCTTGGTTCAAGAAGGTGAATCCACCACCATTGCTAGGTTGATATTTTGCTCAAAGGAGAGAGAGAAAACAAGGCATTACAAAGGGGCAAAAATCGGTTATGGAGTAAGGTGGAGAAAACATGAGTTTTTCGTATAGATTTTTATCTTAATGGAGAGAGGAGACTCCAAGCTTTACATTGATGCCATTTCCTCTTTGAATGGGGAAAACCCATGGAGATGAACTTCCTCATTTTTGGATTTTGAAAAGAGAGAAGTGTAGAGGATGATGAGGGGATTACAAATATGTAATTATTTTTGTGATTGGAGCTCACATGGAGGGTAGAGCATGGGAGAGAAGTGGGAGTTGCCATTGTTGTTGTTGGGGGAGCTCCAAAATCGCAGCCCAAGGGAGGAGGAAGAGGGAGAGTACGATGGAGGGGGAGAGGAAAGAGAGAGGTGAGTGAAAATGTGAAAGTGAGGTGAGAGGGAAGGAAATAAAGTAGCTTTACTTTATAGTTTTTTGCTTTTTGGCTCTCTTATTTAGTTAGCTAGTTACATGTGTGTGTGAGGGAGTTATTTTACTGATAAAAACCGGCCCCCTACAGTTATACTAGCTGGAGCATTTTTCGTCTTTTACAGAAAGTGCTCGTTATTTTACCCGGTTTAGATACTGTTCACTTACCGGGCCCGTTTCCCGGAATTTCTTTTTTAATTATTTTTATTGGTTATTAAGCTTCCATAAATGCTTAATAATTATTATTTAATGATTTATAATTTTTTTACGGGTTCGTTTGACCACTTAAAGTCACGTTTCCGGGTTTTCTCGAAAAACGTGCTCTAAAGCTCTATTAGGTTTTAATTCATTATTTGGATCCGTTTTCTTCGGGAGTTGTTCCCATATATTGTTTAGGCCTTATTAAGCCTTAGAATCCATATACTACACTAACCGTGTAACACCCCTAATACGCACATGATACTAATGAAATCGCAGCGGAATAATCAACTAAACAGTAACTAATGCTTCGGTGCTACAACGCCGTCAACCACCACGTGGTTGACAAGGCAGAATAAATACAATTGACCGGTCTGATGATCAGACTCCCGAGCATAAAACTAATCCATAAATACATTATATACAATACCGAGTGTTTACAAACATCCTTCACTGCATAATAACACTGTATACGCAACAACCAAAGTATATAACGCCACAGGAGAACAGGCGCATCCCGGGCCAACATCCAGAGTAAACAAAAGGGATTACATCCTAGGATCTAAAGCCACTCCGCTTCTTCGATCCTCATCCTGCAGTATAAGAAATATGGATCCCCCGAGGGGGTCAGCAACCTTGGCTGGTATGGCTAAGCGCAGCCCATCGGCTACCGGGATACGCGCGCTACTTGTCATTATAACATGGCATTCAATTATATACATATCATAACATAACATGGAGCATGGCATCAATGGTGCATAGCCCAACAACACATACACAGTGGATTTTCACTCCACGATAACAAACCACAAGGGTCAAATAACATAAGAGCCTAGAGAGTGATTCACTCTCATATCAAGCTCGTTAAACACACTCATTACCGTTCTGTTAGACGAACGAGTAACTTAAGTCACAGATGGTTCGGATTTAGTGACCCGAACACACCACACAAACACAGGTTCCCACTAAACCGATCATAAGTCAGAATAGGTAAGCTTTGGAAGAAGCTAGCGGGAGATCGAACGCCAAATTAAGGAGAACAATCTTAACAACATAAGAGTCGAATCTGATTCAGATATCTACTCTTAACTTACATGCATGACCGGATAACCGGATTCCTCACTTCCCAGTTAACACTTGTTAGAAGTTCATAGTGGAACTAACAACCACACATATAGGTAGTAAGTCATGTAGACACACACAGGGGAATTGAGTCACAACATTACATCACAATAATATGAACAACTGTAAACTCATTACATGTTTAAATCTTATACGTTGTAACACACAGAAAACATACAACCACACAAACCGGTGTAAACCGCTAGGCAACAGACTGCAAGAAAACCATACCTTGGTCCTTGCCTCGTTGGTTTCCTCCGTAGGTCACTCCTATACATAATTCAAGAACGTCGGTTAATTAACTTACTTAACCTCCAAATTTACTAAGTTTTAACACAATTGTATGAACATGTTTTAATGTCTATCTTACCCTAGGTTGCCTTCATTATACACCCTAGGGTTAACTACATAAGTCACATTCTTTTCTGTTTTTTTTTTTTTTTTTTTTTTTTTTTTTTTACAAGTTTAGGTCCGACCGACCTTGCCGACCGAACTTACCCAAGTTCGGTCGATTCCAGAATACATTTCCGTTAAAAATTTTCTACTCCGACCGAACTTACCAAGTTCGGTCCTATGTTCGGGTCTTTTCCCGAGAGTTTCTTCCCTTTTGTAAATTTAGCCCGACCGAACTTACCATGTCCGGTCCTAAGTTCGGCCTTTTCCAGTAACTCAATCCGTACTCAAAATACAGGCCCGACCGACCTTGCAAGTCCGGTCCCCAAGGTCGGTCTTTTCCAGAGCCAATTCTCGCAGGGTAAACTGGGCTCGACCGAACTTGCAAGTTCGGTCGCAAGTTCGGTCTGCCCAGACCTTGTTTCCTTGTCACATTCAACTCCAACTTCACCCCATACAACCTAGTACCCCCTAACCTCATTGGGCACTTCAAACACACCTTAAGACATCCTTAAACACTCATAAAACTCTTTATCTAATTCCTTAAACCTTTACTTATTTCTTCACACAAATTCCTAACACTTACAACATTTTACACTAGGTTTCTAAATGGTGTTTCTCACCTATGATAACTACTATCCCAAAATGTTTTCTCCTTATCTTAACATCATCTCCCAAGCATCATCTCTCACCCCAATTCCTTATATCCTTCTTGAAACTCTTTCCTAGTGCACACTTTCTCCTTAGTTACCAAAGTTTTGCCTAAGTATTCTCTAAGTCCAAATGGCTTTGGTACATACTAAAATCTCAAGCTCATGGCCTAAGTCCTTGTTACATCCCAAATCACCTTAATGCATGTTTCTTACACAAGAACAACACTTAACCATTTTAATTACTCCTTAACTTATCAAACTCATTTTAACACTTAGAACTTCACATTTGTTACCCAAATTTTGACATAGGTTTCCTAGAACATTACTAACCCAAAACACATTGTTTTTACCAACAAAACCAAGAACACTAAAAATCCATCAAGCATTATTATACACAACACTTCACTCACAAGGCACTACATCACAATATAGTGCACAATTTAAATTGCATGCACTTAGGCCCTTAAATGACATGGCTCTTAGGCCCTTAAAATGCACAAATCATAAAACACTGAATTTCCACAATATATTGCCTTTAACCTGCAAATACACTCAACAACACATATGCCTTTTACTAAGCTCTTGAGAATACTTTACTAAGTCATTCCCATTGGCTATTTAGGTAGTTTTAATAAGCATTTATAAGCTCATTTCTCCTAAGGCATTAAAACAACATTAAGTTAGTAGATTTACCTCTTTGCAAAACTCCTTCTTGTTTCCTTTAGAAAACCAATAGAGCACTTGATTTGACAAGCTCTAAACAATTACAAACATTGAAATGAGTATTCAAGCTATAAGCTCCATCTCATTGTAAACCCTAGTTTTACATTGTTTCAAAAATATTAATGTAGTTGTTTTACCTTGCTCTTTGAAGAGAGTTTGAATATCTAGCAAGAGAGGACTCCACCTAGTCCATGAAGAGTTGGAAGAAGCTAGAACAAAGTCACATAAAAGGCTCCTTCAATACATATTTTCGGACATGACAAACAAGGAGGAAAGGAAGTTTGTTTGAGATTCCTTACCTAGAATCCAAGGAGAGTAATAATATGTAGTCAACAAGCTCAAGCTCCTTCAATGGAGAAAACTCCATGGCACGAAATGGTTGTCTTGAAGTTTGGAGAAGATAGAAATGAAGAGCTTGAGGAAGGAAGAGATTGGTGGTGTTGTTTTGATTTGGACAAGTGAGCAAGGTTTTACAAGAGATCAAAGCTTGTGTTTTTAATGGTGGGTGGTGGTTCTATCGTGGAGAACAGGAAGAAGGAAGAAGAGAGGTGGGAAACCGTGTGAGCAAGGAAAGGAAATGAGAGAATGAGATAGAATTTACTTTATGAAGATATTTATACTTATAAAGTAAAAAGGGTACTTAAGTAGTTACTTATTTTGTTAACAAGCTAACAAGGTGGTGTGTCACCAACCTTAAAAACCGGCCCCAAATAGTAGTAGGAGGGTAATTTAGTCTTTGTTTGTCAATTTAATTACTTATACAAACATATGTTACAAAATAGCTTATAAAAGTTACTATTCATAAAACAAGGCACATAGAAGTAAATTTTTGATTTCCCACTAATATAGACACCCAAATGTGATATTATATAGTACACATATATTTAAGAGTAATGATGGACATCTAGCCACTCAAAACTCATTTACAAGACAATTTTCAAAAATGTGCTTTAAGACTCCTTAAAGCCATTTTGTGTTTAAACTTGTTTTCAAGCTTGGTTTTCTTTGGTAATTGGTTAATATTTCATTAGTGTATAAATGAGGTCTTGGTAGTTCATTAGGTCTTAACCAAGTTTATCCCAAGCTTAGAGCACATTTTGGCTCTTATTGACTTTAAAGCACATTTTGTGTTTTCTTTTGTTTAAACTTGTTTACTAATGTTTCTAAGACTCTTTTTAGTCTTAAACCATATTTAAGTGTTTATACAATATAGTAAGGTTTGGGGTATTTCAAACCGAGGTCTCATACCTCCTATGGTTACTTAACGCTTATTTAGCGTTTTCTGCTTTTTAAGCGTTTATTTATTTCTTTTAAATTAATTTTTCCTTACCAATATTACTTAGGCGTCGTTAGGCCCTTAAATACGTATTAGATTAATTTTAATCCCTATATTTAAGTTCGGGGTATTTCAATTAAGCTAGCTTTAGACATGACTTTCAGCTCCCTCTTGGTTCCGTTTTCTTCCTTGTTCTTTTTGACTCATTCTTGCCGTTTATACACATTCATTCAGTGGGGGAACTAACCTCATGAAGTTCCAGCTCACGTGGTCTTGTCTACCAAGGTAAACTAGAGTTTTCTTACCTTGCTGTGTACCATAGCATACTTCTGCATGAATGGAGATTTAATACTTGTTTTTGACTCCTAAAACCAAGCGGTAACAGCCCCTTACCAACCCTAAGAAACCAAGGTAAACATCAAGCCATTAGTAAGCTTAAACTAACCTTAATGACTCCTATATTATGTGGCTGATATATGTCCTCTTTCCATGTGTGAACTGCTGGAGAAAACACCTTGGAGTCTTGGGAAAATTCCTGCACAAACCGTAGGAAGCAAGTCCACATCTAAGGCTTGGAAAAGTGAGTTAAATTACTATATTAATGATTTATTAATTAAGGTTATATGTTAGTTGTGTTAAAAAAAAACTAAACTAATTTAACTTATGTACATGTTTTTAGCCGAGAGCTTGGAGGCTGTGTGGAAGGTATTAGTTGCTGGAAAAACAATGTAAGAATGCTTAACATCTTTACTATATGGTTTCTATGTCATTAGACTATTTAAAAATAGAAGCCGTAGGATTATAATGTAGTTGAGACATGTTGGTTATATATAAATGTTGGTCGTGGGGTATGATGGGTTAGGCAACTTAGTTATTTAATAAAAATACCTTATAACATTTTTAGTTAGTTAATATGGTGTACTAATGACCTATAAGGTCAAGGAAATTAATTATGGGCAAAAACACAATTTATAAAAAATATGGGGCATGGGAAATAAAAGCCGAGAACAATAGGGTTTAAAATAGCTAAACTATGTATTATAATGTTTTATAACATTTTTAGTTGATAATATAAGGTTTAGATGGCATATAATGTCATAGGAATTAATTAAATAATTTTAGGAAACATTAAAGGAAAACTATATATTAAACCGTAAACAATATAGCTTTTATGACATCTATGTGTAATTTTATTCTATGTTATTTATTGTAATAAGGCCAAGTATTTTAGGCCATTTAATTTAATTGTTATATTAAGTTAGAAATGGATTTAAAATGAATTTAGAACAAAGATAGATGTTACCGAAATAGTTTGGGGTTGATTCGCAATTTAAATAAATTTTAGAGGCTTAATGTAAATTAAGGCCGAAAACTGTATATTAAAAAAAACTTATTTCATGAATTTTATAAAGCTTATTAAAATTTGGGGTCAAAATGTAATTCTAGGAAGTTGGGGGCAAAACCGTAATGAAGAGAACTTGTGGTCAAACTAATGGTCAATGGGTCAACAAGGAACATATTAGGTGCCTTGACCGAATTAAAAGATATTAATAATTAAACTATGGCTTTATGGTGTTATCATAAGTTAAGCATGGAATTTATAAAATCTATGGGGTGCAAGTGGTAAATACCAAAAGTTGTGGGTTAAAATGGTTAATATTATACTTTATATCATAAGTATAAAGTTTGGGAATTTTTAGAGTTATATAGATGGTTATATTAATAAAAGTGTATAATATATGGTTTTGTGACATTTACAAAACATATTATATCAAGTGTGGCTAATATGTAAATATGGAAATAAGTGTGTGGCGCAAACTGAAATTAAAAACAGTTTGGGGCTGTTTGGAAAATAATGTAATATAAAACTATAGGTTATACAATTTATAAGTGTTAAAACAATGTAATATAACCCATATGTAACATTATATAATATGTGGGTTAATTGTGCAAATATAGGAAATATATGGTGTTGAAAGAGAGATTTAAAACCAGAGTGTACTGTTCAGTAACTATATATTTATAAACCATATGTTATAATGAATTAATGAAATAAAATGATATAATATAAAGTATGTATAACATTACATAATATATGTGACAAGATTATAAATATAAGGATATATAATGTGCTGAAATGAAATTTAAAACAAAGACCATGGTCTGTTCGGAATTATTGGGTTTATAAAACCATATGATATAATTACAATAAAGTTTCAAGAATATAATATATGGTGAATATAACATGTTATAAAATATGTGGCGAAATTGTAATAAATATAAAGTGTGGGGATTGAAAAGAGAATGGAATAAAACCTATGTGCCTTATCGGCAATAATATAGTTTTATTTTAAACTATAGGTTATAATGTGTTATAAAGTTTAAATGTTATAAATATGATATTTATAACATGGTATAATAATGTGTGGTTAAAATGTAATTAATGGAAACTATGTGAATAAAGAAGTAACAAGTGTAATATATATATATGCCTTACGACAATTAATTATAGTTTTGAAACTATATATCATAAAGTTAAATGAGATATAAGAATATCATATCATATGGTACAAGATATAAGTGTGACATTGTATGATTTTATGTGGTCAAAACTATAGTTATTAAAATTAACATGCTAGCGCATGCATATATATATATATATATACATATATTTATATATCAAAAATAAGGATATAAGCTATGGTATACAATGACATAAAATACTATGGTTAATAAATGATTTTTGAATGGTTAAATAAACCTTGGATGGGAAATAACATGTATATAATACAAAGTTTCATATTTCATTAAGAAATCAATGTTTATATATATACATGTGTAAACCGGCGCAATAACATGCATATATATTATGGTTTACAGGCCATAAAATAGTAAATAATGAATGTTAACTTATTAGTATAATTATATACTATAAAGTCATAAGGTTTTAAATGAATACAACTTGCTACATAAATGAGAAGTTGTATAATATAAGGTATATTAAAGAATAGTAATATACTATGTAATATAAACTAACGTTGCATGGAATGCATGCAACCATAGGTTATAAAATATAACCATGCATGCAACTATAGGTTATAACAATACGTATGCATGCGATGTAACAATGGAATTAAATATGCGAGAACGAACGAATTTGTATTAAGCGTAATGCTTATAAACACTACGAGATTGGAAAATATAATTCTTACGTTTGAAAACGTTAACCACGAGGTTCGAATAAAAAAAACCGACGTCCTTGTAAACCGTATATTAATACATACTACGAGTAAAGAGTTTTTAAGGTTAACGATACCTTAACTATTAACAGTTGAAATCCGGGGATGTAAAACCGGGGTTACTGACGTTATTCGGAAATACCGAATCATATTGTCATGTGGATTGACACTTAGCGTTCTACGTATTTTTAGACCGCCTGCCAGACGTGCGCGCTCGAGAAGCTTAGTGGTCTACACTGCGCATCCTAGGTCCATGGTGAACGGTATGTAAAGGGGTTTGATCCGGGTTGTCCTGAGGAATTCCTCGGGCTCGGATTTGTTTGATATAACTTGTGTAGCATGTGTGTGGATATGTGTATGTGATTATGTGTGTTACTGCATTATTTAAATTATGCATGCGTGTCCTACGGGACTAATACTACGTCGACCATAGATCGACATATATAAGACTGCATATGCGAGTTATGTGAATGTGGTTGCCGTTCTCTGACATAATACGCTAAATATTATAAGTGTAGTTATATCCTAAGTGAAATGCTTAGGAACGAGACACGACATCGTCGGTCTCTAGAGCTTTGACTCGAACGTGAACACTACCTAGAATAATTCTAGGCATGCGTAAGACCCACAGGGCAGCAAACAAATAAGTGATGTTCTCCATAATTAAAACCGTATCTGACTATCTAACTAACGAAGTTAACAGTGGAGTGTGAATGAATGTGATGATGTACCTTAATCCAGACAGTCACTGGCTGCTGGTCGCACGCAGAGATCTCTTGGGTTATCCCGTATCGGGTTTACCCTAGTTAATCCTAAACGAACCTAGATAGATCGTCAAGCGGAGTGTGCTACCGTTGGCACCAGGCCCTTGGCCACCTAAATGGACGCCTTTACAAAGGCAAAGTGAATAAGTCCCGGAGTCTTCGGATGATCAGGGTAGTGAGCACCTTGTGTGTACGTGGGACTACTGTCCAAGTGAGTATATTTCGGGTTGTCCTAATTGACGTCTGACAGTGCTAACCAAATTAAACGATATGTGAAGGCCCGGGGGGCCGAGTGTTGTAACACGTGATGATGTTAATAAACGATGTAAGACTTATCGATCTCATTGTATTGTATGATGTGTGGCTGTCCTGTGTATAATTATGATGATTGTTTGGATTGGATGGATGGTTATGTATTCATGCATGTTGTTACAGTATTTACTATATCTGTAAATGGTAAAGCATGAAATCAATTTAATATCAAGATGGTTAAAAATGACAAGTGACCAATAGGGTCCAGGCCCAGTATACTCAGCGTCTATCGCTGAGACTACACTTATTGTGCAGGTTGTTGATCTTCGTTGAAGCCGAAGTGCGGGAACAGGGTAGTTAGGGTTACTTTAGTTATTGCATAAGGAATTTATTTGTATAATGATATCAGTCTGTGGATGTATGACGGTACGGTTGTATTTATTTGGGATTAGGGTAGACACTCACTTGTCGACGTTATGGAGATGGTCTTAGTATGATGTATAGGAGTTATCTCGTTGTCACAGCGGTTTGTAGTGTTGTTTATTTGTTGTTGGTTTTAGTTTCTGCATCGTTACTCGCATGGGCAAGTAATGGCAGGTAACACCCGAGTGAGAGTTATTGTTGTGTAATCTTCCGCTGTAAGACGTATTTATTTCGTGTTAACGTGAGTGATTATTACGTGTTTACCGAGAGGGGTGTTACATCCCCTAATTGCAGCTTAGTTATTTACAAGGCTGTGTGCTAGGGATGTAACCGCCTTCCTAGTTGCAGCCGAGATTTCAGAATCGTCTAACTCCCTTCTACTCGATTTCAATGTTTTTAGTTTTCAATATTTTAAAACCCGGGAGTTAGAGACGTTATTAGGGTTTGACCGAGAGTATCTCGTTCATGATACTTCTCTCTAAATCCTATATTTCGACATAAATTCATTGCCCCATCTTTCGAGCCTCGGCACTTACCATTAATTAAGTGTCGTGTTCGAGGGGGTACATAGGGTGATTCCTCGGGATCATCCGCCCTTTTTACAACAAAAAATTATTTTTCGGTTTTAAAAACTTTAAGAGAGACGATTTTGACAGTCATTCTTCCAAACAACTCAACCCATCATCATCCCATTTCAAATCCCAAAACATCCTAAAACCTCAACCATTTTCAAACCTCGAACCTAAAAAACTCGGGATCTCTCCCAAATTCCAATTGCCACGCATACTCAAAATCACATTCAAACTTCAACTCATCTCAAACTCGAATCCTCTCCCTAATCCCAACTTCTCTCTAACTTCTAAAGTCTCATAGGCCCGAGCGCCCCATAGACTCGAACATCTCAATCTCTCCACTATTTTAAGATTCAAATGTCTCACAGACCCGAGCGTCTCACAGACCTTGATATCCCATACCTCCCACTACATGAACATCCCAAATGTCTCAAAGACCCGAGTGTCTCACAGACTAACCTCTCAAACCCAAAACTTCCTGAAACTTCGAATATCTTAAAAATCTCCAAACACCCCCAAAGTCGTGAACTACGTAAGGTCTGATCTCAACAGGGAGTTGAGTACGTAGGCAACCCATCTAGGGTGCGACCCCATTCCAATCCAAAAAACTCCTTTCCTAACTCTAAGGTGGTATTCATGCCTGTCAAACATTCAAATTCCCTCCGACTCTCACAAACCCTCGACTTCTTCAACTCTCAAAATCAGACTCCTAATCTTTTATTCTATACTCATTCGAATTCATCAACTTCTTCTTGGCGCTATCTTGGCAGAAAAGCTCACCTCATCCACTCGTTTTCTCCCCTTCTATCCTAATCTTATCCATGGCTCTTAAATGAATCTCTCTAAAAAGGTTTTGAAAGAAGGTAACCCCGACAATTGGAGACCTAGATTTCCTCGGGCACCAATCCGAAGTCGTGGTCATTGCCACTTCTAAGGGGTGTAACCTACTGCGAACCCAACCTAGAATCTCTAGCTTGATCAGATAAGTCCTATCCTTAGGCAATAAATCATTAGAGTCAATTAACGATTCTTAGAACCCTCCTCCTCCCTTCCTAGTTCTGTAGGTCAAACTAGGTGGCGACTCTAGTCAATTTCCGCCCTTAGGGCATAAGTCCACGTGGAGCTCATCGAGAGCGGGTGTAGTGCACACTTGCACTCCCCTTTATGCGTTCTGAGAAAGACGGACGATTTAGTAGGTATTTGAGGGCTGCCATGAATAACGGGGTTTCACCCTCCACAGAATGGCAAATATTTAGGATCTAGGCTTCTTATTCAGGACCCGGATTAGATAAACCCCCCCCCCCCTCATACCGAAAAATCACCCTCCACAGAATGGCGACTCTGCTAGGGAAAACTTGAGTAAGTTTTTTCCATAAAACTTGCTCAAGGAAGACTGAACTCCATTCAAAATTGTCTGGATTTCCCCACGTCTTTTGAAACCTTCAAGAGATTCGTTTCAAGCCTTTAGGATTATTCTACTCCACACTTTGAGTGTGTATCTGGTGAGGACAGATAGGATTTATTAGATCCTCAACAAACAGGACAACAATTGGGTAAATAATTAGCTCACTATTAGAAAGAGACACTTAAGACCGAATGAAGCTGACTTCCCTTTTCGGTTAATAAACAACCAATTGGAATCACAACTCTCAAGCTAAAACTATTAGTGAATAGTTTGATGCTAACTTCATCTGCTTTATTTACTGCTTTCATATTTATGTTGCGATTGTGGGGTGTATGGGGTGGTTAGCTTAGGACATGCATTCCTCTGTGTCACCCGATTTACCCACGATGTCACAAGATCCCAACCAGTCCACGGTTGATTCCCCATGAGCTAGGGTCACTCTCTCAGTGAACAAACCCACGAGGCGGTACGGTCTTCGACCAACGCTTTGAGCTCATGATCAAAACATATCCTTCATTATCCGAGTCAAAGCCAGCATAAAGTGAACTCTGAGCCATCAGTGTCCCGCTACCTGGTCCGGTGTCAAGGATGGGTTTATGGGTAGTCACCCCCTTGTATGACGACTGTCTTACCACCATTTTCCATACCCTGAAGATTGCATGGGCTTAGTTCTCCATGATTCATTTGCACCACCGGTGTCTTTAAAGCCCAATGTCGCACTACAAATTCATAGAGGATCCCGTATTTACGGATACCCATACATGACATAGCGTAGTCAGCGAATAATTTGGACTTTAGACACACCTTATCGTGCAGATGAGAGGAGACCTGTTCCCATGCAGTACTTCCCTGAGTTTCCCGAAAAGTGAGTGTGTTGTCGTATCATCACTGGCCGTGGCGTATGTTTCCTTATCATCTCGGGTGTCTTGACCTTTCGAACTTAAGCACTCTGAACTTTCTTGATTACATGCCCCACAAAGGCATAGCAGAGAAAAACCCCGAGAGATGAACAGTGAAGGGACGATGGTTCCCCCGGTGAGACGGAAACATATTTGACCTGGAAAGTGATTATCCCAACATTAACACTTACAACTCCACATCAAATATAGCCACGGTTTACTATTTGCGATACATATGTGCAAACCACTTTTTCAAACCAATATATTTTTAAAATGTTTGGAATTCTCTTTTATGTGTCCCTTAAAGCTTTCTTACCAGCTCGTTTAATTTAGAACCACACCTAAATTTCACTCATAAACATTCAGGGTTTTAAAACATGTCACTTCATCTTTAAAAAATTTATTTTATCAAAATGTTATTTCCGAAACAATTTTCAAAAATAGATTTCACGAAACCTACTTCCTACAAACGAATTTCAAACAACATTCTTCACCAACATTATTTCTTAATGGTTTTCAAAAACAATTTTCAAAGTTGATTTTCACAAATGTATTTCAAAATAAATGATTTAGTCCCCATGTTGTGACCCACTATT
Organism: Limonium bicolor; assembly: GCA_023374045.1. NCBI lineage: Eukaryota > Viridiplantae > Streptophyta > Magnoliopsida > Caryophyllales > Plumbaginaceae > Limonium > Limonium bicolor. Next base: position 107,017,926 of record CM041780.1, read on the forward strand.
TTTGAAGTTCTACCCACCTTCAAGAGCAGCGGTAATTACTGTGGAGCGTTATAGTCATTTCGTGTTTTCACAGAAGTGGTGGATTTCCATATAAGATTTTGTGCTCGATCATTCACCTTTCCTTTCTACAAAAAAGAAATCCCTCATTCTTCTCGTCGGAGCAAGTGAAGCAGCTTGAAGATCAACTACGTGGTTCGAGCCGAAAGCGAGAGGCGCAACAACCCGTGGAACTGACCAAACGACACAAAGACCAACACCAATTGTTCAAGTAAAAAATCGGAGTTAAACCAACCCGAGTCAAGTGACATGTGGATCAACAATGACTACTTGAGTTTAAACTGCTGAAAGTCATAAGAACACAAACCCGTTTGATCACAGTGCCTTTTTGTTGCAAAAGTTTGAAGACGAGCGAGCAGCCGGTCAAGAGCCCGAAGACGATAGAGCAGCCGGTCAAGAACGAGCGTGCAACTAATCAGGAGTTTGAGCGTAAGCAGTCAGTCAGAAGCCCGAAGACGGACCAGAAGAGTTCAGAAGAAGTTTAGCTCAAAACTCCCATTTTAATGACTTTTTAGAATTGATGATGTATAGGTTTCCCCTATGATTCTTTTCTCTCTTGTCCATTTCTAAATAGAGTACATGTATAGGCTTATACATTCTCTTTTAATTTATTTAGATCAATGTGTATAGGGTTCCCCACTCCTTATTTTATTTACGAATGACCGAACGTCAAAATTTATATTGAGAAAATCCACCACTTTGAAAACACGCGTTTTCGAAATTATTTTTCCAAAACTTGGTTTCTTTAGGCATGCATGTATAATGAAAAGAACGAATAAGGAACGACCCCTCATAGTTATATGTCATTCATCAACTTTGCTTTATGGGGTGAAAATTCACGGTATCTACAGGAGGCATCCCCAAAAATAAACATTAATAAATACAACTGAGCACAAAGCAAAACCACATGTGTTGCATTCATTGCAAAAAAGTCCCATGCATTTTCGATCAGTTCAAATTCGTCAAACATGCACAACTCTTGTCCACCTTTGAAAATTTCGCAATCATGTGTTTTGTTGTCACCACACCACACACCAGCTTTCATCCCAATATCTCAACCGCCAAAAGCCCGATCTCAGAAGGATAGAAAAGAAGACCAAGTTCAAACCTCTCCTAATCAGAATCACCATGCGCATCAGTGACCAAGAGGGAAAGAGTGTGTCATATCAGTGGGTCACCATGCGGGAGTTGTCACTCCCTAAATGTCCCAAAATCCAGGAGCCAATCACCAACCCGACCTTACTCTAGAATTACTTCTTTGACAACAACCACCATAACTCGACCACCTTCAGGGCCAATCGTGACGGGATGAGCTTCTTGGACTATCAACTAGAACCGACTCAAGCGAGACTTGGCAAAACCTTACCGATCATGCATTGCATCCAAGAAAAAAAAACAAACAAAAAAAACATTCAGTCAAAATTCAAAATCATCTATTTTGCATCATCATTAACACATCATGCATCATATGTACATAGTAGTTCCATATTACAACAATATATTGCATGATAGATAGTTGCATTTGCACACTTATGTATCGAAACGACATCTTTGAGGAAAATCTTGAGAGATTGATTGGACAGAGTGTGTGAACCACTTAACTCTCAACCCGTCAATGAACACAAGTGTCCAGTCAAAATCAGCACCACAAACCAAGTGATTAGGGGTGCGAAGAGCGGTTTTTTCCCTAGAATATCAAATGAAGGTACTGGACAATCCCCCGAGTGATAAGGGAAGGGAGAGATTCCAAAAGAGGCAAAACCACGAGCGACTTGTGCTTTCCTTCAGCACATGGAGAGGCATAATTTAGTGTGAGATCAATGTCGGTAGCAAGAAACGAACTGTGATTCATGCAAAGATCTAAGAAAAGTAAGAGAACAATCATTGACTAATGAGAATGACGAGGAACTTAGGAATAAAAATCTCTATAAAACCAAAAAGCTTTGACTGCCCTGTACATAATCCCTTAGTGAGCTCCGTTGAGCCTTTCACGATAAACCTTTTTCTGCGAACTCCACAACATGCCAACTCACATACACATACTTACTCACCCTTGCATCAAAGGATCTCAAAGGAGCTAGAGCCATGGTCTCTCCCCCCACCATCTTTCACAAAAACAACAAATGAAATGTTTGAAGAAATCAGTGAGTCAATGCAACTCCATAGCCAAACACCAAAAAAGAACACCGAGAATGTTCATGAAGACCGATGAGTCAATGCAACTCCAAAGCTGAAAGTCAAAATACAAAGCAGAGAACGCTTGAGAAAGTTGATGAGCCAAATGCAATTTCAAAAAACAAAATGAGAAGAAAGTTCAAATCGAACACCAGAAGAGGCAAGAAGGAGAAATTCAAATCAGAAGGACCAATGATGTCTAGTAGAGGCCAATAAAAGGTTATCAAAACCCGTCGAATCATTCCACCCATGGCAAAGGCGAAACATATCCTCTATTGCACAAAAGCTCCACAAATCCCATATTAATCCTCAGTCACATGTGACATACATCATACCCCTCGGCCCCATTATAACCTAATAAAGACCTCTGACTCGTTAGCCAATGAGCGTTAACTGAAAGTACCAGATCTGAAACATGAATCATTAGCTTCGTACTAGTTATCAACATGTCCCGTCATACTAAAGGGACCATGAATGAAAGAGTATGACCTTACCTCACAAGGTCTTTTGAGTGCGAGTGACTCTTTGACCTAAGTACCAAAACGTAAACAGCCTACCCCGTTACAGGTGAGGAACTTGTGAGGATCGGAAAGTCTAGAACCTCGAAAAGAAATTCTAAGGAAAATACTGCTCTGAGCATCAAGAGTATCATCACGACACTTGCACACACGACCATACTCACGAGAGATTGACTCGCCTCCCTCCATGAGAGGAAAGTGATTCATGGATTCGAATTCGACAATTACTCAAGATCAAACCGAAGATGTGTTATATTCGTAAACCTCATAATAATAGAGATAGAGCCATACCTTCTCTAAAAAAAACTATATATGCATCTTGCATCTCATATAGCATTTAGTATTTGCATGCATCATAACCATTTCACCTCCAACATCCGACTGGTAAGAACTCTACCTAGTCTCGCTGAAAATCGACTTTAGTTGCAGTTGCTGAAGCATAACTGTAGATAAAAAGATGTCAGCTTGAGCCGTCCCAGACCATCATCAAGCTACATCGAACCATCTCGGAGCCATCATGGGCAATCCTCAAGCTACATCAAACCAAACTAAAGCCATCCGAGGCCGTACGAAGACAATTCCGGAGCCATCCAGCGTCATATTCGAGCATCATCAACACCATATCTAGAACCAAACTGGAGCCATGCGAGAGCCATCATCCGACATTGAAACCATTCTTGGAACTACACAGAGGGCATCCTAACAGTCCGAGAACAATACGGGAGCCACCTCAAATCCACGTCAGAGCTATTTCATCACAAAGGTCTTGCTTACAGAATATCAAACTACGCATGGTCTGATCTCAATACAGAATTGAGTACGTAGGCAGCCCGCTAAGGGTGTGACCACCTCACAGGCAAACATTCCCCTATCACCAATGGAGTCATCCTGAGGTCAGCCCGAAACTATATTAAGAGCCATCCCGGAGCCACACCGAAACCATTCATCCACAATAAAAAATTATCTACCACATCTGAACACATCAATCACATCAAAGCATGTCAATCACATCGACCCACCATTCGACTCAAATCAATCCAAATCGAATCCCACAACCATTCCGACAATCTCAATCCAAATCGAAACCCACCAACCATCCCGAAAATCTTCACTCAAATCGAAACCCACCAACCATCCCAGAGCCATTACTCACAATGGGGTCACGAATCATGTCGGAGCTATCAGTGCATGCTGGAGCCATCTGACCGCACCAGATCCATCTGATCATATCAAAAACATCTTGCCATATCGAAGCCATTGAGTCCCCAAAGTCACTTATTCACAAAAACCATCCATTCAAGAAACCAATCAGAAAATCACAAAAGCCAATACAAAACTCAGGAGCCATACCGGAGCCATTTTAAACTCTGAAGCCAAGAGTCTTACCAAACCCAAAACCATAGTGCACATCGAGCGAGACTGTCAAAGCAAAACCGAAGCACAAGTCCCACACTGACAAAGTCAAGGGCCACATTAACAAAAAACATTCGACTATCACATCCCTCACGAAAACAACCGAAAAGCATCCAATCCCGAACCAATCCACAATCAAAATCATCCTTCAATCAACTACCCAAAGCAGTGAGTTTCATACAACTCCACCAAAGTATTATAGGCTCGCCATAAGTCCTATAGCTAGATATCAAGAGGTCTAGTTGAGGCACTTCTAAGTCCTCGTACTCTCAATCGCATTCTAGGCCCGTCATAAGCCTTAGGACTGGATATCAAGAGGTCCAATTGAGGCACTCCTAAGCCCTCGTGCATCTTAAAACCAAATCTGATTGTTAGTTTATTGGCTCGTCATAAGTCCTATAGCTAGATATCAAGAGGTCTAGCTGAGGCAGTCCTAAGTCCTCGTACTCTTAATCGCATTCTAGGCCCGTCATAAGCCCTAGGACTGGATATCAAGAGGTCCAGTTGAGGCACCTAAGCCTCGTGCACTTAAAACCAAATCGGATTGTTAGTATTATAGGCTCGTCATAAGTCCTATAGCTAGATATCAAGAGGTCTAGTTAAGGCACTCCTAAATCCTCATACTCTCAATCGCATTCTAGGCCCGTCATAAGCCCTAGGACTGGATATCAAGAGGTCCAGTTGAGGCACTCCTAAGTCCTCGTGCACCCTGAATCAATCTATTGTTAGTATTCTAGGCTCGTAATAAGTCCTAGGGTTAGATGTCAAGAGGTCTAACTGAGGCTCGTCATAAGTCCTCGTACTTTCAATCACATTCATACACTCACGGTCGCATCCCAATGCCCCAATAACCGTAGTGAGAATTTTTGGCGCCCCGTCAACCTTGATCCAATTCTACAGGGGCATGCAGAATTGAATCAAGGGGAGCCATCAGTAGACACCAAAATTCTCATCCCATAAAGCAAATTCCGGAATCATAAATGCAATAAGAGGGGTCGTCGCCTTTCTTTTTCAAAACGTATTAACGTGCGTGCCCAAACAAAACTATCGTTTTCATGACAAATTCTTAAATCAATTTTCAAAACATTTCAGAAAAAACATAATTCTTTGAAAATGAATTTCCAACGACAATCCAGTTTTAAACCAAATTCTTTTATTTTGTACATTCTTTTTTTATTATTGCTTATTAGTTTACCAATTCAGTTTACGTTTATTTTCATTTTGCTACATATTTATTTTATTCACTAGCATTCACTTTATTTTTCTTCTATATTTATGTAATCATATTAGTATATTTTTTTATCTTCATCTCACTATTTCAGACTATTCGATATTTCATTTATTGATATAAATCTTTCCATCACCCTATGTTTTCATTTTTAAACACTAGCGTTTTGAAAAATTCATTTAATTCGAGTTGCAACCTTTTTTTATTTACCATAATTTTTTTGTTAGGTTTGAAATTAGTGTGGGGAGACTATAGGTTTCATGTTCGATTTTGATCATGGACATTTGGAATATTTTTACTCTCATTCCATTTCTTTCCTTCAGTCAGATCGAGCCCTAATTTTGGTCAAACCGTTATGGCCCAAAGCCTATCTTTATTCCACTAGATGCAGCCCAAAAGCTGGAAGAAAAAAAAACCCTAAACCCACATTCTCTCCCTATAAAACAACAACAAATACAAAACCCCGGGTGATCAACTGTAGCCGTCTCCCCGAACTGTCGTTCTTCGATCATCTTCATCATTTCCAATCATGTTCAAGAAAGGACAACAGCCATTCTCGGCATTACTGGCTAGAACATCGGTAGTCCATTTTTCTTTCCTTTCTTCTTTGTATACCAGCTTCAGTATACTTGAACTTCTCCAAAGCTTCAACCGGCGAACACAAACACACTATTCCCACTGTTCGACATTCAAATCAGGCCGGAAAATCACATATCCACACTCCATTCCCTCATGTTCCTCTGTCGATCTTCAATCCATGTTGTATTTTCTTCCACAACCCAAACTTGTGACAGGGGTAACTCCTGGCGTCGATTCCATGTACTCTGAAACTCACTACGGCGATGAATCCCTTGATCCTTGACGAATCTCTAGCTGCCTTTACGAACTCTTCAGTTCAGTGATCCGTTCTGATTCTGGTAATTTGAAGGGTTTCCGCTTGTTGTTTGGGACAAAATCGACCTCGTGGGTCTCAGAATTCCCAGACCAATTCTTCGTTGTCGTTTTCGTTTTGCTTTAAATTTTCTTTTCCTTCATGCGCTATTCTATAATTTGGTGTTTTCTCACTGTCGAGTTTGAATCTCTTAATCCTCTATACTGGTTTGCTTTATTTTCAAGTTTGTGAACTCGTTTGATTTTTCTATGCTTCCGATTGGTGACCAATTTTACCTCGCCTTATTTTTTGCGCGGTATGAAGCAGTATTTCTGGTTGTTTGTGTAATCTGAAGGCGAACGGGATTCCTGGTGGTGTCTCGATTCTGAACAAAAGAGAGTTTGCACTCCCGTTTCATTTTACTTCGTTGGGCTCTGTCCAAACCTTTTTTTCTTTTGCTTTAGTTTACGCTTTCTACCCATTTGGTCATACCTACAAACTAATCAATGTTTCTGCTCTCTAATTTGTGTCCCCATGAGTATTTTCCTTGCAGTAGTTTCTCATCAATTCCTTCCTGGAACTAGTCCTGAATCTGAGCAAAATTTTTTGATAAGCATGTATTGTGATTTCTATTAAGTCTGATGGCTGGTGTTGTTCATTTATGATAACTGTCAGATTTGAACATATGGAAACCCTTGTTCTCTTCGTGTTTCTGGTTTCATTCATCTGTCCGCTTGAATCGATCTTGTGATTAATAAGGCATTGACGCTTGGAAAACCTTTGAAAGAGCCCGATCTGGGGGCCATCCCGTCAGAATCTGACTGATATGTTATTCTACGTGGTTACACATTCTCACACTTCTTTGTCTCATTCAGTGGGCTTCAGCCTGCGTGTCTCACGTGTTAGATCATTTTCACCCTTCTCGGCAGTTTGACCGTAGTTGTTCATTCTTCTGAATGACTATTTCGAGCCACTATAATCTCCTAATGCGTTTGCCTGCAAGTTAATCAAAACTAATGGCAGTTCACTGTTGGAGCGTGCCTATGGTTTGATCTTCCCTCCTTGTTACATATATACAATTATCCTCGGATACTAACATCTTGTGTTCCTCCTTGGTTTGCTTCTGGAAAAGATATAGCTGGTGTTTAATATGTCACGCCCAGTTGCTTAAGATGGTTCGGTGGGGTACGTATTCAATTTTGGCGCTTCGGTTGAGTGGGTCAAGCTTGCTAACATACGAGCTTGTGGGCTTTGTTGGTTTGATTTTGGAATTCACCTTAAATCTTTGCAAGTTAGCGTTTTCTCTTCATAATGTTTTATATATCTTTGTATAAACATTTGATTTGCTCTGCGTATGACTTCCCGCTACCTCTTGCATTGTAAGCTGTCATTAACTAATTGTGTTTGGTTTTTGGATTCTCTGCTTGTCTGTTTAGTTGTAGGTTCTATGTTTCAAAACTGAATTGCGTGATACTCAGGGCATTTAATCTATAACTTGAAGTCAAAATCAAAGCGATAGTTTTGAGTTGGGCAATTCGGTCATATTTATGCCAGATACCATCACACTGAAATCATGTTATAATATCACTTTGACACGGCATAACCGAAACTTTGTGACTGATCTCACTCGTACTTCGTAAGTACTCCATCTGTTTTTAGTATGAAATTTCATATTTTTACAGTTGAAGATTCATTGTTCATACGGTTTTTGATTGTCCTGATTTTAAATCATGAAGTTTGCTCTCTAATCATTTTTTTTCTTTTGTATTATACTTGTACATGCCCTATATTTAGTTTTTACTGTAATTCTTTAATTTGTTGCTCATTATTTAAGCCCTAGACTGCTTTCTAGGCCACCCATTTATTATGATAAGTCTTGGAGGGTACCCCGCAGTTAGTTCATTTCTATTTGCTTTGTGGGGAATAATACCCTCCAAACTTTGAAGTTCTTTTTTAAGCCTTTGAAGGTACCCCACAGCTAGCTCATTTCTATTTGCTTTGTGGGGAACAATACCTTCCAAACATTTAAAGCCTATCCCAAACAATCCTTAATTTCATTTAAAAACTTTACCCAAAAAAAAAAACAAAGAGAAAGAGAATAAATTCAAATCCAATTTGAGTCCAAATTCAATTTCACCTTCAGTATGAAACAAGGCCCAAATGTGGCCCTTTTTTCAGTGTCCAAATTCAAAGTAAGGCCTAAATCAGGCCCAATTTCCAAATAAGTCAAAATTTGAATCAAGCTCAAAATCTGAATTCGGCCCAATCTCAAATCAACCCATTAATTCAAAGTTGACCCAATTTTCAAAATCCTAACTTGGCCCAAAACTCTAATGTGACCCAAAACATAATCTGGCCCAAAAGGCCAATCTCAATTCGGCCCAATCTCAATATTGGCAAAATCTCAACTTCAGCCCAGTCTCAAATAAGGCCCAATTCGGCCCACAAAGCCCATTAGGCCCACTAAGCCCATTCGGCCCACCAAGCCCATTAGGCCCACTAAGCCCATTCGGCCCACTAAGCCCATACTAACTCCATTAAGCCTATTCGGCCACTAAGCGCACTCGGCCCATTCAGTCCAACTTTGACCAATCCGAACTTTGACCTTGATCCAACTTTGACTTGGTCTAACTTTGACCAATCTGAACTTTGACTTTGATCCAACTTTGACTTGGTCTAACTTTGACCAATCCGAACTTTGACCTTGATCCAACTTTGACTTGGTCTAACTTTGTAACGCCCCTAAAACCGGCCTAAGATTTAAGGGCATTACACGCCGCGTATTACTACCTAATAACGCAAGGCTCTAACGCTTATCAATCGAATCAAGGCCCAGAACAATGCTTCCATAAATAGTATAAACCAAAGTGTTGTGATATAACTGAATTTAACAGAACTCCCAAATACACATTCAAACCAGAAACAGAGGTTAAAACAGTATAAGGCCGAAGGCAACAACATCATAACAAATAGACTAAAAGGTCAAAAGAGCTAAGCACTACGGCTATAGAAACTTAAGATGATCCTTGCTGATCAATCTGCAAAAACAGTAAGAGTAGGGGGGTGAGCATACACTATGCCCAGTAAGCAGCGACCGTCATCAGTGAGATCGCTCAATACAATTGAAATCAGAAGAAGGAGAAGGTAAACATTATATCCACAATTTCCCAAATAGTCAGAAGCTTCCAGAATCAGAAACAGAATGGAACACAAGGGTTCCCGGTGCAGAAACAATCAGTGTTATTAAATAGAGAGGGGACAAGACACAATGCACACACTCAGAAGGGCCCAGACCCATAGATCATAACAGATCTCTCGGCAACGCAGAAATGCCTCTAATGAGCCAAAGGGTTCGTCAACCCCTCAGAACCGAAAGGGAATGACCCACACTCAGAACGACGTCTACATGGTATACCACGGAGCTCGACCCAGCCATTCACGGCTCAGAAACAAAGTGTAATGTCCCAAAACAGAAAGGATTTGCATAATCAGAGGCAAACTTGCATTTAAATATGCCCAAAACACTCATAGATCAACAGTACGGATCAAAAGGAATCCAATGCCGCAGACGGCACTCAAATCGGAGTTCAAACGAAGAAGTTACACTGAAAACAGTAAGGTGTCCGAGCTTGTGTCCGGACGTTGAATTTCGGACACAAGTCGAGACTCAGAAACCAGAATTGCCAAAAGTCCGAACTTGTGTCCGAATGTCAAAGTTCGGACACAAGTCGAATTGAAATCAGACAGCGATTTTCAGAATGTCCGAACATCGAAGCTCGGACCGATGTTCGGACGGGTTTACGAGAAAAGTTACGCGGTGTGTCCGACCTTGTGTCCGGACATCAATGTTCGGACACAGGTCGAACTTAAATCAACGAAGACCACAGGGGTGTCCGAACGTCAATGATCGGTCTGATGTTCGGACATACCCCGAACTTTGAAAATCAGAAGGGCAAAACACACTGTCCGAACTTCAAAGCTCGGACAGAAGTTCGGAAAGTGCGAAAACTGCAGTTTTCAGAAATCGAACAGAGCGGAAAAACAATGCAATTCAACACCACGAATTGCCAATTCAGCACACACACCAAATCAGTCATAAATACAGAAGACCATGGGGGTTTAGCCATTCCAAAAATGCAATCAGACAAACAACGCACTCAAATTCACACCCAAATCTGACAACAAACATTGTAATCCCCATGGCTGAACTTCCAAACCGAATCAAGCAACCACCTACCTCAACAATCAGCAATAATCCTTAGATCTGAGTAGTTCACAGTGATGGAGAAATATGTGACTACTTCTACCACATAGGCAGTGTACCTATCGTTTTGCGGGTATAGTGATTAAATGGGGTTGTCGATCTCAGGGACCTCGTATAATTAATTGACAAATATTTGATTAACTGGGAAATTAAGTTAAACTAAAGAAAATAAGAAATATCACTTTTTCGGTTTTGGATGGTTGATTAAAAATAAACTAAACTGCAAGGAGAAATAGATAAATAAACAAAGAGGGATTTAAAGAGTGGTGAATGTGATAAATAGAAAAGCGCACCCCGGGTTGTTTGCTTACCTATTCCTTTTATATCTGTTATTAAATTCTTCCTTTAATTTTACTGCAATAACTCAGAAACTTTAATTAATTCATTAACGACTAAGTATAATGAATCCTAACCAATTGTTAGATCTAGCAGCAGACTAATGCTCTAGACCGGACACAATTAATTGCATAAAGAGTAGTTTCTATTGGAGTCTAATTAACCTATAGGCGGGATCACGCTTCTAGCTGTTAATTAGGTTCAACTTCCTTCGTCTCGTTATCTATCTCAGCTCTCGCATTTTAATAAGATAACTACAAGGGTTATTCTAATTACTGGCCAAATAATTAAAACACTTGAAGGACAGGAATTGTACTGTTGCAGTTAACAAAGTTTTTTGAAGAATCACATAACAGAACTTTGGAAATAGGTTTGCTTCCCAACCCGGGAAGCTAAAATAATTACTCACTCATAGTTATAAGAACAAACATAATGATTGAGACAGACATTATAACAGCGTAGAGTTTAAAAGAAAGAACTCTGTTTGGGGAGAGTTGCTCCACTTCTGGGCTCGTCTCTGTGATTATGCCGACCTCAAAATGATGCTAAAAGGATAGAACGAAGAAAAACGAGCAAACGGACAATGTTTGGTCGCGTCCGGGTCTGGTTTGCCGGACACACTTCCGGACGTGTCCTGTCCGGATCTGTTTGGCCGGACACGGGTCGGACACGGCAAAAATCACTGCAGATCGTCTTCTTCGTTTGGATTTCTGGAAAATGGAAGAATTGGGCTATTTTGGTGATACGAAATGGTAAAAACGGAGTGGGTATGGTGTGTATGGGTGGAGAATGTGATTTGGATGGAGGATTTGTGGGAAATGGATGAACGTGAGTGGAATTGGAATTTGGGAGTTCTCTGTCGAGTTTGTTCTGCCCGATTCCAGTGTGTTTTGCATCGTTGAAGTGCTGGGTATTTATAGAACAGAAAAACAAGTGTGAATCAGAGGGTTGAAGGATAAGATTAGGTATGGTTGGTGAGCTGCTGAAGAATTTGTGGACTGACGGTGGTCTTGGTCTTGGGCGGTGGTCACAGACGGCGCCGACTGAAGAATTTAGCAGATAATGGTGTCAAAATTGGTTGCGTAGAATTCTGAATTCGGGGCTGCTGTTTACACGTGTCCGGATTGCGTCCGGATTGCGTCCGGCTACCGGACGTGTATTGTCCGGCTCGCGTCCGGCTGGATTTAGCCGGACACGTGCATTTCCTCCTCGTCTTGTCCTGCAAACTTCGACTGGCTCTAGATTCTTCGTTCGGACTCCGTTTTGGTCCCCGTTTGTTGCGTTAGAAAGCTCATGAGATTATCTATCCATTTATATAGCTTTTTCCTACATTTAACACATATAATACATCAGTTCATATCAAAACATAAATCTAGGAAAAATGTAAGATAAGTGAGAAATATTACTTAAAATACTGCAAATCATAAGGTAATTAAACCCTTAAAAAGTCTATATATTTCGCACTTATCAAACTTCCTCACACTTATCTTTTGCTTGTCCTCATGCAAATAAAGAACAAACTTTCTCTAAGGTCACAGTATCAAACTCCGGGATTCAACAATCGTGGAAGGAAATCAAGCTAAATGGCAATCAAAAGAATAATCCTGCTCTTAGATGTAGGTTTTTGTAAACAGTGAAACAGAAATTTTTTTAATAAGAGCATGGATAAGTTAGATTGAAAAAATTGAACATAGATTAGCTCGGAACCATTCACCAATTTCTTTTCTCTAACCTTTGGATGATAAGGGGTGTGAAGTAATGCCTTATTCCGCAATACCTTTCAACACCACGCACTCATGATCAAAATGTGAAAAATTGCGACAATCATTCAGTATTAAGAGTTTTGCATGTTCATTTTTTTTTCTTGTTCGCACAATTTTTTCATCCCCCAGACTTTTCTCTTCACCCATGTAGCGGTTTTGGGCCTTCTATCCCAGATCACAAGACCTTAGGTAGATGGGTGATGAGGCACCCCAAGGACTTAATAACCGAATGAAGAGGCCTGTTTTGGTTCAGAAAACTTCATTATATGATCAGAGGAGTACCTTGCCTTATCCTTTCCATACCAAACTTTCACTTAGTCCCATGATTACCGAGCTAAGGTAGTTCAATTTCCACAATCAGCTTATCCACCAGATTTCAGTGAAAATAGATTTAATTTTGAAGAAAGAATTTGATGCATACAAACAACGTCAAGCAGAACGATTCTTGAGGTTGTCATCAGGCTTGATTTCAAAAACTTCCACAAAAAATTTTAGCCCGAAAATTCAACATGTATTGGCATTTAGAGAAGCTTACTATCATAATTAGAGAACAATGAAAATCAAGTGTGGCATTAGGTGCAACTTGGCATATTTTCAGGGAAAGGTCTAAACTTCCTCACACTTAAGAGGAGCAATGTCCTCATTGTTCATAAAATAATCAAGAAAAGACCTTTCAAAATATGCCAGACTCATGAAGGATTCATGTAGGACGCTATGGACTTAAACAATTAACAGTTAAAGCACGAGGGGCCGAACATAAATATTAAACATAAAGGAACTGAGACTCCCCTGATATCGTGAGATTGAGGAAGGTGCCCTTCCTCACACTTAAAGCATTGGCGGTGGGGTCGATGATCACTTGAGTCTAAGCCAGAGTTCAGCTTGGAGTGATTGCAACAAACGGTTTACCTACACACACTGTCAAATACCAAAATAACGCTAGGAAGCGTTGCGTTAATAGCACAGGTACAATTACCTCCTTCATCTTCTCTTTTTTCTTCTCCCCTCCTCTTTTTTTTTGTGTGTGTGTGTCCGGATCCATTTGGCCGGACGCAGAACCGGACGTCACATGTCCGGATTCGCGTCCGACTGGATTTAGCCGGACACGTTGAATTTTTTTTTATATAGATATATATATATAACTATGTATTAGAGAGAAATATATGCGTAGCTTTAAAACATGAATTGAAAAGTACCCCTGGGTTGCCTCCCAGTCAGCTGCCCTCTTTATAGTCATTGGCTGGACTTTGTGGAGTAGCTAACCTGCAATTGGATCTTTAAGAGATATTTCATATGTAGCAGCTTGATCCAGTGTAGTACCCAGAAATTTCTTAACTCTTGACCCATTGACTTTAAATGTTTCCCCCTTTGCATTGGCGAGTTCAATCGCACCGAATGGGGAAATGCTAATAGGGTAAGGTCCTGACCAGTATGATTTCAGCTTACCTGGGAAGAATTTGAGCCTGGAGTTGAAAAGCAGGACTTGGTCCCCCACCTTAAATTCTCGATTGGCAATCATCTTGTCATGCCAGCGCTTGGTACGTTCCTTATATATTACAGCATTCTCGTAAGATTCATTCCTGAGTTCCTCCAACTCTGTCAACTGGAACTTGCGTTTATCACCGGCTTGCTGTAGGTCAAAATTAAGAGCTTTCAAGGCCCAATATGACTTGTATTCTATTCCACAGGCAAGTGGCATGCCTTCCCAAAAACCAACTTGTAGGGAGACATGCCAATTGGTGTCGAAAGCAGTGCGGTAGGCCCAGAGCGCTTCATCTAATCTAAGTGACCAATCCTTTCGAGAAGAGTTCACCGTCTTTTGTAAGATCCACTTGAGCTCTCGGTTTGTAACTTCGGCCTGCCCATTTGTTTGAGGATGGTAGGGTAAGGCAACCTTATGTCGAACCCCATACTTCTTTAATAGTGCTTCAAACTGGCGGTTACAGAAATGGGAGCCACCGTCACTGATTATGGCTAGAGGAACGCCGAATCGAGTGAGAATATTTTTCTTGAGGAACTTCACAACAGTTTTAGCATCATTAGTAGAACAGGTAAGGGCTTCCGCCCATTTTGAAACATAATCAACGGCTACTAAGATGTAAAGATTACCGAAAGAGTTTGGGAAGGGACCCATAAAATCAATACCCCAGACGTCAAATAGCTCAACTTCTAACATGTTATTCAGTGGTAGCTCATTCCGACGAGATAGATTACCTTGCCTTTGACACCGATCACATGTCGAAACAAAAGCATGACAATCCTTGTGAAGGGTGTTCCAGAAAAAACCTGATTCTAGTATTTTTGCGGCGGTTCGAGTGGCGCCATGATGTCCACCGGCTTCTCTGGAATGGCAATGGAGGAGAATGTTTCTGACCTCTGACTTCTGGACACATCTCCTAATGATTCCATCTGCACAGACTTTAAACAGATAAGGGTCATCCCAAAAATAATGTTTGACAATGGAAAAGAACCTCTTTCTCTGCTGATAAGTCATATCAGCTGGAACAATCTTCCTAACAAGGTAGTTAGCGATATCAGCAAACCATGGATCCTCAACATCTTCTGCTGCAAATGCTGACTCATCAGGGAAGGACTCGTTGATGGGAGTCCCATCATCAGATGCCTCCATTCTGGACAGATGATCAGCTACCACATTTTGTGTTCCCTTTTTGTCCCTGATCTCAATATCAAATTCTTGCAATAGGAGAATCCATCTAATTAACCTGGGTTTTGACTCTGCCTTAGCAAACAAATACTTAAGAGCAGAGTGGTCAGTATGTACAATAATTTTACCACCCAGTAAAGAAGATCGAAACTTATCTAGAGCAAAAACTACAGCTAGTAATTCTTTTTCTGTGGTTGCATAATTTTTCTGGGCATCATTCAAAGTTCGACTTGCATAATATACTACCCGAAGAATTTTATCAATCTTCTGACATAAAACGGCTCCCACAGCGTAATCACTAGCGTCACACATTATCTCAAAAGGGAGTGACCAATCAGGAGACACAACGACAGGTGCAGAAATTAGCTTTTCTTTTAATAAATTAAAAGCTTTCAGACATTCTTCAGAAAAATGGAACTTAACATCCTTTGCGAGTAGATCACACAGAGGTTTAGAGATTTTGGAAAAATCTTTAATGAATCTTCTATAAAAACCTGCGTGTCCAAGAAAACTACGAATATCTCTAACAGAAGATGGTGGTGGGAGCTTTTCAATTACCTCGACTTTAGCCCGGTCTACCTCAATACCTTTTGAAGAAATTTTGTGGCCCAGGACGATTCCTTCTCGAACCATGAAGTGGCATTTTTCCCAATTTAACACCAGATTGGTTTCTTCACACCTGGACAGCACAAGATCAAGGTTTTCTAGACAGGATTCAAATGTTAGACCATAAACAGAAAAGTCGTCCATAAAAACCTCGATGCACTTCTCAATATATTCAGCAAAGATGGCCATCATACAACGTTGAAACGTGGCAGGAGCATTACATAATCCAAATGGCATTCTTTTATAACTATAGGTTCCATACGGACAGGTAAAAGTTGTCTTATCCTGATCCTCAGGAGCTATAGGGATTTGAAAGTAACCTGAAAAGCCATCCAGAAAGTAGTAGTAGTCATGTCCAGCTAGTCTTTCCAACATTTGATCAATGAAAGGTAATGGAAAATGGTCCTTACGAGTGGCGTCATTTAACTTTCTATAATCAATACAAACCCGCCATCCTGTGTGGGGCGCTGGGTAATCAGCTCACCTTTTTCATTAGGAACCACAGTTATTCCTCCTTTCTTTGGTACTACCTGAACTGGACTTACCCATTTACTGTCTGAAATAGGGTAAATAATGCCTGCATCGAGTAGTTTGATTACCTCTTTCTTAACTACCTCTTTTAGGACTGGGTTAAGACGCCGCTGAGGCTGAGCCAATGGTCGGTAGTTATCTTCCATATAGATTCGGTGAGAACACAACTGAGGGCTGATTCCTTTAATATCTGCTATCGACCAACCAATAGCTGATGTGTGATTGTGCAATACCTCCAGTAGTTGCTTCTCTTGAGTTCCTGTCAAGTCAGAAGAGATTATAACAGGTAATTCCGATGGTTCGTTAAGAAAGGAATATTTCAAGTGAGAGGGAAGAGGTTTCATCTCCACTGTAGGAGGTTTCTCAATAGATGGTCTTGGTCGGTCAGCACTCCGCTCGACTTTCTCAAATTGCTGCTGGTACTTGTGGAAGTGTGGCCGCCTTTTGTTTAACTCTCAGCCATGAGGGCCATATCTGGATCCTCATCATAGCTTCACAAGATGCCATAAGACATCTTTCCAGGATTTCCTCTCTTTCTGCTTAAAATAGTTTCCTACTAAAGAGTCAACAACATCTATTGCAAAGCAGGATTGAACAGTGGCAGGACGCTTCATGTTGCGTGTCATGTCGAAAACAACCTGCTCATCATGAAATCTTAGAATAATCTTCCCTCCTTCAACATCAATGAGAGTGCGGGCAGTTCTCATAAACGGTCTACCCAAAATTAGTGGTACATCTGTATCTTCCTCCATATCAATGATGATAAAATCAGCAGGGAAAATAAATTTATCGATAGAAACTACCAGGTCCTCAACTTTTCCTTTAGGATAAATTATGGAACGGTCTGCTAGTTGTAACTGAACAGAAGTGGGAGCACATTGACCTACGCCTAATTTCTTGAAAATAGATAAAGGCATCAAATTAATACTTGCTCCTAAATCACATAAACCGTTACCACAATCCACCTTCTCGATAGCGCATGGAATGATGGGAAGACCTGGATCTCCTAACTTGGGTGGCAGTTTCTTCAGGAGAACTGCAGATACTCTTTCTGTCAATTTGACTGTGTCAGACTCTAGCAAAGAACGCCTGTTAGACAAAATATCCTTCATAAATTTAGCATACATAGGCATTTGAGACAAAGCATCAGAAAAAGGGATGTTAATAGTTAATTTCTTAAAGATATTAAGAAATTTCCCATATTGCTCGTCCAGTTCTTTTTCTTTAGTCTGTTAGGGAATGGAATAGGAGGATTATAAGAGAGTTGAGAGGGTTTAATAGTGAGAGATTCAGGAGACTCCTTCTCCTTAGGATTTGTTGTTTTATCTACTTCAGGTTGAGATTCAGCTGGTTTATTAAAATCTTCTTCAATTTCTGGAACATCAGAAACTAGTTCCTTGCCGCTTCTCAGAGTTACTGCTTTTGCGTGCTCCCTTGGGTTAGGGTCAGGCTGACTGGGAAGTGACCCCGTTGGTCGCTGTGCCAGCTGTTGTGAAATTTGACTCATTTTCCTCTCTAAGCTTAGATTGATAGAAGCTTGATCAGCGTTTCTAGCGGCTTGTTCGGAAAGTTTAGCTTCTATTTCGGCAAACCTGGAGTTTGTAGTTTGGCCTTGTTTAAGGATTTCTGCCAGCATATTCTCAATTTTACCACTGCCTCCTTGAGAATTTTGGGATTGCTCCTGCTGTCTAAAATAAGGTGGTCTATTTTGGTTAAACCCAAAATTACCTATAGACTGATCATTAACCCTCCAAGGAGGTTGTTGATTGTTCCTCCAATTATTCTGATTGAAATTGTTAGGATAAGGGTTACCTGGTCTGTTGTTGATCGATTTTAACTCTTCGGGGTTACCTGCATAGCTAGGACCTTCACAGTTGAATGTTTCGTGGGCTCCTCCACAATTCTCACAGCAAGGATTCAGGAAAGGCGAAGAAGTAGCTGCCTTCGCGGTTTGCTGTTGTGTCTGGTTTACGGCTAACTTCTCCACAACTTTAGTAAGAGCTGCTAGTTGAGCGGATACATGATCCTGTGGGGGAATATTATACATACCTGCTTTTGGCTCACCTCTCCCCTTGTTCTTGCACCATTGTCTGGTACTAGCGGTCATGGTGTCCAAAAGCTCCATCGCTTGATCCCCAGTTCTTGCCATAAGGTTTCCTCCAGATGAGGAACTTAGTACCATCTTATTTGAATCGTTCAATCCCTTAAAGAACGACAGTACTAGTTCTTCGTTACTCATACCATGGTGTGGGCACAGAATTTGCAACTCCTTGAATCTATCCCAAGAGTCATACAGGGACTCACCTGGTTCTTGACAAAAGTTTGTGATTTCAGCGATCTTCTCCCTTGTCTTTGACGGTGGATAGTACTTCGCCAGGAACTTGTTTGCCAAGTCAGCCCAAGTGTGGATGCTACTCGGTTGCAGACTCCTTAGCCACCTGGACGCTCCGTCTTTCAGAGAATAGGGGAACAACTGTAGGCGGATGCGCTCATTCAGGTTTCCCGTCTTGTTGAATGTATTGCAGAAGTCCAGGAATGCGGAGATGTGGTGTGGGGCATCATCTGAGTCAAGCCCGCTGAATTGTCCCTGGTGGTACAAAGTGGTGATGAAGCTCGTCTTGAATTGCCAGGCGGCGAGCTCAGCTTGCGTCACTTGAGGGAGGACGATAGCAGAAGGTCGTCCTTCTACTGATGGTTGCTGGTACTCCCCCAGAGTTTGTCTGGTCATCATGGCAAACTGCAGTTGTCGCCTGCTGTGGAGAACTCTTTCGATCTCTGGCTGAAATTCAGCTATAGGCTCTCCTGCAGATCGAGTCCGACGCATAAGGGACGAGTTGGTATGAATATGGAAAAACTAGACTAACTATATACGTGGAAAAATAGAGAGAAAATAACAGACAAAAAAATAAGAAAAATAAAAAAATATGAAAAATTGAACTTATCCCAATTAAATAATAGTTGTCAATTAACCGTGCCGGAGGTCCCCGGCAACGGCGCCAAAAACTTGATGGAGAAATATGTGACTACTTCTACCACATAGGCAGTGTACCTATCGTTTTGCGGGTATAGTGATTAAATGGGGTTGTCGATCTCAGGGACCTCGTACAATTAATTGACAAATATTTGATTAACTGGGAAATTAAGTTAAACTAAAGAAAATAAGAAATATCACTTTTTTGGTTTTGGATGGTTGATTAAAAAGAAACTAAACTGCAAGGAGAAATAGATAAATAAACAAAGAGGGATTTAAAGAGTGGTGAATGTGATAAATAGAAAAGCGCACCCCGGGTTGTTTGCTTACCTATTCCTTTATATCTGTTATTAAATTCTTCCTTTAATTTTACTGCAATAACTCAGAAACTTTAATTAATTCATTAACGACTAAGTATAATGAATCCTAACCAATTGTTAGATCTAGCAGCAGACTAATGCTCTAGACCGGACACAATTAATTGCATAAAGAGCAGTTTCTATTGGAGTCTAATTAACCTATAGCCGGGATTACGCTTCTAGCTGTTAATTAGGTTCAACTTCCTTCGTCTCGTTATCTATCTCAGCTCTCGCATTTTAATAAGATAACTACAAGGGTTATTCTAATTACTGGCCAAATAATTAAAACACTTGAAGGACAGGAATTGAGCTGTTGCAGTTAACAAAGTTTATTTGAAGAATCACATAATAGAACTTTGGAAATAGGTGCTTCCCAACCCGGGAAGCTAAAATAATTACTCACTCATAGTTATAAGAACAAACATAATGATTGAGACAGACATTATAACAGAGTAGAGTTTAAAAGAAAGAATCTGTTTGGGGAGAGTTGCTCTTCTGGGCTCGTCTCTGTGATTATGCCGACCTCAAAATGATGCTAAAAGGATAGAACGAAGAAAAACGAGCAAACAGACAATGTTTGGTCGCGTCCGGGTCTGGTTTGCCGGACACACTTCCGGACGTGTCCTGTCCGGATCTGTTTGGCCGGACACGGGTCGGACACGGCAAAAATCACTGCAGATCGTCTTCTTCGTTTGGATTTCTGGAAAATGGAAGAATTTGGCTATTTTGGTGATACGAAATGGTAAAACGGAGGGGTATGGTGTGTATGGGTGGAGAATGTGATTTGGATGGAGGATTTGTGGGAAATGGATGAACGTGAGTGGAATTGGAATTTGGGAGTTCTCTGTCGAGTTTGTTCTGCCCGATTCCAGTGTGTTTTGCATCGTTGAAGTGCTGGGTATTTATAGAACAGAAAAACAAGTGTGAATCAGAGGGTAGAAGGATAAGATTAGGTATGGTTGGTGAGCTGCTGAAGAATTTGTGGACTGACGGTGGTCTTGGTCTTGGGCGGTGGTCACAGACGGCGCCGACTGAAGAATTTAGCAGATAATGGTGTCAAAATTGGTTGCGTAGAATTCTGAATTCGGGGCTGCTGTTTACGCGTGTCCGGATTGCGTCCGGATTGCGTCCGGCTACCGGACGTGTCTTGTCCGGCTCGCATCCGGCTGGATTTAGCCGGACACGTGCATTTCCTCCTCGTCTTGTCCTGCAAACTTCGACTGGCTCTAGATTCTTCGTTCGGACTCCGTTTTGGTCCCCGTTTGTTGCGTTAGAAAGCTCATGAGATTATCTATCCATTTATATAGCTTTTTCCTACATTTAACACATATAATACATCAGTTCATATCAAAACATAAATCTAGGAAAAATGTAAGATAAGTGAGAAATATTACTTAAAATACTGCAAATCATAAGGTAATTAAACCCTTAAAAGTCTATATATTTCGCACTTATCACACAGCAGCACCGAACGAATCCGTCAACCAGACACCGATCAACCAGCAACTGATTCCCACAACGACGAATCCAAAATCAGAAAACGAAGAGGAAAACCTAGAACTTAAAACCCCAAAAACTGCAACACAAACCTGATTTCGGGAGCCCAGAAATCCCACAGTTCAAACAGTCTACAGCCCGTGCAACTCACAAATCAAAGACAACCCAGCAACCTCTGAATTCAACAAACCGAAGTCTCAAAATCAGAAAACAGAAGAGGGGAAGATACTACGCTGGAATACACAATCTGTAAATCCAAACCTGAAATCGCGACGAGGAAATACACAGCAGTCACGCAACAATGAGCGACTCAACCCGAAGCAGCAACAGAAGGATTCACAGCTCTCAACAAAGGAACTTGGAGAAGGGAAGAAGAGACAAAACTGTCGCTCTGAAAGCACGACGAAGAGACGCTCCCACGATTCAAATTGATGAGAAAAATAATGACCGATAAATATAAAGGAATAAAATAAATAATTCCTTTACTTATTTACTTAACAAACAATTACCTTAATTGTTTTTAATAGATGGAATTCCTTGCCCTCTTCTATTAAAACAATACCGCCGACGTCCCAACTGACAATAAATGTAATCCATCTTAGATCATTACATAAACCGGACATAATATAACGTTGCAATTATACGGGTTATAACATCACCTCCCCATTAAAAGAATTTCGTCCTCGAAATTGACTCACCTTACTGCTCGAATAGGGAGGGAAACTTGGCACGCAGCTCGTCCTCGAGCTCCCAAGTTGCTTCGCTCTCTGTCTGATCAGACCACTGAACCTTGACCATAGGTAGGGTCTTACTACGAAGCCGACGCACATCTCTTGCCAGAATGCGGGTAAGCACCACCTCAAAACTGAGGTCCTCCCTCAACTGAAGCTGGCTGTAGTCGATCACATGAGACGGATCATGCAGGTACTTCCTCAATATAGAAACATGAAACACATTGTGGACAGGAGACAAGGATGGAGGCAAAGCTAGACAATAAGCCACATGGCCAATCCTCTCCAAAATCTCAAACGGTCCAACGAACCTTGGGCTAAGCTTCCCACGCTTCCCAAACCGGACCACGCCTCTGACCGGCGACACTCGCAGATAGACATGATTACCGACATCAAACTCAAGCGGCCTACGCCGCTGGTCTGCATAGCACTTCTGCCTACCTTGAGCCCTAACAAACGCTCCTGAATCATTCTGATCTTCTCTACTGCACCCTGCACCAACTCGGGCCTAACCAAGACTGAAATACCCCAAACCTTGATATGTGGTTTAAATATCAAATTATAGTATGTAAAGGCTAAAAAGTGCCTTAGTAACATCATGAACAATTTAAACCATAATAAATGCAATAAAGCATTACGACACAGTTTGAGCAAAAACATGCTCTAAGCTATGAGTGACTTGGTTAGGACCCAAAGAGCCTACCAACTTGATAACATTTAATTATGATTTTAAGGCTACATAAGTCCTTAGAAAACTTTGTAGACAATGAAACCAAACAAAACACAAGGTAATACCTTAAGTCATATGAGCAAAAATGTGCTCTAAGCTTGGGATAAATGTGTATAAGGCCTAATGGTCATACCTACCTATTTATATGTTAGAACTATAAATCAATTACCAAAGAAAACCAGCTTGAAAACAAGTTAAAACACAATGTGCTTTAAGGAGTCTTAAAGCACGTTTTTGAAAAATTGTCTTGTAATGAGTTTTGAATGGCTAAATGTCCTCATTACTCTTTAATTAACATGTGTACTATATATCCACATTTGGGTGGCCATATAGTGTGGGAATCAAAAATTTCACTTCTATGTGCCTTGTATTTGTTAGTAATTTTTACAAGCTAGTATATAACATATGTTATGTTAAGTAATTAAATTGGTCAACAAAGACTAGTATGCCCTCCTAGGCATAATGGTGGCCGGTTTTTTAGTATGGTGAGTCACCACCATGTGAAATCAATTAAAGGAAGGAAGAAAAGAAAGTAAAAAGAATAAAGTTACTTTAGTACATAATATCTTCTAAAAGTAGACTCCAAACTCCATTCTCTCATTTCCTTCACTTCCCACCGTCTTCTACCTTTCTTCTTTCTCTCTTTCACAGATTTGCTATGGCAACCTCTCTTCTCCATCTTCATTTCTTTGCCAAATCCAACTCCATGCTCCAAATCAAATTCTAAGACTATATTTGTCTTAGTTAGACCAAGCTCTACACTTCTATCTTTTCAAATCTTCAGAACTCCATTTTGGTGCCATGAAGATTCACCATTGAAGGAGCTTGAGCTCACCTTTTCACATATTCTTTTCTCCTTTGCTTCAAGTAAGGAAACTCAAGAAAATCCATGTTTCCTCCTCCATGTTTTGGTGTCCGAAAATTCACCATTAATGGAGCTCGTATATTGCCTTGTTCTAGCTTCATTTGATCTTCCAAGGGCTAGGAGGAGTCCTCTCTTGATACTTATTCAAGTTCTCTTCTAATTCCAAGGTAAAACAATTACCTTAATGTGTTAAACAATATGTGTAACTAGGTTTATAATGAGATGAAGCACAATGCTTGAATACTCATTCTAATTTGTACAATGTTTGGTAGTTTGGCAAGGAACCAAATGCCTACCGGTTTACAAGGAACCAAGAAAGAAAGTTGTGAGGAAAAAGAGGTAACAAGCTATCTCAATGTGTTTATGCCTTAGGATAAATAAGCTTATAATGCTTGTTAAAACTACCTAAAGAGCAAATGGTAATGAGCTAGTAAAATGCTCTCAAGGAGTTTATTAAAGGATATGTATTGTTGGTGTATTTGCAGGTCAAAGGCATTATTATGTGGGAAATTCAGTGTTTAAGTTATGCAATTTAAGGGCCTAAGAGCCATGCATTTAAGGGCCTAAGTGCCAAGCAATTTAAGTTATGCACTATATTGTGATGTAGTGCTTAATGTGTGAAGTTTGTGTATAAGAATGTGTTTGATGATTTTAGGTGTTTTGAATGAAATAGGTAAAACCTAAGTTTTGGATATGAGTAAACACAAGAGAAGCTATGGCCAAATTTGGGAAAATGTGTGGGAAGTTCTAAGTGTTTTAAGTGGTTTTGGTGAACTAGGAAGTGTTATAGGTGAATGAATGTTTACTTGAGAAGAAAACATGTGTTAAGGTGATTTGGAGTGATGCAAGGATTTAGGTGTTGTCTTGGAAGTTCTAGGAATTCAATGGGTGTTTTGTGATGTATTAAAGTCTTGGAGAAGTTGTTTAAGGTTTAGGTAATGTTGGTATTCAAGAATAAGTGATGTGGTAAGATGTAAAAGGAGATTTAGTTAGTAAGAAAATGATGCTTAAGAGATGATGTTAAGATGAGGAAAAGTGTTTTGGGATAGTAGTTATAATAGGTGAAATGCCACCTAGGAATCATAAGGAGAAAACATTGTAAGTGTTAGGAATTTTGGGGATATAAGTAAAGGTTTAAGGAATTAGGAAAATAGTTTTGTGAGTGTTTAAGAATATCTTAAGGGTGTGTTTGAAGTGCCAAATGATGTTAGAACACATTAAGAGCCTTAGGAGAAGTTTGGTGAAGATTTGACAAAGTTTGGGTAAGTTTAGGAGGACCGACCCAGGGGCCGACCCAGTTTGTGGGTCGGTCGAGCCTCTGTTTTATGTTAGGAAATGTTCGGTAATGGTCCGACCCAAAAGGGTGGTCGGACATGGGTCGGTCGGTCAGGTTTCAAAGGAAGGAAATGTTCGCACATGGACCGACCCAGAATGGTGGGTCGGACGTGGGTCGGACGGGCATGTTTTAAGGAAGTAAAAGGGTCTGTAATGGACCGACCCAGCTGTGGTCGTCGGACCAAAAACATGGTTTAAGGTTATGAAATGATGTGTAATGATGGGGATTGGTAGGTAATGCTGTTATAAGGATGTTAAGGACATGTTAGGGGAGTTTTAATGACACCTAAGTGGGTTAAAGTTGTATTAAAATGTGAGAGTAAAACAAGTTAAAAATGTTAAGTTATGTAACTAAGTTAACGGGGAAAAATTAAGCATTGACATTAAATGATCAAGCAACCCCGATGTTAATGAAAACACGTGTGATGTTAACAGTTGTTCGAGAATTGCTCGAGGAACATAAATGGACAGGATAAGTGGACTCCGGTGACAGGTATGGTTTTCTTGCAACCTGCGTCCTAACGGATTACACCGGCTTGTATGCCAATATGTTTTCTTGAGTGTTTGCCACCTTGTAAGATTAATCATGTAATGAGTTTACAGTAATTCATTTATGTGGCGTGTTCAACTCCGATACCATTTAACCTCGGCAGTGTTAACCTTAGTTAACTGAGTCTAGGATCACTTGAGAGTTCGGTATTCGGAGTAAACGACCCGTACCATGGGACGTACTAACCACGGCTATGCGTGTGTTAATTGTGTGTTATGTGTTTGTGAATGTAGGGATCTCCCTTGTGTGTTTAACCCAGTTGTAAATGTATGTGTTGTTATGTGATAGGCTCCATAGTGGGGTTCTAACTAATATTTAAAGTGAGTATGTACTAACAGTAGTGAGGAATCCGGTTTGGCCGGTCGCGCGTTGTTTGGGAGAGGGTATCCTTCCTAGCCTTACCCTTCTCTTTGTTATGGTTGTTTCCCTCACGGGTTATGATCTCCGATTAGCTTACTCCAAAGCTTGGCTATTCTGACTTATGATCGGTTTAGGGGGAACATGTGTTTGTGTGGTGTGTTCGGGCCTCCAAACCCGAACCGCCTTAACTTAAGTTACTCGTCCAACTATTAGGACGGTAATGAGTGTTGGTGTTATTGTATAACGAGCTTATCATGAGACTGGCAACATTCTCTAGGCTCACCAGTGTGTAAACAGTGTTTGGGTCGGTTCCTAAGCGAACCATTCCCGTTGTGTTATGTGTTTTGTTGAGATGCAGTATTCATTGCGGTATTGTGTTGTGTACGTAGAACGTGCAAAGTGTTGTTAAGTGTTGTATGTAGTGTATGTTGTAGGTTGTATAATGTGGAGTGTGTTGTATAATGTGGAGTGTGTTGTATAATGTGGAGTGTGTGGATCATGGATATGACTCCCAGTGTGTGATAAGAGGCGTTTAGGGATAACCCGATTTAAGGGTAAGTGTCGTCTATTAAGGAAGTAGCTCCATTAGAGGAGGAACACTCTAGGGATAATGAATACCATGAGTGACTTATTAAGAAAGGATATATTATCCGTTTGTTGAGCCCATTGAGGCGAAATGTTATGTGTCGTATGTTTATTGTCACATGCATGATTTAAATATAATCAACTGCATGCTAAGACGACAATTAGTTGTGCGTGGCCCGGTAGCATGTGGGCTGCGGGATTACCATACCAGCAAAGGTGCTGAGCCCCTTGGGGCCACCCCTTTCTCTTCTTTTCCTATTTCAGGTACGAAGTGCTGGAAGCCGTTCGAGAGTAGGACGGGTAGTCATTGTACATGGGTAAACTTTTAAGTGTATGTATACAGTAGGTGTAGTAAGACCGATATTGTGGTCGGCACCAGTTTATAATACTCGGTATAGTTAATAAGGTGTATGTTGTTGTTGTTGTTAATGGAAAGGGATACTAATGTATAGTTGCTCGGGAATTTAGCCCATCAGACCGGTACATTGTGTATGTATTAGCCTTGTTAGCCACGTGGGTGGCTAACGGCGTGTAACACCAACAAGTTAAGTAATGTGATGAGGTTGTTCTTCCGCTGCAGTTTGTTGTAAGTATGTTAATGTTGGATGGGGTGTTACAAAAAGTGGTATCAGAGCGAAGTATCGCTCTGATGACTGAATTACCGAGCTTAGGAAGTACCGAGTTAGGATTTAAGTACTTTGGGTTAAGGGTTGAGTGATAGCGTGAGAGATACGCTAGATAGGAACTACCAGTGAATACTGGAAACCTACAATATCCTTCCCACCCTCCACAATCCCTGTTATAACTTGGGAAAGAACGCCAGGGAGATGGAAGTCCTCTCTTACTCGGGAATGCCCGATCTGGCTGTTATTAAATACCCTTAGGGTACGGAGAACCTGTCATACGGTAGATCCCGAAAACTGGGAATCCCGGAGATGGTCTCCATCTGAACAATGTTAACCGCATTTAATAGCGAAGAATGAAGAATCTTGTGTATAGAGAATAGAATTTCCGGCAACCTGGGTCGACATGCAGAGCAGTCGAGAATAACCAGTTTGCAACGCACCAATCGTGCAACAGGCAAGAAGTGGATTAGTAAAACCCGAGACGAGTGTCTACGGGACCACAGTTGATAAATAATACACCAACGGTATACCAACCGACAAGGGAACTACAACGTAGTGCCCAAACAAGAGACAAGTCTCAGTAACCACGACAAGTGCGTGGAACGGGCTATAAAGAGGATACGATACTAAGTAAAGAGGGACTCCAAGAGTGGAGACACCCCCAGTTGATAATTACCATATGAATACAGTGAGGAGTTATCCAGAGGGTTATTATCAAGGCAGTGAGATCAGTAAGGGCCAACAAGGCCACTGATGACAATATGGGTAAAAACAATACCACAACTGGTATGTGTTAAACCGATAGCCAGTTAGCATGGCGCACTTGCCGTAGCAAGTGCTGCTATAACAGGGCTGTTCGGGAAATTTATAACCACTACGAAGTACTTGGTGAAGTACCATGAAGTTAAGTGAGATCATTGTAACCGTGGAAGGGCTTAGTAGCCTAACCTCTGTGATTGTAAGTACACCAGTCAGCAAGAAGCTAGACTTGGCTAAGGTAAGAAGATGTTGTGAAACCATGAAAATTTTCTTTCAAACCCAGATTTATTCAAACCCTTTTCTTTTCAAAACCAGATTTTCTTTCAAACCAACACTTCTTTCCAACCTTCTTTTAAACCAAACCAGTAAAACCAAGGACAGTTGACGAGGATACAACAATGGATAAACTTTCCTTCGATTAAGTTCGGGAAGAAGGGAATGAATATTGTCACGGGACAATATAAGGGAGTTGACAACAGAATACTTCACCTAGGCGTGTGACGGACACTACAAGTGTACCAACTGTGTTGTGGGACGACCGCACTCCGATAGGAGCATGTGGGCCTGACAGACCTACTTATGGGTTAGTTGGGTAAGTAGCAATGTATCAGTATGATACCCCATATATGTATACGAGTAGAGTCCGAAACACGGGAAGTAGTCGATTCCGTCTACGGTCAGTAGTATAAATCAAACAAGAGCTAAGGACTACAAGGAATAGTTGAAGCTAAGGAACTCAGTGAGTTAACAAGACTAAAAGGATTAGTGAACTCTTTTCAAGGAAATGTTTAAGAGTTAGGAAGTGCGATGGGCACAAACTGTTATGTAAAGACACCACATATGTCTTAAGGATCCTTAGGGATAAAACCTGTTAGCTGGAATGGAGACCCAGCCTGTACATGGCAAGCAGATGCCTAATGTGGACACATTAATGTGAAATGAACGGGATGAAATTCCCAGAATGAGTACCTACACTACCAGGAAATGTTAATCTTCATAGAAGAAGATAATAAACCAGTTAAGAACGCAAACGGCGTGGCTAACCGAATATACCAATAAGTGTAAGCCAGATGTGATGGAATAACTTAGCAACACCCAGGAGCAGTCCTTAAAGGGTGTTCGCATCAATAAATGTTGCACAAAATGACATGACAGAAACACAAGGGTTGAAACTAACACCAGTTTAGACATAAGTTGTCAGGAGACGGACTGACAATCCTAAGGGGCATCCCATGAAAGGAAACGTGACGCAACGACCTTGTAATATTGTACAGAGAAGTACATGTGTGTGGACAGCCTATAATGAGCCCAGCTCAAGGCAAATAAGGCTTATAATCCAAAAGCAGGATATATCATATAAATTCGATTGCTGGTAGAAGTTTATGTTGTATAAGTGAATAGAGTGGTAAACGAACCACTGCATTAAGAGTGGGGATACCTCTCGATATTGTGACACCGCAGGAGCGGTAGTTATGTGAATCAAGTTCAAGAAATATGTTAAGGATTGACCATGTTGTTATTGAAAGAGAAATTAGCTTAGTAGTATGTGTATAAGGTGAAACACCGAGCTGAATAATGCCGGTTTGTGACTCGAATGATCGATGCTCAAGGAGCATTCAGTGGTCATCCAAATGAGGGATGAACCATAATATGAATAATGTAAATTTATGTGTGGAAGTTAACGTGACAGTAAATACTATGTGAGTTAGTGTTATACAATAAGTGTGAGCACGGTGCGCAGTAAGCGACCGTTGTATAAGTGTTGTTGAATGATAATATGGTGGGTTGAACCAGTTACGAGATAAGAGTCTCAGTGAAGGACAGTGTGAATTCCATGGCGAGTCGCATAAGGGATTTACTGTCGAGAGTTTACGCCTCTGCACTCTGTATGACTGAGTGTTTTGGTATTGCACTTGCGCAGTAATGATCGAGTGGGATAGCTAGGAATTGGAGACATGTTAATTATAGAGGAATAATGTTATAAAGGCCGATGCATAGGAAATGCAAGGCCGCACCAATAAAAGAGTGCTTGTGCAAAAACCGAATGTGAAGACATGATTAACAGTAAGTGACTACGGTAGCACTAACTACCAAAAATCGGTATGGAATATACCCCAAATGTTGTAAATAACTGAGAGAGCACTACACACTAGGTAGTAGCTCAATCTCAACCGACAGTAAGTCGGAAGGGAGCAAGTCAATCATTGTGAAATACATAGCTGTGTACACAGTAAATTATCATGGAAGTGGATGGAAATTGTGAAACTCACCGAATTCGCTAACGGTAAGAGATACCACGCGTCGGTTGAGAAACCATTGTCACCAAGATAAAAGTGATAATTGGGGATGTACAATACAGTAAGAATAACAAATGGGGCAATTAAGCTCTACAGCTACTAAAGTTTCGCAGCAGAAACTAGTGAACCAGTGATCCAAATGTACAACGTGAATAACAAATATGAGTGGATGGCTAATTATTAACGTCTAGAAGCCTAACAGGCCAGAATCGAAACCAACTAAGAGTTTAAACAAACTCCAATGAGAATTCTTGGTTTAGGAACTAAACCGCCAATATGGTTAAGATCCTCTAATCAGAATCCATTGTGTAATAGACCGCGTGGAAGTTAAAACACTTCACGACGGCAGAACATTTAAGCCAATGTTTAGTGATTGATTACGTGGGCGTAATCCCTTTTAAGGGGGGGTAGAGCGCAAAACCACTTGGTGTATATTATCGTACAAGTGTACGTAATGTATGTGACTCATATTGTGCATAGCACAAAATTATTGGTTGTTTTGATGATTGGTGTGTGTGTTACGTAAACATACACATTCATTCATGGTTTAATTGTGGTAATTGCGCACAGATGATGCGAATACCATTGTGATAAGTGTGTGTGTTGTTAACAGTTGTATGTGATTGTACAAGTGTGGGGAGTAGATAAACTCCCGGGGGAACAAAAGCCCCGACAGTGTATAAATGTAAAACCAGGTGTTGTATTTTGATAAAATATATGTATATATATATATATGTATACTTTATAGTGATGCATGAAAGGGCATGATACCGACATAGAACCTAGTGAGAATAAGATTCCCTAGGCAACAGGATTAAAAGTGAATGGAGGTAACTGATAGACGGAGTTCTATCCTTTGGAGATGTTGTGATCATGACTAGAATGATTCAAAGATAGAAAATTGGAAATGAGTGACTTACTTGATGCTTGAAAATGAAGTGGGAGGTGGAACTTGATTTGCATGTGATCAAGGGAAGCCGAACACAAATTGGAGTGGAAGGATAGTTCTACACTGATGCTGATCACATCGGGGTTGGATGATTCTTGAAACTCCCTATAAGTGGCCACAAATAACCACGCTAATAAAAGAAGCAAAGAGCTTAAGTTGGACTTGGAGTTGTGTGTGCTTTCAAAAGGATTTTAAATTGGTATTTATAAAACGTTGATGGATACTTTACATAATTAAAGCCTTCTTACTTAACCTCACAAGGAAATTTTAAACTTATGTGATTGTTTTAATCTCCTAAAGGCACGGGGACGGAAGGTGTCCATCACGACCGTGTTCTGCGGGATCACAGTGTATATCAAGGATATTTTTGTTTGCTATACATGCTCTGACATGTTGTGTGGTATGTGTAATGAATGTTGTTTTGACTTGGATTTCCTAAAGTGTATACTATCAAGGCCTATGAGTCTAAATGTGTGGTGTCACATAGACCTATGTGTCTAAAGACTGTTATGTTACCAGGACCTATGTGTCCAAGTGTTGTTATGTTACCCAAGACCAGTGAGTCAAAGGGGTTGTTATGTATGTGTAAGTGTTGTTAAGATACCCGGACCATAGAGTCCGAGGTTATCATGTGGATATGTTATGTTATGTATGGATGTGAATGTGTTGCCCGGACCATCAAGTCCGAGGTTGTGATGTAAAGTGTGTTTGGTTAAGGAAGTTTATTTCCAAGTGATTACTGTGTTCTAATCGAATGATGTGTGAAAAGTGTGAACTTCGAGGACGAAGTTCTTTTAAGGGGGGTAGATTGAAATACCCCAAACCTTGATATGTGGTTTAAATATCAAATTATAGTATGTAAAGGCTAAAAAGTGCCTTAGTAACATCAGTGAACAATTTAAACCATAATAAATGCAATAAAGCATTAAGACACAGTTTGAGCAAAAACATGCTCTAAGCTATGAGTGAACTTGGTTAGGACCCAAAGAGCCTACCAAGACTTGATAACATTTAATTATGATTTTATAAGGCTAAATAAGTCCTTAGGAAACTTTGGTAGACAATGAAACCAAACAAAACACAAGGTAATACCTTAAAGTCAATATGAGCAAAAATGTGCTCTAAGCTTGGGATAAATGTGTATAAGGCCTAATGGTCATACCTATACCTTATTTATATGTTAATGAACATATTAAATCAATTACCAAAGAAAACCAAGCTTGAAAACAAGTTAAAACACAAAATGTGCTTTAAGGAGTCTTAAAGCACGTTTTTGAAAAATTGTCTTGTAAATGAGTTTTGAATGGCTAAATGTCCATCATTACTCTTTAATTAACATGTGTACTATATAGTATCACATTTGGGTGGCCATATTAGTGGGAAATCAAAAATTTCACTTCTATGTGCCTTGTATTTGTGAATAGTAATTTTTACAAGCTAGTATATAACATATGTTATGTTAAGTAATTAAATTGGTCAACAAAGACTAGTATGCCCTCCTAGGCATAATGGTGGCCGGTTTTTAGTATGGTGAGTCACCACCATGTGAAATCAATTAAAGGAAGGAAGGAAAAGAAAGTAAAAAGAAGAAAGTTACTTTAGTACATAAATATCTTCTAAAAGTAGACTCCAAACTCCATTCTCTCATTTCCTTCACTTCCCACCGTCTTCTACCTTTCTTCTTTCTCTCTTTCACGATTTGCTATGGCAACCTCTCTTCTCCATCTTCATTTCTTTGCCAAATCCAACTCCATGCTCCAAATCAAATTCTAAGACTATATTTGTCTTAGTTAGACCAAGCTCTACACTTCTATCTTTTCAAATCTTCAAGAACTCCATTTTGGTGCCATGAAGATTCACCATTGAAGGAGCTTGAGCTCACCTTTTCACATATTCTTGTTCTCCTTTGCTTCAAGGTAAGGAAACTCAAAGAAAATCCATGTTTCCTCCATGTTTTGTTGTTGTCCGAAAATTCACCATTAATGGAGCTCGTATATTGCCTTGTTCTAGCTTCATTTGAATCTTCCAAGGGCTAGGAGGAGTCCTCTCTTGATACTTATTCAAGTTCTCTTCTAATTCCAAGGTAAAACAATTACCTTAATGTGTTAAAACAATATGTGTAACTAGGGTTTATAATGAGATGAAGCACAATGCTTGAATACTCATTCTATTATTTGTACAATGTTTGGTAGTTGGCAAGGAACCAAATGCCCTACCGGTTTACAAGGAACCAAGAAAGAAAGTTGTGAGGAAAAAGAGGTAAACAAGCTATCTCAATGTGGTTTAATGCCTTAGGAGAAATAAGCTTAAATGTGTTTAAAACTACCTAAAGCGGCAAATGGTAAATGAGACTAGTAAAATTGCTCTCAAGGAGTTTATTAAAGGAATATGTATTGTTGGTGTATTTGCAGGTCACAAGGCATATTATTATGTGGGAAATTCAGTGTTTAAGGTTTATGCAATTTAAGGGCCTAAGAGCCATGCATTTAAGGGCCTAAGTGCCAAGCAATTTAAGTTATGCACTATATTGTGATGTAGTGCTTAATGTGTGAAGTTTGTGTATAAGAATGTGTTTGATGGATTTTAGGTGTTTTGAATGAAATAAGGTAAAAACCTAAGTGTTTGGATATGAGTAAACACAAGAGAAGCTATGGCCAAATTTGGGAAAATGTGTGGGAAGTTCTAAGTGTTTTAAGTGGTTTTGGTGAACTAGGAAGTGTTATAGGTGAATGAATGTTTACTTGAGAAGAAAACATGTGTTAAGGTGATTTGGAGTGATGCAAGGATTTAGGTGTTGTCTTGGAAGTTCTAGGAATTCAATGGGTGTTTTGTGAATGTATTAAAGTCTTGGAGAAGTTGTTTAAGGTTTAGGTAATGTTGGTATTCAAGGAATAAGTGATGTTTGGTAAGATGTAAAAAGGAGATTTAGTTAGTAAGAAAATGATGCTTAAGAGATGATGTTAAGATGAGGAGAAAGTGTTTTGGGATAGTAGTTATAATAGGTGAAATGCCACCTAGGAATCATAAGGAGAAAACATTGTAAGTGTTAGGAATTTTGTGGGGATATAAGTAAAGGTTTAAGGAATTAGGAAAAATAGTTTTGTGAGTGTTTAAGAATATCTTAAGGGTGTGTTTGAAGTGCCAAATGATGTTAGAACACATTAAGAGGCCTTAGGAGAAGTTTGGTGAAGATTTGACAAAGTTTGGGTAAGTTTAGGAGGCGACCGACCCAGGGGCCGACCCAGTTTGTGGGTCGGTCGAGCCTCTGTTTTATGTTAGGAAATGTTCGGTAATGGTCCGACCCAAAGGGTGGGTCGGACATGGGTCGGTCGGTCAGGTTTCAAAGGAAGGAAAATGTTCGCACATGGACCGACCAGAATGGTGGGTCGGACGTGGGTCGGACGGGCATGTTTGTAAGGAAGTAAAAGGGTCTGTAATGGACCGACCCAGCTGTGGGTCGGTCGGTGGGTCGGTCGGACCAAAAACATGGTTTAAGGTTATGAAATGATGTGTAATGATGGGGATTGGTAGGTAATGCTGTTATAAGGATGTTAAGGACATGTTAGGGGAGTTTTAATGACACCTAAGTGGGTTAAAAGTTGTATTAAAATGTGAGAGTAAAACAAGTTAAAAATGTTAAGTTATGTAACTAAGTTAATGGGGAAAAATTAAGCATTGACATTAAATGATCAAGCAAACCCCGATGTTAATGAAAACACGTGTGATGTTAACAGTTGTTCGAGAATTGCTCGAGGAACATAAATGGACAGGATAAGTGGACTCCGGTGACAGGTATGGTTTTCTTGCAACTTGCGTCCTAACGGATTACACCGGCTTGTATGCCAATATGTTTTCTTGAGTGTTTGCCACCTTGTAAGATTAATCATGTAATGAGTTTACAGTAATTCATTTATGTGGCGTGTTCAACTCCGATACCATTTAACCTCGGCAGTGTTAACCTTAGTTAACTGAGTCTAGGATCACTTGAGAGTTCGGTATTCGGAGTAAACGACCCGTACCATGGGACGTACTAACCACGGCTATGCGTGTGTTAATTGTGTGTTTGTGTGTGAATGTAGGGATCTCCCTTGTGTGTTTAACCCAGTTGTAATACTGTATGTGTTGTTATGTGATAGGCTCCATAGTGGGGTTCTAACTAATATTTAAAGTGAGTATGTACTAACAGTAGTGAGGAATCCGGTTTGGCCGGTCGCGCGTTGTTTGGGAGAGGGTATCCTTCCTAGCCTACCCTTCTCTTTGTTATGGTTGTTTCCCTCACGGGTTATGATCTCCCATTAGCTTCTCCACAAGCTTGGCTATTCTGACTTATCGGTTTTAGGGGAACATGTGTTTGTGTGGTGTGTTCGGGCCTCCAACCCGAACCGCCTTAACTTAAGTTACTCGTCCAACTATTAGGACGGTAATGAGTGTTGGTGTTATTGTATACGAGCTTATCATGAGACTGGCAACATTCTCTAGGCTCACCAGTGTGTAAACAGTGTTTGGGTCGGTTCCTAAGCGAACCATTCCCGTTGTGTTATGTGGTTTTGTTGTGATGCAGTATTCATTGCGGTATTGTGTTGTGTACGTAGAACGTGCAAAGTGTTGTTAAGTGTTATGTAGTGTAGT
The DNA here is from genome assembly GCA_023374045.1 of Limonium bicolor. Classification (NCBI taxonomy): domain Eukaryota; kingdom Viridiplantae; phylum Streptophyta; class Magnoliopsida; order Caryophyllales; family Plumbaginaceae; genus Limonium; species Limonium bicolor. Next base: position 107,053,596 of record CM041780.1, read on the forward strand.
TGTAGGTTGTATAATGTGGAGTGTGTTGTATAATGTGGAGTGTTGTTGTATAATGTGGATGTGTGGATCATGGATATGACTCCCAGTGTGTGATAAGAGGCGTTTAGGGATAACCCGATTTAAGGGTAAGTGTCGTCTATTAAGGAAGTAGCTCCATTAGAGGAGGAACACTCTAGGGATAATGAATACCATGAGTGACTTATTAAGAAAGGATATATTATCCGTTTGTTGAGCCCATTGAGGCGAAATGTTATGTGTCGTATGTTTATTGTCACATGCATGATTTAAATATAATCAACTGCATGCTAAGACGACAATTAGTTGTGCGTGGCCCGGTAGCATGTGGGCTGCGGGATTACCATACCAGCAAAGGTGCTGAGCCCCTTGGGGCCACCCCTTTCTCTTCTTTTCCTATTTCAGGTACGAAGTGCTGGAAGCCGTTCGAGAGTAGGACGGTAGTCATTGTACATGGGTAAACTTTTAAGTGTATGTATACAGTAGGTGTAGTAAGACCGATTTGTGGTCGGCACCAGTTTATAATACTCGGTATAGTTAATAAGGTGTAGTTGTTGTTGTTGTTAATGGAAAGGGATACTAATGTATAGTTGCTCGGGAATTTAGCCCATCAGACCGGTACATTGTGTATGTATTAGCCTTGTTAGCCACGTGGGTGGCTAACGGCGTGTAACACCAACAAGTTAAGTAATGTGATGAGGTTGTTCTTCCGCTGCAGTTTGTTGTAAGTATGTTAATGTTGGATGGGGTGTTACAAAGACTCTCTCCTTCAGGTCATCCCAACAGATGGGGGCCTGCACCTCCTACCATACAACGCTTCAAACGGAGCCATACCAATGCTCGCTTGAAAGTTGTTGTTGTAGGCAAACTCAATCAGAGTCACGTGCTGCTCCCAGCTACCTCCAAAATCTAGGACACATACGCGAAGCATGTCCTCCAGAACCTGATTAGTCCTCTCTGTCTGGCCATCCGACTGAGGATGGTAGGCTGAACTGAAAGCTAAATTCGTACCCAAGGCCTTATGCAGACTGCGCCAGAATCTCGAAACAAAACGCGGGTCACGATCAGAAATTATAGTAGTAGGCACCCCATGCAGCCTCACTATCTCATTGAGATACAGACGAGCCAAACGCTCCAAACTGAAGGTCTTCTTCACAGGTAGCAAATGGGCAGACTTAGTCAGTCGATCCACTATCACCCACACAGCGTCACAGCCTGAAGGAGTCTTAGGTAACCCCATGACGAAGTCCATCCCCACACTCTCCCACTTCCACTCAGGAATGGGAAGGGGCTGAAGCAAACCCGCTGGCCTCTGGTGCTCAGCCTTCACCTGCTGACAGGTCTGGCACTTCGAAACAAACTCGGAGATGTCCCGCTTCATTCCAGACCACCAGAATGACTCCCTAAGATCCCGATACATCTTCACCCCTCCAGGATGAACTGAGTATGGAGCTCCATGAGCCTCCTGAAGGATCTCCCTACGAAGAACTACATCATCCGGCACACACACTCGACCCCAGAAGCGCAGACAACCATCACTGGATACACTGAAGTCTGAACTCTGCTCTGTAGACAGTCCCTCTCTGATCCGACACAAAGCTGAGTCTGCTTCCTGACCAACCCGGATCCTGTCGACCAATGAAGACTGAACCTGAAGCGCTGCTATCATACTAGCACTGTCTGGTCTGACTACCCAAACGCCCATACGCCGAAGCTCTAAAGCAGACCTCAGAACTCCTGTCAAAGCACAAGCTACGCCCGAAGCACCTCTCCGACTCAAAGCATCTGCCACAACGTTCGCTCTGCCAGGGTGGTAAAGGATCTCTAAATCGTAGTCATGAAGTAGCTCCAACCACCTCCTCTGTCTCAAGTTCAGCTCCTTCTGGGTGAACAGATACTTGAAACTCTTGTGGTCCGTGTAGACCTTACACGACGCCCCATACAGATAATGCCTCCAAATCTTCAGCGCGAATACCACAGCTGCCAACTCCAGATCGTGGGTAGGGTAGTTCTTCTCATAAGGCTTAAGCTGCCAAGAGCCATAAGCCACTACCTTACCCTGCTGCATCAAGACACATCCAAGTCCCTTATGGGACGCATCACAGAAGACCTCGAAGCCCTCGGTCCCAGATGGCAAGTGAAACAGTACGATTCGGTACTCTCCGATACAAACTCGAACACCAAGGATTATAGTGGTTCGGCCAATAATCCGGCCTACGTCCACTTCTAGACAGAGCTATCATTCATCCTTTGGTTTACAACACTCGAGAGCCCTTTTGGGTTGAGCTCCCTTCTTTTCTAACTTGTCCCTTACAAATGAGCCCCTCTACTTCTATTTATAGACTTTCTATGGCCAGGTTTACCTTTTTGCCCCTATACATGCAGTAATATCATATTTATATAACTGTTAGCCTCTATTTGGATAATCTTTTCGGACTGGGATACCGCTTCCGCATCGGACTAACTCTTTCGGACCATCTTTTTAGGTAACAACCCTACCGGTAGTAATTCTACTGGTAGCGATCCTTTAGATAGCAGCCCTAACGGTAGTGGGTCTTCCGGTAGTAGGGCTTTCAACGATAGGCCTTCCGACAATTGGTCTTCCGGTAGACTCCCTTGGTAGATCCTTCCGGTAGCAGGACCTTTCGGTAGCAGGCCTTCGGTAGTAAACTTTCCGCTAGTAAATCTTTGGTAGTAGGCCTTCCGCTCGCAGGTCTTCCAGTGGTAGGCCTTCCGCTAATAGGTCCTCCGGTAGTCACTGTGGTCTTTCAGCCATGGTATATTTCATACCATTACATCAGTCCCACAAGTTCTACTTTTTAACACTAAAAAGTGGAACTTATAAAAAGAAGATAAAATTTACACTTTGTTCCTTTCTTCTATATATCTCCTAGTCCCACAAGTTCTTTTTCTTTTGCCTAAAAAGCAAATGAACTTAAAAACTTTAGCCTATGTAAGAGCTTGTCTTCCGGAAACAAAGAAGTCCCACGTGTTCCGGGGGCGATGAAGTCCCACTTGTACTCCTGAGAAAAGGTCTCCGCTCTTTGAACGTGCCATAATAAGAAATCCAAAGATCTGGAATTCCGAAGGGCCATAATAATTCCAGAAGACCATAATTATTCCAGAAGACCATAATAATCTCAAGAAGTCCGAGATAATAATAATGGGATATTACTTCCATAATCAGATTCCTGCTTGAATTACTTTATTCATTGGTCCTGCATACTTAAATTTATCAGATTAAAAGATATTTGTCTTTTCGGCTGCCCGGAGCAACCGGACTTCCCAAAAGTTGGAGATTCTTATAATGAAGAATTTTTTACTGCTCTTTCGTTCAGGATTTCTTTCGGTAACCTTTTAGTTACACTTTCACACTCTACCACTGTACACATGGTGAGATCGTCGATTTAACACTCTACCGACTTCGAGACGGTGAGATCATCGGTTTAACACTCTACTGGCAGTAAGACAGCGAGATCGTCGGATGAAATACACTACCATCGTTGATAGTAGATCGTCGGATACAAAACACTCTACCATCGCTGATGGTGAGATCGTTGGTTACATTCTTTGTCTTGCTTTTCTTTTCTCAAGACTATTCGGCCATAAATGATTTTACAATATTTCTATTTTGTTTGAAAACTTTACATATATTTACCAGAGGGTGATCAATCCCCTAGTGAAAAAGAGTTTTGTAAACAAATATTCAAAATGAAACATCTGAAAGTTTGGTACCTCTTTTTTTTTTTTACCGGTGGGATGATACTACCGGTAGGATGATATTACTGGTGGAGATGACAAACTACTACCGGTGGAGATGACAAGCTACTACCGGTTCATATGAGCGGTCTGTACTCATCCAAGAGATCGTCCCGGGAAAAACGTTTGCCACCAGAAGTTTCATGTTCCAATCCCCAGGGTATCCTCTCGGGATGCTCTTTCGGAATCTCCATTAAGCTTCTACCAATATAAATCCTTGTCCCCCGGAAGCCAACATCACCCTGAAGAGATCGTCAGTAGGTTCCTATAATTTCTCATATTTGGGCAATGGGCAGAATCCAAGCACCTTTGCATTTGTATCAGCACATTTATTCAATGGTAGTAGTAAATACATTAGACAGGGGAACCACAACAATTGTGAAGCAATAGCAAATATAGTAGACACGAAAAAAAAGAAATTTGTGACATCCACCAACGACTGTCACAGAAGGCATATCCGTGAAAACAACTCGTGACATTAATAATTGTATTACCCAAGATCAATAGCCTATTTGAGCAGTAATAAGCGTGGCGTAATAACAGTAGTACTCTATTAATGAACCTTATCATGAAATGCAATGAAACAGTGCAAGAGACAGTTGTAGATTGTATTCTAAAAATCTGTTCATAATCAAGAACTCAATTTAGAACAAGCTTCATGATTGTAAACATCCTAGACTGTTTTTAATGATAGGGGCAGAAGTAAAGCCTATGAGAAACGTGATAATTCAAACAGTTTGTAGAACAAAATTACTCAACTTTAACAGCAAGAGGAATTACAACTTTAAATTTAGTTTATCACCACACTATGGTTGATGAGCGATCCTTTAAGTACGCAATGAAACAATGCAAGATTTTAACATAGCCGAGTGAATTTAGCATATATCCCCTTAATATGATATAAGATGTGCCATAGCAGTTTAAATGTTTGGAATAGTTGTAGACACTCAAAGATGTCATATGGCTTACCGGACCTAAATAAAATCAGATGAAAGCAATCATACATTGTGGTATATAAGCAGAGGCAACAACTGGTGCCGGGTGAAACAAGGATCATGACCAGAAGATTATTGAAACAAGATTTTTATCATCATCGGGGCTTGAACTAAACTTGTTTATTGTTTTCAGTTTTAAAATAACAGCATACGGTCACTAATGTTCAAATATAAAAGAGTAAATATCAGCCAAACCAGACAGAAACTTGGGTTGAAACTTCAGGAATGAAATGATCACAAAGCAATCATCAAAGGATATATACTGCCTCGGTCCAATGTTTTACAGAAACTAGCCATATTCATATCATCCCTTCGGGTTACTCTTAGTCAAAATATGTGTTTGCAATGTACTACTTTATTATAACAGGGATCAATGTAAACTGAAGTTCTAACAGTTCAAAAGTAGTAGCAGAGTGAACTTGCAGCCCCATTATTTATGATGTTATAACAGGATAAAACTGAGCAAGAATGGATTATTTTTTAGATCCTAGATTCTTTTACTGATTCAAAACAGTCACGAGGTTACATGTTTTAGTAGAGAATTACAACACAGAGGTGTATGTCCAAAAAGATATGTGTAGTATGTATAGAGGCGGTCATAAATTATGAATCTGTCAAAAAATTATGACAGTAGCACTACAACAAGAGTAAGAAGGAACTGCCTATGATTGGCAGCAAGTTTTATAGCAAATTATGAGCAAGAAAGCAGGCTTAGAAGCTGTTTGTGGTTACAGTTTTGCAGCAGTAAAAAATGAACAAGTAACAATGTGTGGTATTTTAAACAGTAGCAATAGATAGCTTTAAACTAGTTTTATAATTAAGCATCTAAACCAAGGTCAAGCTCGATAGATTGTGTCGCAAAGTCAAACTAGGGGATTTGCAGTTTAAACATCATTTTGTAACAGCTGTATTTTAAACATGAAGATGGAGCATTAACAACGGTGGTAATGTGCTGAAACAGAAAAATTAAGTACAGTAGCAGAAATAACCAGAAGCGCGGGAATATTAAATACAACATGACAGTAAAATCAGAAATATGAATGTGCGTGATCAGTTTATAATGAAGGGTTAAAAGGAAAACAGGTATAATTATGTTTCTGTGGAGGCACAAATAAGAAGCGAAAACTGAAGTGCACTTAAACTTAATATGGATTCTAGCAAAATGACGGAAATGGAAGCAGGAAAATGGGCTTGTAAGCCAATATGTAAAGTAAGACAAGATGCTTATATAGAAACCAGGTTTATACTACTGCACCTGAAAAAAAATGAGAAAAGGTTCGAAGCGTGATGTGATTCTGCTTCCTAAGCTTAAACAGACACAAATCAAGCTCTGTAAAGCCAGTTATGATCAGATGCTAATTGAGGCTGGAAAAGAGATTAGTCCGAAGTTAGAATGGAGTCAAGAAGAATTTTTAGACACTGTTGTGCATGACTTTAAGAGGTGTAGTAAAATATTGAGAATGAAGCATTTTAATAGCAACATGACAGCTGAGAAAAGAGTCAGAGAGCTTAATCTGGACTATTTTCAAATTTAAAATAGCATAAATACAGAGGAAAAGGAGCATGTACTGTATAAATCTTTTTTTTTATCAGTGTATATAACAATTTTTAAATTAATCAAGAGTAGATTAAAAAAGAAGAAGGCAAGAGATGTTGTTGGTATGCAGAAAAAGCGATTGTGATTTGAAAACTTCAGGCTCTTGAAATAGCCTATACAACATTTAAGCGTAGCATCATATGTTTTGACCACTTTGAGCTTCATCACTTAGCAATCAGAAGCAATTGCGGCAAGAGCTTATACAACTAATTTCTAAATTTACTAGAAAGCAAGAAATATTAGTGTTGTTCGAATCCAAAACATAGTTAAGAGAGGCAAATGTAACGAAGCAAAACAGGCATTATCTGCAATCTTATTGTATCTATCGAGTACTTCTGAAATAAGTTTTTAACCAGAGTAGTAGAGATTGTCAATAGAGTGACAAGAAATAACTATAACTGGTTTGTATTAATCATACGAGAAAAACAATCAGAAGATATTACTTGGGCAGAAACTTAGGTCTATAATGAATAAAATGTTCATGAGCATGTAAGATCTCAATTTCAGGTCTCTTGCGAATTTCTAAAGAAAAAATTTAGACTAAGAAACATCATCATAATCATGCTCCAAACAACAGAAGGAAATGCAGTTTTCAAATCACAATTAAGTATCTCTAATTTTGCTCTTGCCATCATTATTGCAGGTTTGTTTTAATTTTGGGATTGTACCTTCACCGTGAGAAGAGAGAGATTGGAGAACACAACCTCAGGAGGAAAAACTCCTTGAAGCCTTTCAACCAGCTTAGCTTTGGATGCAAGCGAACATAGTCAAAGCATGGCCCCTTGCTTCTTGAGAATGGAATTGAAAAGAGGAGTAGAGGAGTGAACCTGCCCCAAGCTCGTCTTCCGTGAAAATTCTAGAATCCCTCATATCTTTCTTGGTGTTCAAATAATATTATCCTCGTCGATTCTGTCTGTAATGAATCTCCCGAGACTGAACTAACATCGCTTGCTCGTTCTCGACCAACATGACATCCATGGTGGAATATCTTTGGGGATCGAAAGAGAAGCCTCTGGAGACTAAAATGCTTCTTGGAATAAATTTGTGGAGGTAGATCTCCCATCTACAGAAGAATATGTACAGATAACAAGTGTTTTCAGTGTAATGATAATGATTATTGAATCAAACGCTATTAGCGTAAGTTGACCAGCTTTTAGAGTATGATTTATTGAAGAAAGAAGAGAGTAAGAGTGGCAAAATCCCTAATTTTTTGTTGAAGCCGGTAGGATTGTCGAGCACTTAGACGACTTATTCTCTAATCTCGATCTCTCATACAATCGCTACGCTTTCTTCGTTGGTCCATCCATCCAACACCGATCGACTCTACATTCTTTCTTCTTTGACTCGAACGGGAAGAACACAATTGACATGAGGCGTCAATTGATTTCCTCAAACTCGTGACTTCTATCGAGTTTGCGGTTTTGGACTGAGTTCGGTCGATCTGGGAGTATCTGGTAACAGTGTCGAGGAGAGATCAATGTTCTCTTTGTTGATTTCAAGATTTCCAGTTCAAAAGCCACTACTAAGTTATCGTCGACCGCTCGATTTGTTGCTGAAGTGGTGCAGGTTAGATCGTAGGTCACATTTGACTTCATAAAGAGATCGATTGATGAACAAGATTTAACCGTTTACACGCCGTGTTACTGCTCTTCTTGTCGATCCCTAATTCATCATTTATATCTCCGGTCCCTCACTCCTTTCCAGATTCCAAACTCTCAAAGCCTTCACTTCTTCCATTCTTCTGATTTTACGTTCATGAAAAAAAAACTCCACCAGTGGATCTCGACGAGTCTTTCTTACTCCAAGATTATTATTCATCATTTCCTCGGTCATCGAGAATCGATTCTCGAACGTGCTGCTTCATTCCTTCGCCATAACTAATTCCCTAAACTCGAATGCGATACGCTCTACTTCTTTCTTGATCCGGTTTCATAACATGAACTCAATCAATCAGTACTTCCCATCGCGTGAATCGTGGATGCGATCGTCGAGAGCCAATTCCATAGAATGAGTCGATTATTTCATGATTTTCTGGAGTGTGGATCAATCGTGGTTGATGTTCGTTCCCCACAGACGGCGCCAAATGAAACAGTACGATTCGGTACTCTCTGATACAAACTCGAACACCAAGGATTATAGTGGTTCGGCCAATAATCCGGCCTACGTCCACTTCTAGACAGAACTATCATTCATCCTTTGGTTTACAACACTCGAGAGCCCTTTTGGGTTGAGCTCCCTTCTTTTCTAACTTGTCCCTTACAAATGAGCCCCTCTACTTCTATTTATAGACTTTCTATGGCCAGGTTTACCTTTTTGCCCCTACACATGCAGTACTATCATATTTATATAACTGTTAGCCTCTATTTGGATAATCTTTTCGGACTGGGATACCGCTTCCGCATCGGACTAACTCTTTCGGACCATCTTTTTAGGTAACAACCCTACCGGTAGTAATTCTACTGGTAGCGATCCTTTAGATAGCAGCCCTTCCGGTAGTGGGTCTTCCGGTAGTAGGGCTTTCAACGATCGGCCTTCCGACAATTGGTCTTCCGGTAGACTGTAACAGCCCAGTAATCAACCCACTTGTGTGATATTGTCCGCTTTGGGCCGCAGCCCGCACGGTTTTGCTTCCGGGGTACCATCCCCAAAAGGCCTCACACAAGGCAAGAGTATCCCCACACCTATAAGGTGTGGTTCGTGCGCTCTCCCGATCGATGTGGGAGGTGACCCCTACACTGGGTATCACACTCTACCCCCCTTGGGAGCCCAGCGTCCCCGCTAGCACACCGACCTGGGCCTGGCTCTGATACCATCTGTAACAGCCCAGTAATCAACCCACTTGTGTGATATTGTCCGCTTTGGGCCGCAGCCCGCACGGTTTTGCTTCCGGGGTACCATCCCCAAAAGGCCTCACACAAGGCAAGAGTATCCCCACACCTATAAGGTGTGGTTCGTGCGCTCTCCCGATCGATGTGGGAGGTGACCCCTACACTGGGTATCACACTTTTTGTAACACCCCAACCGTTAATTCTATGCTTACCGTCTAATCGTCCTGTTAATCCTACGAGTTCGCAGCGGAATATTACTACTTACTACGGCGGGTGAAACAATGCCGCTAACCGCCCATACGATTAGCAAGGCTTACCTTACTTACAGTCACGGTCTGATGGTCAATAGTCACCGAGCTACTAAAACAAACTTACCAATTACAAAATACTAAGTGCTTACATCAAGGGATCACCGAGTATTTAGAGTATATCAAATTACATTCCCATATCTAAGTTCCCAAAAAGAATGAGTTTCTACAGCTACTCATATATACCAATTCCCCTTCTATTCTTGTCCAAAAAGGTGTACCACATGGTACACCGGCTAATCAAAACAATAGCCATGTACTACTCAGTACACCGATCAAATTCATTGTTTACAATTCAAAAGGGAGACAAAAGAGACAACTAAGTCTTCAGCAGCTTCAAACCTCTCTTGCACCTGCATTCATATTAAAAACGGTGCCCCAAGGGGCTCAGCATAAAGCTGCATATGAACTCCGCATATACCGCGTGCTAGCTAGGGCACTGATAAGTGTCCAAATGAGCATGTTTTATAGGTGTATTTCATATATTATATCAACACTTTTCTTGCTCATTTCTCCACTTCGGTTAGTTTTCCTCTAGTTTATGTTTTATTGTTTATCTCACAAAATTATTGGTTTAACATGAGGAAAACCAAGCCGGGAGTGAAGTAGACGAAGAGACAAACACATAGACGCAAACGGCTCAGAAAACGGGGTCCAAACGAAGAATCTAGAGCCGGTCAAAGTTTGTAGGAAAAATGGGTAACACATGTGTGTCCGCGTGGGATTAAGGCGGACAACACACGCGGTACCAACTTGTGTCCGCCTGGGAAATAGGCGGTACAAGAGGCGGACGGAAGAAGGGTAACCGCGCCTACTTGGGCGGTTATGCAGGCGGACGTCAGGCGCAGAGCAAAGGCAACCGCCTCCCAGACATGCGGACGCAAGGCGGACGCGTGTAAATCCAGATGCGCGAACAGTTTTCTTCTTCGCGCACCGACTCTGCAACTCGCCCAACTCGCCCGCCGACTCTGCAACTTATCCATCTACCCCATCACGCGTGCAGCTGTCTGTCCCCTCTGCAATAAATGAAGATAGCAATGAATGCTCAATCAATTTTACGTACGGATGCCTATCTCAATTCTCTATATAAACCAACACCAATACTGCAACAAAACACACGTACGACCACAGTCTGAAGAAATCAAAACACCCACACTCCATTCTCTTCCATTTAATTCCTCCCGTATCACCACACTTCTCCATCTTTTATTTATTTTTACCATTTCACCTCATTCACGTACGTACTCAAACAGAAGCAGTAATTACAAAGAGAGAAAAGAGGCAGGCGAGTGCAGACCCGTTATTCGCAGGCAGTTCCTGAGTAATGTCTATTTCAGTCTCTACTCTGTTTTTATTTCTGTCAATGTCTGAGTAATCTCATAATTGTGCTTAGGATGGGTGTTTAACCCAAAATAACTCAGCGTATTATAATACCGAGTTTGCTTATAAATTTTGTTTTGTCTCTCTCTATTATTAAATGTTTAAGAACTGATCATTTTTACTCATTTACGGTTTCTCTAATTTCAATGATTTTGTAAAATTAGAGAATAGACCACAAAGAGAGACAAACGTTAGATTTTATTCTCCTTGATTAGCAGATAAAATCCATCGCTGTTATAAAAGAATTCTCACTTAAAGCTAATTAATGATTTTAGACTTTTTCTGATTGTAAGAAGTTTAATGAATTAATTAAGAGCTGTCCTTATCTATGATTTAGAAAGGTCACAAGATAAAATTCTTAACAGACAAATAAGAGCAAACTAGGATTATAATTATTATCTGAGTTATAACCGGGCGATTTCACCTTCCTTAGCACAGTTTCCATCCACTTAATCCACAACCGTTTTTACTGTTTTTTATTATTTCTTTAATAATCCAACAACAAATCAAGCTTGCCTCCGGCTAAACCCCTTTTACAGTTTTAGTAACTACCTAAACTAGGATAATTAACAATCTCCTTGTGGATACGACACTTGTTTTACTACTACGAATAGGTACACTTGCCTAATAGTTTGTTATAATTCTATATTAATTACAGTGTAGTTTTATCCCAACAAGTTTTTGGCGCCGTTGCCGGGGAGATTGATTCCATCAATTTCCCTAGTTTCTGGTAGTTCACTCGCTATATAGTAATAATCTGTTAATACTATTAAATTGTTAATCTTGGACATCTGAATTGGACATCGGACTTCGGACCTGACTTGGACATTTGACTTCGGACTTTGGACATCTAACTCCTAACATCTTAATATTATTGTCATTTCGTTCCATTGTCTTTCGTTCCATTGTCATTTCGTTCCATTGTCCTTTCTTTCCATTGTCTCTAACTACTAACTTCTTAAATTTCCTGTCATTTCGTTCCATTGTCCTTAACTTTCATTTCCATTGTCCTTAACTTTCATTTCCCCAGTATACTAACTTATAATTTCTGTATACTAACTCCTAACGTTTATCAGCCTAACCAATATTTCTGTCTTTCTTATTTTATTTACTAACTAATTTTGCAGCTTCCCGCAAACCACAAGTTATCTTCTGTGCATGCCAAATACTCGAACTCGAGGCTCTCCACCAATCAGTCCGAGCCCCGAACCCGAGCGTACTTTATTTCAAGCGCAGAGAAACCTGAGAAACCAAGCCATGGCCAATAACGAAGTTATAAATGAAATGGACCATGCAATTCAACCAGAACACCGTGCCCTATCTGATACCACCAACCGAATACCGAAGGAAGAGCATCAGCTATAGTTCTCCCCGAACTAACACCAGAAGAAGCCGGACGATGGGTTTTCAAAACCCACTACATAACCGCCGTCCGGGATCTAGGGAAGTTTAGTGGAGCAAACCCAGATGAAGCCCCAAATCATCTGAGTCTCTTCCTAGACTTCTGCAATTCCTTTAGTCAAACCGGCAACGTCAAAGAAAGAATTCTACAACTATTTCCTCACTCGTTGTCGGATTCAGCAAACAGGTGGTATCGAAGCTTCCCTCCCGATCAATCACCACATGGCTTCAAATGGCCCAAAAATTCCTTGCCAAATACTACCCAACCAGTAGAACGAGGCAATTGATCGGTGAAATCAATACTTTCTGTCAGGAGCCGGGAGAAACGTTGTACGACGCATGGGACAGATTTAAAGATATGCTTATGAAGTGTTCCCACCATGGTCTTGACGATCAATCCCTCTGCCTGTCCTTCTTCAACGGTCTGGATGATGGGAACCGACTACTCGTCAATTCCTCTGCAGGAGGGAGTTTCATGATGAAATCTCCTAAAGAAGGAATGGACCTTCTCGAAACCATGACGAGCAATACGAGACAGTGGACGAGATCCAAAGGCAGAACACCACGAGCAGCAGGCCTACTCCACGTTGAGCCTACAGATCATTTATCGGCTCAGATCTCGTCCCTTACAAAGATGGTGGAAAAGCTAACGACATCACAAAACGAAATTGTAAAAACAATAGCTTCCCCACCTACAAGTTCATCGTCAGTTCCACCTACAGAAGGATGTGCCATATGCGCCGGTCCTCATGAAACCCCTCAGTGCGAAGGTAAAGGACAGTACGAGGATGCAAACTTCATAGGAAACCGTCCCGGTAATTCCTACAACAACAACTTCAACAACAACTATCCATGGAGAAATCACCCGAATTTCTCATGGAAGAATAATGATCAAAACCAAGGAGGCAGAACAACAATTCAAATACCTATCAGGGGAACAGACCCCAACCAAATTCTAACATGGGTTATCGAGCACTAGGTGCCCCTCCTGGTTTCCAGCAGCAACAACAACTAACCACAACCTCTTCTGATCCAAATGAGGAATTCAGGAACTTAATGAAAGGATTCGTGACTACGACCCACACCAGGCTCGTGGATCAAGAAGCCACTAACAGAAGGGTTGAAGCCCAGATACAGCAAACCAACCAACAGTTGGAGCAAATCAGTCAGCAGCTTGCACAAAGGCCACCTGGTGCCTTCCCTAGTCAGCCAGATCCAAATCCAAGGGAACAGGCCAAGGCAGTAACGTTAAGAAGTGGTAGGCCGCTCAACTCATCTCTTCCCCGAGATGATACTGATAATCAAGAGCAGCAAGCTCATGAACCTCAAGAAAATCAGAAGAAGAACAGGAAGATGCTGAAGAAGCCCTCCTCCTACAAAAAATATTCCGAGGAGAAGGAGTCCCTGAATCTCTCTCTACTCCTTCCCCTCTCACAAAATTCTTCCCCCACTTCCTTTTCCAAACAGAATGAGAAAGAAAAATTTAGATGAACAGTTTGGAAAGTTTCTTCTCACTTCAAGAAACTGACGATCAATATTCCTTTTGCCGATGCTTTAAAACAAATGCCAATATACGCAAAGTTCATGAAGGATATCATCACCAACAAAAGATCGTTGCAGGAAGTGGAAACTGTACACCTTACACAGGAAGTGTCAGCAGTACTTCTCAAGAGTCTCCCTCCAAAACTTGGAGACCCAGGTTTGCCAATTATTCCATGTTCAATTGATAATGTTGATTGCGGTAGTGGGTTATGTGATCTAGGAGCTAGTATCAATTTAATGCCACTGTCAACTTTCAACAAACTTAAAATTGGTAAATGCGAACCAACTTCTATTCAATTACAATTAGCAGATAGATCTTTAGTATTCCCAAAAGGAATAATAGAAGATTTGATTGTTACTGTAGGAACCTTTGTGTTCCCCGCTGACTTTATTGTAATTGACATGGAAGAAGACACTAGGGTGCCCTTAATCTTAGGACGACCTTTCATGAGAACTGCAAGAGCACTAATCGATGTTGAAAAGGAAAAATCATTTTAAGGCTGCATAACGAACTTAGAATACGACATGTCTAAGGTTATAAGAAACCCGCTCATTTAGAAGATACTTTTCCATAGACATTGTCGACTCTATTGTGCAGGATAATTTATCTGCTATTATCCGTAATGACGCTCTTGAAAATGCCTTGTCTGAAATCTGTGATAACCGATTAGTATACCCTGACACAATCCAAATGGTAGCAGCTCTGGATAGAGTAAAATCATACAAGAAATCATGCTACCCACCACCAGAACCATTAGAGCTATCTACTCAGAAATTACCACCATCCATTGAACAACCCCCTCTCGTAGATCTGAAACAATTGCCATCACATCTGAAGTATGTTTATCTTTCTGATTTTTGTACTTTGCCTGTTATTATTTCTTCATCCCTAACAAGTACACAGGAAGAACAGCTTGTGAAGATCCTTCAGAGCCACAAGAAGGCAATAGGCTGGTCCATTTCGGACATCAAAGGTATCAACCCCCATTTCTGCACACATCACATATACATGGAAGATACCTACAAGCCTTTAGTCCAACCACAGAGAAGGCTGAATCCCAACATGAAAGACGTAGTAAAGAAAGAAGTGCTCAAACTTCTCGACGCCGGGATAATCTACTCCATCTCCGACAGCAAATGGGTGAGCCCCGTTCAAGTGGTCCCGAAAAAAGGAGGTCTCACTGTGGTCCCCAACGACAAAGGTGATCTAATTCCTCAGAGAACCACGACGGGATGGAGAGTCTGCATCGATTACAGGAAACTGAACAGCAACGCGGAAGGACCACTTCCCTACCTTTCATCGATCAGATGCTTGAAAGATTGGCCGGGCAAGATTACTACTGCTTCCTGGATGGCTATTCAGGATACTTCCAAATACCCATTGCCTCTGAAGACCAAGATAAAACCACATTCACATGCCCGTACGGGACATTTGCATATAATCGGATGCCTTTTGGTCTATGCAATGCCCCAGCAACATTCCAAAGATGCATGATGGCAATCTTCAGCGACTATCTTGAGAAGAGCATCGAAGTCTTCATGGACGACTTCTCTGTCTTTGGTCCCACTTTCGAATCCTGTCTGAATAATCTGGATGCCATCCTCGCCCGATGTGAAGAAACTAACCTTGTGCTTAACTGGGAAAAATGCCATTTCATGGTTAAAGAAGGAATAGTTCTTGGGCATAAAATATCTTCAAAAGGCATTGAAGTCGACAGAGCCAAGGTCGAAGTTATTGAAAAATTACCACCACCATCGACGGTAAAAGACATCAGAGTTTCCTTGGCCATGCTGGGTTCTATAGAAGGTTTATCAAGGATTTCTCCAAAATTTCAAAACCTCTATGTGAACTCCTAGCTAAAGACGTCAAGTTCGACTTTACTGACAAATGCCTACAAGCCTTCAACACACTAAAAGAATGCCTCATCTCCGCTCCCATTGTGATATCACCAGATTGGAGCCTTCCTTTGAAATTATGTGCGACCAGCGACTATGCCGTGGGTGCCGCTTTATGCCAAAAGAAGGAGAAGATCTTGAGAACCATCTACTATGCAAGTAGAACCCTCAACGACGCTCAGAAGAATTATTCAACTACTGAGAAGGAACTTCTAGCAGTAGTCTTTGCTCTGGATAAATTCCGATCATATCTCTTGGGAGCAAAGTCATAATTCACACCGATCACTCTGCTCTGAGGTATCTATTTGCCAAAGAAGATGCCAAACCCCGACTCCTCCGGTGGATACTCCTACTACAGGAATTTGAGATTGAAATCAGAGACAAGCCAGGAGTGCAGAATGTAGTAGCAGACCACCTATCTCGCATAGAGGCACCAAGTGATGGCACTTCCATCAATGAATTCTTTCCAGATGAGTGCGTTTTTGATTGGTGACACCGGTGATCCATGGTACGCTGACATGGCCAACTACCTCGCACGAGGAGTAATACCACATGGGTTAACCTACCAACAAGAAAAAAGTTCTTTTCCGATGTCAAACATTATTACTGGGAGGATCCTCTCCTTTTCAAGGTCTGTGCAGACGGGATGGTGAGACGATGTGTGCCCCAAGATGAAATCCACAGCATTCTACGACATTGTCACTCTCTTGAAGCAGGAGGACATCATGGGCCAGCTCGAACAGCGGCTAAGGTACTTCAATCAGGTTTCTTTTGGAAAACCTTACATAAAGACTGTCATTCCTTTGTAGCCTCCTGCGATGACTGCCAAAGACTTGGGAACACCTCCAGAAAACACGAAATGCCTCTCAACATCATACTCGAGGTGGAACCTTTCGACGTGTGGGGCATTGACTTCATGGGTCCCTTTCCTTCGTCTTGTTCAAACCTTTTCATCTTGGTGGCAGTCGACTATGTCACTAAATGGGTGGAAGCTATCGCCTCTCCCACAAATGATGCAAAGGTAGTACTCAGGTTCTTGAAGAGGAACATCTTTACACGATTTGGAGTCCCACGTGCTATCATCAGTGACCAAGGATCCCACTTCTGCAATAAGCAGTTTACAGCCTTGATGACCAAATATGGAGTGAGACATAAGGTAGCCTTGCCTTATCACCCTCAAACCAATGGCCAGGCTGAAGTCTCTAACCGAGAATTGAAGTGGATCCTACAAAAGACGGTTAATTCTTCCCGAAAAGATTGGTCCCTGAAGCTGGATGATGCACTCTGGGCGTATAGAACAGCTTACAAGACGCCCATCGGCATGTCCCCATATCGACTAGTCTTCGGCAAAGCTTGTCATTTACCAGTCGAACTCGAGCACAAATCATTCTGGGCCGTGAAAGCCCTCAACTTTGATCTTCTAAGAGCAGGTGACAAAAGGAAATTCCAGCTCACTGAATTAGAAGAATTTCGAGAGAATGCCTATGAAAATAACCGCCTCTACAAAGAGAAAGCCAAGAAGTGGCATGACAAGATGATCCTTAAGCGGGAATTTCATGAGGGAGATTTGGTTCTGTTGTACAACTCCAGGTTAAAGTTGTTTCCGGGTAAACTCAAATCCTATTGGGCTGGACCATTTACTGTCTCCAAGGTCACCCCATACGGATCCGTTGAGTTAGTGGATTCGAAAAAACACACTTTCATGGTCAATGGATCTAGACTAAAGCATTACCAGGGTGGTAATCTTGAGACAGTTGATGCTCGCACAATAAACCTACATGATACTCAGATTTGAGTACGCTTCAAAGCGTCTAGCCAAAGACGTTAAAAGGGCAGCTTTCCGGGAGGCAACCCGGACGAACTTATCTTTTATATGCTTTATGCTGTTTTAATTTTCAGTTCCCTTCAATTTTATTTTTGCTAACTTTTAACCCCGTTTAGTATGGTTGCTTCTAGTGTTTTATGCAGGTGCAATTTCATGTCTACACCGCAACCAAGCTACGCTACTTGAGGCTAAAGCTCAAGTGTGGGGGAAGTCCAATACACGCCAGCAAAAATAATATCAGGGGAGTACTAGTTTCTTTAATTATGCTTTTATTTAAATAAAATATGCAGAGGAGAGTTTATATGCTTAAATGAATATTGTGAGCCGTGTTGTCTCTATTTTATCTACTTACCGAAAAGGCCTTCTGAAACTTTCCCTTGTTTTTCTGGTGAACAATGAGGACATTGTTCAAATTAAGTGTGGGGGAGTGTGCCCTTTTCGGTGACATTTTGTGCTTAAATGCTTAATCTCTCTGCTTATCGTGCGTTTGTTCAAATTCAATATTGTGGACCCTGTATATGTGGGTTGTTCTCTTTAAATAAATATTGTTATGAATTGTGGGATAAATGGTATAAAATGTACAAAAATTTTAAAATTTTGATTACTTTTGAGGAGCATTTTTATGCGGTGTGACCAAATGATCTGAAATGGTGGGATTTTTATTACTCAGGGGTTCTTTCTGTCTTCTTTCTTAGGGATTGCTAAGGGGTGCTTCTCTGTCAAAAAGGAAAAAATAAAATAAATAAGGGACTTGAGACACCATTGGTAACCAACAAGAGAGTTGAGTGTTCTTAAAAAAAGGCTTGATGCCTACATATTATCTTCTCATCTCTTATGCAAAAGTGAAACAAATGCATAATCTATTTTCCTTTTGTTTTCTCCTCAATGCCCATTCTTGAGAGAAGTTGGCCATGGTAAAAGTTCTCAAAGTCACCTTAAATCAAGAAGCATTGAAGTACTCCGGATCATACCCCGAAACTCTAATTTTTATTTTCCCTGAGTACACCTATGCCACCAGTAGATGGATCACACTCCTCTAAAAGTTTAAGATCATGTACTATTGACTTCTTTATCCTACCCTTCATAATAATATTTGTTAATATTGAGCATTCCCTACTTATGGGTACATGGTTTTGCTTGAGGACAAGCAAAAGATAAGTGTGGGGGTGTGATAAGTGTCCAAATGAGCATGTTTTAGGTGTATTTCATATATTATATTAGCACTTTTCTTGCTCATTTCTCCACTTCGGTTAGTTTTCCTCTAGTTTATGTTTTATTGTTTATCTCACAAATTATTGGTTTAACATGAGGAAAACCAAGCTGGGAGTAAGTATACGAAGAGACAACACATAGACGCAAACGGCTCAGAAAACGGGGTCCAAACGAAGAATCTAGAGCCGGTCAAAGTTTGTAGGAAAAATGGGTAACACATGTGTGTCCGCGTGGGATTAAGGCGGACAACACACGCGGTACCAACTTGTGTCCGCCTGGGAAATAGGCGGTACAAGAGGCGGACGGAAGAAGGGTAACCGCGCCTACTTGGGCGGTTATGCAGGCGGACGTCAGGCGCAGAGCAAAGGCAACCGCCTCCCAGACATGCGGACGCAAGGCGGACGCGTGTAAATCCAGATGCGCGAACAGTTTTCTTCTTCGCGCACCGACTCTGCAACTCGCCCAACTCGCCCGCCGACTCTGCAACTTATCCATCTACCCCATCACGCGTGCAGCTGTCTGTCCCCTCTGCAATAAATGAAGATAGCAATGAATGCTCAATCAATTTTACGTACGGATGCCTATCTCAATTCTCTATATAAACCAACACCAATACTGCAACAAAAACACAACGTACGACCAGAGGCTGAAGAAATCACAAACAGCTCCACACTCCATTCTCTTCCATTTTAATTCCTCCCGTATCATCACACTTCTCCATCTTTTATTTATTTTTACCATTTCACCTCATTCACGTACGTACTCAAACAGAAGCAGTAAATTACAAAGAGAGAAAAGAGCAGGCGAGTGCAGACCCGTTATTCGCAGGCAGTTCCTGAATAATGTCTATTTCAGTCTCTTCTCTGTTTTTATTTCTGTCAATGTCTGAGTAATCTCATAATTGTGCTTAGGATGGGTGTTTAACCCAAAATAACTCAGCGTATTTATAATACCGAGTTTGCTTATAAATATTTGTTTTGTCTCTCTCTATTTTTAAATGTTTAAGAACTGATCATTTTTATGCATTTACGGTTTCTCTAATTTCAATGATTTTGTAAAATTAGAGAATAGACCACAAAGAGAGACAAACGTTAGATTTTATTCTCCTTGATTAGCAGATAAAATCCATCGCTGTTATTAAAAGAATTCTCACTTAGAGCTAATTAATGATTTTAGACTTTTTCTGATTGTAAGAAGTTTAATGAATTAATTAAGAGCTGTCCTTATCTATGATTTAGAAAGGTCACAAGATAAAATTCTTAACAGACAAATAACAGCAAACTAGGATTATATTTATTATCTGAGTTATAACCGGGCGATTTCATCTTCCTTAGCACAGTTTCCATCCACTTAATCCACAACCGTTTTTACTGTTTTTATTGTTTCTTTAATAATCCGACAACAAAATCAAGCTTGCCTCCGGCTAAACCCCTTTTTACAGTTTTTAATTAACTACCTAAACTAGGATAATTGAACAATCTCCTTGTGGATACGACACTTGTTTTACTACTACGAATAGGTACACTTGCCTAATAGTTTGTTATAATTCTATATTAATTACAGTGTAGTTTTATCCCAACAGGCACGCCGACTATTTGACGTCCACTAAACATGCTTGTTCATTTAATTCATACATACATGCTTTGCATACAATCATACATACATGCTCAATACCATTTACAATTCAAGGCAACAATACAATATCATACAACATACTTACCTTCACAAGAGTTAGCCAAATTGTGCATCCGGGTTAATCGGAATGCATATTACTCTTTCACTCATTCACAGTACTTACTCTTACTTACACTTACTTACTTTCATTTTCATACTTACTCATTCTTTCTTACTTACTTATACTCAAGTTAAGTCGTCGGGACCTCCGGCCTTGGGGACTACTCCGTCCCACATCCGGGATTTACTTGACTCACCAATCCGGGATGCTACCCATTTAAGGGGTTTGGGCCGCGGACCAGCTTAAGAGTCAGGAATTGGAGCCAACCTCTCGTGACTCCGCATCCTCACGCGTGGCCGAAACTATATCGGACTTCTACTCATTCCAATTTAATTACCAATTTAAGTTAGAATGGTTAGCTTGTTAGGAATAAGTTAGAAGTCCAATCACATTACAATCGGTCACAATACAATACAACATACATACAAGCATTCATATTCATCCATACATTTCATGAATTATACAAACTGAGATTTAAGAGAAATATTCACAACATACAACACTACATTCCACAAATATGCATACTAACTCCGATTCGTGCATTCATCTTATTTGGTGATCAATTAGCACACAACACACAAATCAGAGTAACCAAGATAGCATACGGGGCATGAGGAATTCATACCGTTCACCGTCGTACGTGTTTCCAAACGTCCTCCGGTGTCACAATCAAATCCTATCATATACATACAATTGAAGGATTAATCTAACTATTATTTACTTAACTCATACTTACTATGTCCTTATACTTCTTACACTTACACATTACTTACTTACTTTTCATTACCTTGAGTTTTACTTTCTTGCTTATTGTTGGCATACTTACGCACATGTACATATATATATAATATATGTGGTATACATATATATATATATATATATATATATATATATATATATGTGGGTATACATATATATATACATATATATATAATTATTATTTAAAATAATTTTTTTTTGACCGGACCGGACTTGCGACCGACCTTGCAAGTCCGGTCCATTCCAGTAGCTACTCATACGGAAAACTTTTAGCCCGACCGACCTTGCAAGTCCGGTCGCAAGGTCGGTCCATTCCAGTGAGTTACCTGACAGAGATTTTTAGCCCGACCGACCTTGCAAGTCCGGTCACAAGGTCGGTCCATTCCAGTAGCTTCCAAATTGGAAAATTTTTGAGTCGACCGACCTTGCAAGTCCGGTCGCAAGGTCGGTCCATTCCAGTAGGTTTTGTTACGTGAATTTTTCTGGCTGACCGACCTTGCAAGTCTGGTCGCAAGTCCGGTCGACTCCAGAAGCTTTCCCGTCTTTGTAAAACTAGGCTCGACCGACCTTGCAAGTTCGGTCCTAAGGTCGGTCCGGCCCAGTATTTGCATTTTAATTTCTGTTTTCAGTTCTCTCTTTCACCCATTATTTCCCCATTGCTCCTACACTTAATCCCACATGTTTTAACACTTATTAAACCTCCTAATACACCTTAGTTCATTCATTAACTCTTTACACATTTCTATACTCATCCACTCACCTAATTTTTCCAAGTTCAACTCAACACTTACACTAGTTGCTTCCTATTTGTGTCTTGCTACAGATTTTCACACTTACACTCCTCTTACCTCTCTCTACCTCTCTCTTCTATTGACAATTCTAACACTCCTAATGCATCTAGAATCCATTATCTAGCTCTCTCAACTCACCCTCTATTTATTTAAATCAAAATCTGTTACAACCTACATAATTCACCTAGTTTTTAATTCACTAAGTGTTCTATTCCTATGTGAATTTCGCCATAGTCTCCCCCTAATTTTATACTCTCACCACACATTCTAGTTCACAATTCATTACTCAATTCACCTGTTTATATACAATATCAAGGTACAAGCTCCCATACACAAATACTAATACCAAAACACTACCAAAATTCCTGCACTCAAACTTCTCATTCCCAATCTGATTTAACAAGTTTTAAATAGTCTTTTAGGGTTCCAAATACTTATATCCTCTTACACAATACACTACTAATACACTACCATTCTACAATACATATTTTCATTACTAAAAATCTGTTACGTATACAAATATATACAAGGCTACACAATGAGCATTCTTACCTTGTTTTCCTTCTAGCTTTTCTTTCTCTTCTTGTTCCTTCCTTCTTTCTCTACCGGTTTTGAAATCTCAATCCTCTAACACTACAACCATTCATATACACCATTAAATACTAAGAACTAACCCTAACCATTAATCAAGTTTTAATCTAGGTTTTAGGGTTTAGAAAATTTATTACCTTCCAAGAGCACAAGAACTGTTTGGGATAGCTCAAGAACAAGGTTTCCTCTCCTCCAACAAAGCCAAAATCGGCTAGAATACAAGAGACCAAACAAGGTTTAGTCTAAATTTTCGTTTTGCCTTTGAGGCTAGAAAATATGGAGTTTTCAAAGAGATTTTTACCTCAAAAGAACAAGGAGAACAAGGTGGCTCTAATCGTGGTCTTGTAGCTCCAAAAGGGACATACCCATGAAAACGAAAATGGTTGTTTTCAAATTTTGGAAGGATGGAAATGTAGCTCTTGATGAGAGGAAGACAATGGTATACTTTTTTAATTTTTGGAAGAGGTTTGCTAGAATAACAAGAGGAGAAGTGGTAGTTTTGTGAGTTTCTTCAAGCTCCCATGGAAATCGCTGGAGGAGGAAGAAGAGAAAAGAGAGAGTGAGGAGGGTGTGTTCACGTGAGAAGAGAATGAGGGATAGGAGAAGAATTGCAAAAGTGAGTGTGAGAGTAATAAAGTAGAAAGTAGTAGTTTTTATTACTTTTGTTGTTTTTGTGAGTAAGGGGGAAATTAATAGAATGAGAGAGGGGTGTGGGATCGGACACACACAGACCCTTATGGGGTTTTAAAAATTCTTTTTACATTATTGGACACATAAGTTTGGTCTATTTTATTTTCTACCCCACAACTTCCCGTTTTTGACAGTTTTTACTAATCTCTCGTTTTATTGATTTTATTGGTTCTAAGGCTTCACTAATATTTATTAATGATTATTTAGTTGACCAAAATTGTTACGAGTCTATTTGACCCGCGTAAAGACACGTTTTCCCGGTTACCTCGAAAAACGCGCTTTAAGATTCGTTAGTGATTTTAATCCGTTTTAAGGATCCGTTTTCTTCGGGATTTGTTCCCTCATGATTATTTATACTTAATTAAGCTTCTAAAATACTTATTATCCTAATTAATCACTATTTTTAATTACGGGGTATTTCAATCTACCCCCCTTAAGAAACTTTGCCCTCAAAGTTGCTCAAGGTTAATAGTTTTATAATTCTACTCATTATGCAAACCAATTGCCATAATGTGTCTTACTACACCTATGAGGTGTTTACTCCTTTCACATTGCAAACATACATACTTCAAACATCATACACCATTCGCATACGCAATCCAACATTTCCATATATACCATACCACAATACACAATACACCATTACCATTCACAGTACACATTCCACCGATACACCATACATTGCACATACACATCATTCACTACACATTACAAATACATACACATCCATACCAAGTTCACTTGCACTACATGTGCCATACAAAATGCAATGCTTACCCCGAAGCAATGCAAGAGCAAAAAGGCTCTACCCCCTTAAAAAGGGGTACGCCCCGTACCCGTATACTAACACTAGACTAACTAGTCTATGAACAACTGTGGGTACTTAGCCTTCATGGCATCTTCCAACTCCCATGTCGCTTCTTCGACATCATGGTTAGACCATAGGACCTTCACCATTCGAATAGATTTATGGCGAGTGTCTCGGGTCTTCCTATCCAAGATTCTCACTAGAGTTTCCACATATCTCATGTTTGGCTCAATAGATAGTCTCTCTGGCTCTAGGACATGAGAAGGATCAGCAATGTACTTCTTGAGTTGTGACACATGAAATACATCATGGACACGTCCCAAGTCCTCAGGTAATGCCAACCTGTAGGCTACTGAACCAACTCTTTCGGTGATAGTGTATGGCCCTACAAACTTTGGGCTCAATTTGCCCTTCTGACCAAAACAGAAGACACCCTTCATAGGTGAAACGCGCAAGAACACTTGGTCGCCAACGGCGAACTCAAGGTCGCGTCGTCTCACATCCGCATAGGATTTCTGCCTATCTTGGGCTGCCTTCATATTCGCTCGGATCTGCTGAACTTCAGCTTGTACTTGCTGCAGACTGTTATATAATCTGAGTGGTTATATTGGGCATAATTAACATAAAATAATAGAAGAAAAGAAATTAAAACTCAAAATAAACATCGGGCTGCAAACAAAATCCCGGTCGTGGTAGTATAGTAAAGATGTAAGCGACCGGATATCGAACCGTGGGACTAATGTACATATTATAGTACCTAAGCGTGTCACTAAAAGGGGGGATTAATTGACTTGTTACATATAAATAAAAACAGTAAATAAAATTAACTAAGTAAGCAAATAAACTAAACGGGACTCTGGTACACATTATATATATCTGCTCTTTCATGCTAGGTCTACTGGTTTAATTATAATTATTTGGCAAAATTCCTCTTATTATCTTAAGGTTTAAATCATAAACTCAAAAGAACTCGTTTACCAGAAAATGCAAGGTTCTAATCAAGGTTCAAGCAAATCTTATGTAAACGGACGGTTTAGATATGAGGAATTATTTTTGCAACTGAAAATATTAACTTATTAAATCATAACAAGTTCTCTCCAGTTTTACAGCTTAATTAACCTGTCTATTTATCACCGGTCTGATCAAAATGGACTGGTAAAGCATTTTAATAAATTCATGAGGTTTATTAAAAAGATACGTGAAACCATTAAGCGCAACAAACTTTATTAAAATTAAAACCAGTAAAACATATTGCATAATTAATACAGATATATAATAATTATTCCCAGAATATACGTAAACTAGCCTAACATATTTAATAGTGATCTGCTAATTAAATACGTGAGACTAGAGGTGAAACTAATGAGATGAAAAGAAAACAAATGGAGAAGCGGGAGATTAGAGATGAAGATGAACGAGTGAGTGAAAGTGTAGTGGTACGAAGATGGAATGATGGTGTGAATTGGAACTCCAGAGGAACCACGGACAGAACCTCTGGAAGGACACCGAAGAAGGTAAGCTGAGCGTTATATTTATAGAGGAAGAAGAATCAGCAGAGGAGCAGCTCATTGATTGAGCTCGTTGATTGAAGCCTCATTGATTGCAGGGGACAGGAACAACGCGTGAGTATTTTCTGGTAGGCGCCGTCTGAATCAAGTTGCAGAGCGAGTCGGCGAAGAAGATAACCCGTTTCAGATCTGTATTTTTACACACGTCTGCTAGATGTCCGCATGAAATAATAGGCGGTTGCATGGGTATTTTTAGTCACGTCCGCCTCCTCAAATGAGGCGGTTGTATGGGCGGTATGAATTGTATCCGCCTAACCCATGCAATTTTCGTATCCTCTCTTGTCCGCCTCCACGTCCTCTTGTTTATGGGGCGGTTGCATTGAGTTTGTCTGCCCCTTAATGAGGCGGTTGCCTCTATCTTCTCCATTTCTAGTGTTGTCCGCCCCCTAATGAGGCGGTTGCATGCAAATCACGCATGCATGTCCTCCTCCACGTGACCTTCTTTAATCCCTTATAAACATATATATGTTTTAGGTATTTTTCCTACAATTTAACACATAAAATACATCAGTTAATATAACAACATAATTATTGGAAAAACCCTAGATAAGTGAGAAACATTACTAAAAATGCTACAAATTATAGGGTGATTAAACCCTAATAAGTCTATATGTTTTGCACTTATCAAACTTCCTCACACTTGACTTTTGCTTGTCCTCAAGCAAATAAGGAATATAATTACCTCTAAGCCAAAATAATAAAACAAGATTAAATAAGTGTAGAAGGGAATTTAGACAAAGTGACAATTTAAAAAGAATAATTCTGCTCTTGGAAGTAGGTTTTTATAAACAGTGAAGAAGAACAGTTTAATAAAAGCATAGATAAACTAGACTGCAGAAAACAAGTTAGATTAACCTGGGATTTTCAACCAATTACAATTCTCTAACCCGGGATGACAAGGGGTGTGAAGTAATGCCTTATTCCGCAGTACCTTTCAACACCACGTACTCATGTTTATAAATATAAATTGCAATTTATTATATACATTTTTTTTTGAATGTGCAAATTGCATAAACAAAGCACATATTATTTTTATAATATTTTTTTGAATTGCATTATTTTTCTGTACCCCAGACTTTTCTCTCTATCCTTGTAGCGGTGTTGGGTCTTCTATCCCAGATCACGAGACCTTAGGTAGATAGGTGTTAAAGCACCCCAAAGAACTTAATAACCGGATAGACGAGGCCTGTTTTTGGTTTAGAAAAATTCATAAACAGTGGAGTACCTTGTCTTTATCCTTTTCTTTCCTTGACTTTCCACATATTTCCATAATCCCAAGCTAAACTAAATTGATTTTTACAACTAGCAGATCTATCATATTTTGAGTGAAAATAGAGTATTTTGATGGAAAATAATTTTATACAAACTTCTTTAAATAAAACCATCTTTCAGTTGTCACTTGACACAATTTCAGACACTTCTACAATTATTTTATCTCATTTTTATCAATTTTTTTAAATTTAGGCAGTTTAGAGTAGCAAAAAGTGAGTGTGGCATTATCGAACTATTGTCATAATTTCAGGGAAAGGTCTCTCCTTCCTCACACTTAAGAGGAGCAATGTCCTCATTGTTCAGAATTAAAATCAAGAAAATGGCCTTTCAAATTATGACAGACTCATAAAGGATTAAATATAGGTTGAACATTAATAAAATAAAGGAAGAACTGAAAACTCCCCTTGTATCGTAGATTGAGGAAGGTATCCTTCCTCACACTTAAGCTTTGGTAGGGGTGAGACGTTCCTCACACTTAAGTTTGCGCAAGTGTTCAACCAAAGGTATCGAATTTCCTAGAGCAACTGAGGTTGCTCCCATAGGCGAGTTCAGCTATATGTTGGATATAGAATTTATTCTGAAAAGAAAATCATATATAGCCAGCAGAACTCAAATGGCACCAAAAGAAAATAATAAAATGAAAAACATAAATAATAATTCATAAAAAGAAACATAAAGTAAACCACACTGTTACCATCCTTAATATAACAAAAGTTAGCACAAGGTTCAAACAGTAAGAGTCTACAAAATGTTAGTAAACAACAGAGCAAAATAAAATACAATAAAATAAAAATAACAATAAAATAAATTAAAATCACTGCGGTGGTGGTGGAGGCTGTGCTGGTCCTTGGCCTGTCTGGGCGAGGAGACGCTCTAAGAGCTGAGCGGTCTGTGCATGTAACCTGTCACACTGGTCTAAGCGCTGTATCACCCGTGAATACAAGTCGTCACTCTGATCCAAGCGCTGCGTCACCTGTGACTGCTCAGCCAGCATCCTCTACTGAGTGCTCAAAGCTCTCGAAGCGCTGATGCATCTGCTGCTGCATCTGATGGAATGCCTGGAGCTGACTCTGTAGATCTGTCGAGTAAGGTACAGGAGCTGGAGTCTGCATCACATCAGTAGTCGGCACGTAGGGCTCCTCTCCCTGTGCAGTCTCAGCGGACGGGTGGTCGGGATCAGTAGAAGGTGTAGCTCCCGTAGAGGGTCCTGCTGCTGTGGATGAAGCAGTGAAAGATCGAGCAGCTGTACCCCTGACCCAAGTACCGTCATCTAGGCGCATAAAGCCCCAGCTCCGCACAGTCTGCAGTGTGACTGGGCGCTTTCCTGTCCTGAGCTCTACAGCTCGTGTGACATCTGTGGGAAGGACAGTGAAGAGGTGGTACCAGATAAAGAAGGGAAAGATGGGAGTGATCTTCTTCTTCTTTGTCCTCAGGTAGGACACCACCTTGTGGAGCTGGCCAAACATAATGTGGCTGAAGGAGAGGCGCTGAGCAGGCGGAAAAGGAGCGAGGAAATAGTCAAGTAGAGCGCAGTCCTCATCAGACACATCGTGTGCTGCAGAGGGGCGAATCTGATGGGCTATGATGTCCAAGAGAAGCCTCTGCTGCAGTGGGAAGCTCGCGAAAGGGAGGACTTCCTTGTCCTCCTCCCCTCTATGTCGGATCCTCCGACCTACGTCCTGAAGCCACCGGGTCTTCGACATATGCGTGAAATCCTCTGTGAACCCCCGGTGATCTCCAGGACCAATCTGGATGTGTAGGATGGACGAGAATGTGATGGGTGTGATCTCCACAGGGTGATGGCGCACGTAAGAGGTGATGCTCAGATTGCCCGCCCGGGCATTCGCATAAAACTCTCTCACGAGCTCCTCACAAACGATTCCCGCACCCATCTTCAGGACCATAGAAAGTCCATGTCTGGCAAACAGGGTATCCACCCCTGCAGCCTCTAGTACCTCAGGAGCAAATCTCCTCTCCATAATGTAGTCCTTACCTAGATCGAACCAGGCTTGGGCTTCTGCCGAAATAATCCCGTCATCCCGAAGATCCGGATGACGTAAAGGAGCAGAAGAAGATGATGCCCCGGGGCAGTTGCCCCTAGCAGATCTAGAACCAGATAGACCACCACGCATACGAGGAGGCATACTAATATATGGAATTAAAGGTAAACAAATATTAACAGTATAACAATTAATATTTAATATTAAAATTAATAAGCAACATAAAAATTAATATTTAAACAGAGTATTAATAAAAGCAACTTCGCAAATTAACAAAAATAGAAAACAAGTAGAACAAATATTATGAAATATAAACAGAATAATTATACAACATAAATTCTGTCGAAAATTCTACAGAACCTCCCCTAAAATTCTACGATTCTCCACAAAAAATTTAGTCAGTTTCAAGGTTTTTAGTATCGTCACCAATCGAATCTATAATTAATAAACTATAATCATAACATATATTCGTTGAATAATCAAGGCTAAATAAAACTGAAAAATGCTAGTTTCAACAATGAATTTGCGTAACTAATATTCTTCAATTTTCAAATTCAACAAAAACACCCAAACTAAGTGTAATAAGTGAAGATTTAACCTTGTGTATGTAGATTATGACAAATATAGGAGAAATTCGAAACAAATCAGCAATTAGAATTCGAAATTTTCGAATTTAAGGAATTAGGGATTCGAAACTTCAGACCTCAATTTCTCCTAATGTAGTTCATCATTTACAAATTTGAAGCTATAGAAACTTAAAGAATTGAAAAACGAGCATTTCGGTACCAACATTGTAAAATTTGATGAAGAATTGAAGAAGTTGTGCTGAATTAAGGGGGAGGGCGATTTGCGGTGTTCTTCTCTTCGGGCTCGAGTTCGAACTGATTTGGGGAAGAACAAGTGAAAGTGAAACGCGGCGTTCTTTTTTTTTCAGTGTAGAGGGACGTCCGCTTGGACGTCCGCTCGGTTTTTAGGCGGACAAGGATGCGGTAAACTCAGCGCGGTACTCAGTTGCGTCCGCGTGGACGACCGCGTAGAAAGTAGGCGGACGTGGCTTAGATGACCGCCTGGAAACGGGGCGGTTGTCCACGCGGACAGCCCCCTGTTTCGTTTTTTTTTCTTTCTTTGTTCTGTAACCTAATTAAAACAACAACAAATATATTTACATAAAATTATGAGTTAGAAAATAAAAATGACATATAATTATAAGTTAGTAATTAATTTACATAAATTAAATGTTAGTAGTTAATTTACAGAAAATTAAATGTTAGTAGTTAATTTACAGAAAATTAAATGTTATGGACAATGGAAATAAAATGTTAAGGACAATGGAATATTAAATGTTAAGGACAATGGAAATTAAATGTTAATATACACAAAATTAAAATGTTAGAAGTTAGATGTCAGAAGTTAGATGTCCGTAGTCAGATGTCCAAATGTCCAAAGTCAGGTGTCCAATTAATATTAACAGATTATTAGGTAATTAATATTAACAAAATATTGTAGATAATTAATATTAACAATAAACGAAATATTATAGACATAATATTAACAGAATAAAGAGAACAAAATATTTATAATTAACAGGTGAATAATCCGAGGCTTAGGAACTAGAATAAATCTAGTCCCCGGCAACGGCGCCATTTTGCAGACTGTTATATAATCTGAGTGGTTATATTGGGCATAATTAACATAAAATAATAGAAGAAAAGAAATTAAAACTCAAAATAAACATCGGGCTGCAAACAAAATCCCGGTCGTGGTAGTATAGTAAAGATGTAAGCGACCGGATATCGAACCGTGGGACTACATATTATAGTACCTAAGCGTGTCACTAAAAGGGGGGATTAATTGACTTGTTACATATAAATAAAAACAGTACATAAAATTAACTAAGTAAGCAAATAAACTAAACGGGACTCTGGTTCACATTAATATAATATCTGCTCTTTCATGCTAGGTCTACTGGTTTAATTATAATTATTTGGCAAAATTCCTCTTATTATCTTAAGGTTTAAATCATAAACTCAAAAGAACTCGTTTACCATAAAATGCAAGGTTCTAATCAAGGTTCAAGCAAATCTTATGTAAACGGACGGTTTAGATATGAGGAATTATTTTTGCTACTGAAAATATTAACTTATTAAATCATAACAAGTTCTCTCCAGTTTTACAGCTTAATTAACCTGTCTATTTATCACCGGTCTGATCAAAATGGACTGGTAAAGCATTTTAATAAATTCATGAGGTTTATTAAAAAGATACGTGAAACCATTAAGCGCAACAAACTTTATTAAAATTAAAACCAGTAAAACATATTGCATAATTAATACAGATATATAATAATTATTCCCAGAATATACGTAAACTAGCCTAACATATTTAATAGTGATCTGCTAATTAAATACGTGAGACTAGAGGTGAAACTAATGAGATGAAAAGAAAACAAATGGAGAAGCGGGAGATTAGAGATGAAGATGAACGAGTGAGTGAAAGTGTAGTAGTACGAAGATGGAATGATGGTGTGAATTGGAACTCCAGAGGAACCACGGATAGAACCTTTGGAAGGACACCGAAGAAGGTAAGCTGAGCGTTGTATTTATAGAGGAAGAAGAATCAGCAGAGGAGCAGCTCATTGATTGAGCTCGTTGATTGAAGCCTCATTGATTGCAGGGGACAGGAACAACGCGTGAGTATTTTCTGGTAGGCGTCGTCTGAATCAAGTTGCAGAGCGAGTCGGCGAAGAAGATAACCCGTTTCAGATCTGTATTTTTACACACGTCCGCTAGATGTCCGCATGAAATAATAGGCGGTTGCATGGGTATTTTTAGTCACGTCCGCCTCCTCAAATGAGGCGGTTGTATGGGCGGTATGAATTGTATCCGCCTAACCCATGCAATTTTCGTATCCTCTCTTGTCCGCCTCCATGTCCTCTTGTTTATGGGGCGGTTGCATTGAGTTTGTCTGCCCCTTAATGAGGCGGTTGCCTCTATCTTCTCCATTTCTAGTGTTGTCCGCCCCCTAATGAGGCGGTTGCATGCAAATCACGCATGCATGTCCTCCTCCACGTGACCTTCTTTAATCCCTATAAACATATATACTGTTTTAGGTATTTTTCCTACAATTTACACATAAAATACATCAGTTAATATAACAACATAATTATAGGAAAAACCCTAGATAAGTGAGAAACATTACTAAAAATGCTACAAATTATAGGGTGATTAAACCCTAATAAGTCTATATGTTTTGCACTTATCACTTGCTCAAGATATTCCGGTCCTATGATGACCGCTTCGCTTGACTCATCCCAACAAAAGGGTGTACGGCAGGTCTACCGTATAGAGCTTGGAAAGGCGACATCTTAATCGAGGCGTGATAACTATTATTATACGAGAACTCGATAAGGTGAACTTATCTAACCAACTCCCCTGAAAGTCCAAGGCACATGCCCGAAGCATGTCCTCCAGTGTCTGGATGGTCCTTTCTGTCTGACCGTCGGTTTGAGGATGGAAGGCGGTACTGTGAGCCTCGATTTTAAACCCTATCCTATGTTGATTAAAGCTGATTAGGATCTAAACGGGTTTTAGGTCCACTTATAGCCTAAGATTAATAACTATGTCATATAACAATAATTATTAAAACCTAAGCTAGCTCACTGGAACCTATTATGAGTCGCCACCTAATTTTAACCTAGATCAAATTAGGAAAGGAGAGTTCGGGTTCGGGGGCTTGATATTCGACTTAATTAGGGTTCAATTACTTTCATTACCCTTCCTAGGTCGTTTTTCCTCTACTCAGTCTATTCACGGCTTATTACGAGTCGTTTTAACCTAAGTGCGCGAGCTTCTGTTTTTTTGTGTTTTTAGCATTTTTTGACAGAAAATAAAAGTGAAAAGTGAAATTACCTAAACTAGGGTTTCGGGGGCAGAAATAGGTCGAATTTTGATTCTGTCCGTGGCCACGGACCTAATGTCCGAACCCTCGGACCCCAGTTAACCTAATTACGCAGAAAAGTCGAAGTTAAAGGAAAACAAAAATTTCAAAGTCCGGGGCCACGGACAGGCTGTCCGTGGGCCCGGACATTATTAGAAAAACCTAAGTTTTTAAAATTTAAAATCCCGCCGCCGTCCGTGGGTGTCCGTGGTCTCGGACAACGCGTCCGAGGTCCCGGACCATGGGTCCGAGGTCACGGACCACCCACGGACAGGGGTTTTCAGAAGGTTCCCGAGGGTGTTTTGAGCTCAAATTTTATGGGCGTGTAGCCTGAAAGATTTACAAGACGTTAGTGATTGAAAGTTTTCAATTTGGATTCGAATTAAGCACGAAACTTAGCAAACAAGTTATCTGACAGAGGCTTAAAACAGCAATACAGAAGCCCACGAAGGTTAGTTTGAGCTCAAATTTCGAGGCAAGACAGATAATACCGTGGAGAATTAGGGAAACTGAGTTCTACCTGTTTTACCTTCGGATTCACAACGTTTCTTCACACCGGGATTCGTCGAGTGCTCCGTTGATGGCAGACCCGAGAGGACTTCGAACCAAGCTTCTGGTTGTTGGTTGTTCTTGCTGTTCTTCACGTTTTGGTGGTGTTTTTGTGAGGTTTTGATGATTATTGGTGCTTTGGGGATTGGAAAACGTGTTTGGATGATGATTTCGGGGGATTTTCGGTATGATTTGGGTGGCCGGGTGTTGGAAAACGTGAGAGAGAGAGGAAGCCGTTTTTCTGACTCTCTAGGGTTCTTGAGCATATGAAGTTCTGATTTTATCCAAAAACCTATCCCCTTATATAGACTTTCTTAAAGATAAAGAGAATCTAGTAAAAGTAAGATTTTTCGATATTTTAACTAAGTAACTTCCCAAAGGAATTTTGCTATGAAATTTTAACCACATGTCAAGAATGGATATTATGAATTTTCTGAGGTGGAAACGAATTTTTTAAATGCTGGAGCATTTTTAAATTGAATTTCTCGTCAGATTCAGTCAGAAATTGCTAGAAAATTATTGGAAATTCGAAAAATCAAAATTCCAACGCCATTATGCTTAAAATGTCATCCTCTATCATGGGTTAAAATATCAAAGCATTTCAAGCTGATTTGGGCACCCTTTAGGAGAGAGAAAGCCTATAGGAGAACTCAGAAGCCTTAAAAATTACGAAAACGCCCCTGACAATGACGAAACTGCTCCTCAGGCCCTGGAACACGCCGATCGGGCCGGAGTCTCTTACTGTTTGATGGAGATGGCTCTCACAACCTCGTAGACCTCAGCCAGGGGGTCAAAATTTTGGGTATAACAGATTGCCCCCCGTCAACTGGACTTTGTAACGAACGTGAAAAGTCTGGTTGATGCTTGAGTGGTGCCCCAAAATTTTGGACCCCACAGAATCCTCCACGTTGTATGAAACCGGGTTAACGATGCCCAGCTATTCGGAGGCGCTGGCTACCTAAGCTACAAAACATTGTCGAGCTATTCTAAGGCGCTGACTGCCTAAACTACAAAGCGTTGTCGAGCTATTCTAAGGCGCTGACTACCCAAAATACAAAGCATTGTCGAGCTATTCTAAGGCGCTGACTACCTAAAATGATGAAAATGATGTCGAGCTATTCTAAGGCGCTGACTACCTGAAATGATGATATGCTGTCGAGCTATTCTAAGGCGCTGACCACCTAAAGTGATGAAAATGATGTCGAGCTATTCTAAGGCACTGACTACCTGAAATGATGATGTGCTGTCGAGCTATTCTAA
This sequence comes from Limonium bicolor, assembly GCA_023374045.1. NCBI lineage: Eukaryota > Viridiplantae > Streptophyta > Magnoliopsida > Caryophyllales > Plumbaginaceae > Limonium > Limonium bicolor. Next base: position 107,088,313 of record CM041780.1, read on the forward strand.
GGCGCTGACCACCTAAAGTGATGAAAATGATGTCAAGCTATTCTAAGGCGTTGACTGCCTAGGGTGTGAAAACTGGATGCAAATGCTGAAATGCTAATGATGCAAATGATGCTGATGCTGATGATAATGCCGATGATGTTGATGATGCCGATGATGCTGATGATGCTCGGATGCTTCAGGGGGACCGAAACCCATGTCGATGCTCCTGGCTGGACCCAATGTGGACTTATTGCCATCGCCCCCCAAGCCGGTGTGCAGGGATAACTCCTGGTAAAAACCCTGGGGACTTATTGCCTTTGCCCACCATTCGTTGATCCCAAAAATAAGTTGACATCGCAAAAGGAGGATTTATTGCCATCACCTCGCCAACTTTCTGTCGCCAGGTCTTGTGACGCGCCTGGATAATGCAACTAGGTCTTATGACGAGCCTATATGAATGAGATGAATGCAATGTGTTTGATGAGAGTGGGTAAGCTAAAAGGTAATGCTAGGTCTTACTACGAGCCTAAGGGAATGCAACTAGGTCTTATGACGAGCCTAAGGGAAAGCAACTAGGTCTTACGACGAGCCTAAAGATGGATCTAGGTCTTATGACGAGCCTAAGGGATGCAACTAGGTCTTATGACGAGCCTAAAGGGAGGTTCTAGGTCTTATGACGAGCCTAAAGGATGGTTCTAGGTCTTATGACGAGCCTAAGGGGAGTTCTAGGTCTTATGACGAGCCTAAGGGAATGCTAGGTCTTATGACGAGCCTAAGGATGGTTCTAGGTCTTATGACGAGCCTAAGGGAATGCAACTAGGTCTTATGACGAGCCTAAAGGATGGTTCTAGGTCTTATGACGAGCCTAAAGGATGGTTCTAGGTCTTATGACGAGCCTATAGGTTATTCTAAGTGAGAGTGAGTAAAACGTATGATGGGTCCAAATGGATGTAGAAGGATTAGGGTTTGTGTCAAATCTGGAGATGGTGGGGCTCATGACGAGCCTATGAGCGTTTGAGTGTGAAGATAGGGCTTAGGGCGGGCCTGAAGGTGTTTGAATGTGGAGATAGGGCTTAGGGCGGGCCTGAAGGTGTTTGAATGTGGAGATAGGGTTTATGCCTGTGGTGGGATGGTGGTGCTCAAGCTTTAGGTTTCAATTGGTGTTGTCATGGCAATTGTTGGAACCAACCATTGCCCCCAGTATTTTTCCTTAGGACGATCTGAGTTAGAGCTCATGGCAATTGATCGGAACGATCAATTGCCCCCAGTATTTTCTTTGATTAAACACGCGAACAAATCTCATCCTTGCAGGGTCGAGGCTTATGCTTTGATGTGGTGCTTCCTAACCTACACTTGGCGTGTTTGGTGTTTGCACTCGTTTCTCACTTACAGTCACAACTTCTCAACCATTGAATTTGACATTTGTTGGATTTACGTGTTCAACCTGTTACTTCCACATGATCGGATACACAACTACTAAGTCGGAAGTCTTTTGGGCTTATAGCGTGGCCATGGGGTGTGATGAATGACAATAGGATAATAGCGGAATGTTTAGGATATGTGGAACTTTAAGGGTGACCAAAGCTGCAACTTGCACCGCCTCTTGGACTTGTCTTCTTTGCCTTGAAGTCGTTTGGCTATTTCGTGATGACTTTTGCTTATGATCTTGGGACTTGGGAGTTTTGGATTGTTCCTTGCATCTTCTTTCTTTTTTCCGATTTTGGATTTCTTCGAGGCTTTTCGGGTTTGCCTTTCTTTGAATCTCTTCTCCTCCGGGGTTCTTGTGTTTCCCGGCTTTGAACTTTGAAAGCTGTTTTTGGTGTTGGTTCATTTGGATCCTGTGTCACTTTGGGACCATTTGCGGATCGCTTTGTCATGCCGGTAGCGGTTTTGCTTCTCTGGACTTGTGAAGTTGTTGTTCAAGAGTCGGGCTCCTTGCTTCCTTTGGTCACCGGGTCGGTTATTCATCATTGGCTAGCTTGTTTGTGGAGCTTGCAATATTGTAAAAGAGGTCATATATGAAAAGCTCAGCGGGGGTGCCTATGGTTTAATGTTTGGGTTCATAAGCTTTTGGCTGTGTGTGTCTGTACCTAGGTGCTTCGTCATCCCTAATGTTGTGTATCCGTTCTTTGTTACTTTTCATAGGTTAAAACGTAAATTTACAAATTATCCTCCTTCGGTCGGATATGGCCGTTTGCCTCACTTTGAATGTGACCTCTCTGGAGCCGTGTAAAATGACACGCTCTTTCGCTCTTGGTTTTACCGCTCAAGGCACCTCGCGAACGTCACTCAGAGACTGTTTCGCATTAAACAAAAGAAATAAACATTATCGTTCCTAAACTCAGATTGCCCCCAGTATTGTTTGGGTTTCCTTGACAACCTTAGAATGCCCAAGTTTTCTGTGGAGGGTGACCGCATGTTCGGTGAACAATGGTGGTGATGGTGATGGTGTTGCTGAGTGATTTTTTTTTTTTTTTTTTTTTTTTTGCGGCAGCAGCTCCTTTTTTTTTTTAAGATGAATGGTAGAAATGACAGGACGCTGCGACATGTGGGATGGCTGTGGGAGGTAGCAAATGTGTGGATGGGTAGGCGGTTTTTGTACAGGGGGGTTTCGTGAAGATGAAGGTTCTTACTCTTATATGCTTGTGGACATGCCTTAAAAGAGAGATTTTTCTTTCCTTTTTTCAGCACATGAATGGAAATATCTCATTAGAACACGAATCAAAGAAGAAATTTTATTGATAACCGAAAGAAGTAACAACGACATTGAGTACCGACTAGATAGGAGCGACAACTAACTAACTACGAAAGAAGAGGCTAGTAAAACAGCCAAAGGAAAATAGCAACGACTCCTAATGACCCCAAAGCGGAAGTAAATGACTAACTACCCCTAAACTATAATCTACTCTTCGAGGAACATCCAATCAGGTATCGCTTTCCTCCTTTGCTGCTCTTACCGTACCCTGTAACATGAGGAACATGAGCACATGAGTAAAGATGACAGTTCAATTGCCGAAATGAAAGTTGGGTCTGTTAACGCACCAAGTCCTTGATGACCAGGATTCGCTGCCGGAGATAGAACGTCTGGAATTCCCTGGAGATCCTTGCCGAGGCCCCTACCCTCTTGATAACCGTACTTCTCCATGATAACCTTCCCCGGTCCAACCTTAAGTTTCTGAAGCGAAGTTGGGTCGGATTGCTCTGGTATAACCTGAACCTGCTCAGATGGACGAACCCTCCTCTTCAACCATACAAACAGGCAACTCCTTCTGATGCGGTTCACCTCTAACGATATGAACCTTCCCATCCCTTTTGAACTTCAAACATTGATGCACCGTAGAGGGAACGGCCTTCAAATCTTGAAGGAAATCCCGCCCCAGAATCAGATTGAAAGAATGGGGAATTTGCAGAACCAAAAACTTCACTGGATGAACCACCGTCCCGAATTTAAGTGGAAGATCCAATAGGCCGAAGACATGTCTTGGGTTATCGTCATACCCTCGTAACACAATTTGACACGACTCAAATTTGTCGTAGCCCATACTTTCTGCCACTTTCAGAGGACAGATGCTAACGTCTGCTCCCGTGTCAATGAGGACCTTTGGTACCTTGAAGGCCCCACACCAAACAGTAACATACAACGCCTTTCCCGAGTGCTCGAGATCTCACTATCGTGAAAACTGATCTCCTCCTCCTGCTTTTGCCAAAGAGCCGCGACCATCCTCTCTGGGGCTAAACTTTCCTCTGGCCCGCCCAAATGTTTGGCAATGGCCCGTCGGTGCTCCGGCGAGATCGTAAGCAAAGACCAGATGGCCATGGGACGGTTGTTGCCTTCAGCTTCTGAAGCAGTTCCCGCTCACCTGGAATCTCTTCAGCCACTGGGGAGACGACATTCGCTCTTCCCCTTGCGATGGTCTTTCAGGCGATCCGTAATGCTTGCCTGACCGAGTAACGTGAGCATTTGCTGGGACAAAGCTGACCGCGGACGTGGGCTTCCGTCCTGCCCCTCGTGTTGGCTTTTTGTCATCCCAGAAACAGTAAAGGCAGCACACTGAAATTCAGATTCTGATGTCTCGAGGTCATCCAAACGCTGATATCCCTGATCGATGAGGTCCTGGATCCGATGTCTCAGCACTTTGCAATCATTGGTATCATGTCCTGCTAGCTGATGGTACATGCAAAATTGACTGAGTCTACTCCCCCTTCGCGTCTCTCCATGGCGAGGGATGAGCGGCTGCATTAGCCCTCGTCCTGCAGCTCCTCGAAGGCCTGACTTAAAGGACAACCAATGGGTGTGAATTCCCTTTCGGCTTTGCGGGAAGCTCCGGTACCGGGGCTACGATCTGGATTTTTCCTTCTTGGGCCAATAACAGAATTTTAGACCTCAAACTACGACAATTATCCGTGGAGTGGCCCGGAGTAGATGGAAACGACAGAACTGCTCGGGATGCGCCCCCAGACGCCGTCCGCGAAACCGCGGGGCTTTAAGTCGGACTAACCCCCGCCCTAGAAGTACTCTCAGAATCTGACTCTGCGGCTGCTGTAGATCTACGACAGGCACCTGTGCGGCCTGCCCCTGTTGCGGTCCCTGGTTCTCCGGTGACTCGATCCCGTCCTCATCGGGGGTCAGATCTAAAGGGATGATTTCCCCGAGGGCATGGATGAGAGTTCTCGCTTCCCTTGCAGCCGACGCAAATCCCGAGCTCAGCTCTTCCAAAGCACTCCTGTGAGCAAATTCTAACTCAGCTAGTTTCCCTATCAAATCCACGAGCGAAGCACTTCGATCGTTAGCTCCAGACGACATCCTAGCTGTAAGAGGTGCTGCCTGTTGTAAGCAATAAGTCAGCATTGCGAGAGTGAGACTGGGGCTAAACTTTGGAACTTAGGCCGAAGACTAGTGTGCCGTAATGAATGCCGGACTCCAAAATTTTGGGAGGGTCCGCTCTGGACCATACTTTTAGGTTACAAGATTCGTTGGTCTTACGAGTGGGTTTTGCAAGAACCAGGCATGTAGCAGGAATCAGCTTAGAGGATTTTTTGTGTTTTGGGGTGATCGAAGTATTTGGATTATGAAAACCCCTTAAATGTTTCATTTGGGCTGGAAGAGATCGATGGATCGGATATTGGGCCTGAGGCCCTGGAGAAAGGAGCATACACAGAAGTCCTACACAAGGAGGTGATGCAAATGTCCTCACAAAATGACTCAGTCCAATGGGTAGGGGTTAATCCGGAGGTGCTTGGGCGCAGGCCCAGGTTACCACAAAGGAATAGGCTTGCACGCTATTCTCTTTGGGCTTCCCCACTTTTTTCACATCACCTAAAAGGTGTGCGTCTACGGTCAGGTCTTTGACTGACCAAACAATGGGCTTGGTAAGGGTACTGCCAGGAAAATGCTTGGGGCTAAAGCCCAGGTATTAAGGGGGTGTGGTTAGGCGACACCCTCCTCTTTTCCCCCATTTATTCACATCACCTAAAGGTGTGAGTCCCAGACAGGGGACCCTCAACGGGTCCCAGAGTGGAATTGGTTTGCGTGGACCCTCGCTCTCATATGATGCAAGGGTGCAAAATTAAAGTGCGCACAGAAGTAAACAAACAGAGTAATAAAGCCATAAATAAACATCTTCGAGTTAAGCCCTCTTTCTTAAAATCAAACAAGTTTAAAATTAAGAAGTAAGTCCCCAGCAGAGTCGCCAGTCTGTGAGCCTCGATTTTAAACCCTATCCTATGTTGATTAAAGCTGATTAGGATCTAAACGGGTTTTAGGTCCACTTATAGCCTAAGATTAATAACTATGTCATATAACAATAATTATTAAACCTAAGCTAGCTCACTGGAACCTATTATGAGTCGCCACCTAATTTTAACCTAGATCAAATTAGGAAAGGAGAGTTCGGTTCGGGGGCTTGATATTCGACTTAATTAGGGTTCAATTACTTTCATTACCCTTCCTAGGTCGTTTTTCCTCTACTCAGTCTATTCACGGCTTATTACGAGTCGTTTTAACCTAAGTGCGCGAGCTTCTGTTTTTTTGTGTTTTTAGCATTTTTTGACAGAAAATAAAAGTGAAAAGTGAAATTACCTAAACTAGGGTTTCGGGGGCAGAAATAGGTCGAATTTTGATTCTGTCCGTGGCCACGGACCTAATGTCCGAACCCTCGGACCCCAGTTAACCTAATTACGCAGAAAAGTCGAAGTTAAAGGAAAACAAAAAATTTCAAAGTCCGGGGCCACGGACAGGCTGTCCGTGGGCCCGGACATTATTAGAAAAACCTAAGTTTTTAAAATTTAAAATCCCGCCGCCGTCCGTGGGTGTCCGTGGTCTCGGACAACGCGTCCGAGGTCCCGGACCATGGGTCCGAGGTCACGGACCACCCACGGACAGGGGTTTTCAGAAGGTTCCCGAGGGTGTTTTGAGCTCAAATTTTATGGGCGTGTAGCCTGAAAGATTTACAAGACGTTAGTGATTGAAAGTTTTCAATTTGGATTCGAATTAAGCACGAAACTTAGCAAACAAGTTATCTGACAGAGGCTTAAACAAACAGCAATACAGAAGCCCACGAAGGTTAGTTTGAGCTCAAATTTCGAGGCAAGACAGATAATACCGTGGAGAATTAGGGAAACTGAGTTTCTACCTGTTTTACCTTCGGATTCACAACGTTTCTTCACACCGGGATTCGTCGAGTGCTCCGTTGATGGCAGACCCGAGAGGACTTCGAACCAAGCTTCTGGTTGTTGGTTGTTCTTGCTGTTCTTCACGTTTTGGTGGTGTTTTTGTGAGGTTTTGATGATTATTGGTGCTTTGGGGATTGGAAAACGTGTTTGGATGATGATTTCGGGGGATTTTCGGTATGATTTGGGTGGCCGGGTATTGGAAAACGTAGAGAGGAGAGGAGGCCGCTTTTCCTGACTCTCTAGGGTTCTTGAGCATATCAAGTTCTGATTTTATCCAAAAACCTATCCCCTTATATAGACTTTCTTAAATAAAGAGAATCTAGTAAAAGTAAGATTTTTCGATATTTTAACTAAGTAACTTCCCAAGGAATTTTGCTATGAAATTTTAACCACATGTCAAGAATGGATATTATGAATTTTCTGAGGTGGAAACGAATTTTTTTAAATGCTGGAGCATTTTTAAATTGAATTTCTCGTCAGATTCAGTCAGAAATTGCTAGAAAATTATTGGAAATTCGAAAAATCAAAATTCCAACGCCATTATGCTTAAAATGTCATCCTCTATCATGGGTTAAAATATCAAAGCATTTCAAGCTGATTTGGGCACCCTTTGGAGGAGAGAGAAAGCCTATAGGAGAACTCAGAAGCCTTAAAAATTACGAAAACGCCCCTGACAATGACGAAACTGCTCCTCAGGCCCTGGAACACGCCGATCGGGCCGGAGTCTCTTACTGTTTGATGGAGATGGCTCTCACAACCTCGTAGACCTCAGCCAGGGGTCAAAATTTTGGGTATAACAGGTACTCAACTTCAATTCTGTACCCAGCGCTTCCCTTGTAGCTCTCCAGTATCTCGAAAGAAATCTGGTGTCGCGATCAGATACAATTGTTTTCGGGACTCCGTGATGTCTGATAATCTCCTTATCGAATAGCTCTGCGAGCTTCACTACTTCCAGGTGTCCTTCATCGGTATGAATCTGGCCACCTTGGTAAGGCGATCAACTACGACCCAGATCATGTTGAGTCCTCCCCTGGCAGGTGGGAGTCCTACAACAAAATCCATGGAGATATCATGAAATTTTCATTCCGGAACTGGCATCGATTGTACCATTCCGCCCGGTCTACGATGTTCAAATTTTACTTTCTGGCATGTTAAGCATCTCAATACGAATTCTGTCACATCTGATTTCATTCCAGACCACCAGAAGTACCTCTTCATGTCTTTGTACATCTTGGAGGCTCCTGGATGGACTGACAAAGTGGAACTATGTGACTCTCGCAGGATGCGATCCCTTAGCTCAGCATTGCTTCGGGGGACGCATAGCCTGCCATTCAACCGAATCAAACCATCTTCATGTAGCTTGAAGTCGTACTTCTTCTTCTCAAATGTACCATTCTCAATCTTTTGTCTAATTTCGGTTAGGTAAGGGTCGCTCAACTGAGCATCTCGCACCTCGTCAACCAAGCTAGAAGAAGCGAGTAGCGAATGGAGCGAGTGTGCTCGACGGCTCAGGGCGTCGGCTACAACATTAGCCTTCCCTTCCTTATACTGCAGATTGATGTCATAGTCTGAGAGGAATTCCATCCATCTTCTCTGTCTCAAGTTGAGTTCCTTCTGAGTGAATACATACTGTAAGCTCTTATGATCGGAGTAGATGGTGATGCTTACCCCATAGAGATAGTGTCGCCATATCTTCAAGGCGAAGACAATGGCTCCTAACTCTAAGTCATGTGTCGGGTAATTCTCCTCATGCTTTTTCAGCTGGCGGGAGGCATAAGCTACAACCTTGCCATGCTGCATGAGTACGCATCCCATTCCTTTGCCTGATGCATCACAGTATACCTCAAATCCCTCTGTGCCCTCAGGAAGAGTAAGGATGGGCGCTGAGGTCAATGAGTCTTTAAGGCTCTTGAATGATAGCTCGCACTCGTCTGTCCATACAAACGGTGCATCTTTCTTCATCAGTGTAGTCATGGGCTTAGCGACTTTCGAGAAGTCCTTCACGAATCTCCGGTAGTAACCGGCTAGACCCAGAAAGCTCCGAATGTCGGTAACAGTCTTGGGTCTAGGCCATGATCGTACAACTTCAATCTTAGAAGGGTCAACTGAAATGCCTGCGCTCGAGATGACATGTCCAAGGAATGATACCTGATCAAGCCAAAACTCGCATTTGGAGAACTTCGCATACAGCTGGTTCTCGCGCAGTGTCTCAAGCACTTTCCTCAAGTGAGTTTCATGTTCCTCTGCTGATTTAGAATATACAAGGATGTCATCAATGAATACAATTACTGAGGTGTCCAACTGCTCACTGAATAGTCGATTCATGAGGTCCATGAATTTAACTGGTGGGTTTGACAAACCGAATGGCATCACTGTGAACTCATAGTGGCCATATCTGGTACGGAATGCCGTTTTCTCTATGTCTTGTTCCTTGATTGCAATTTGATGATACCCAGAACGAAGGTCGATCTTGGAGAAGACCGATGCTCCCTTCAGCTGATCAAACAGGTCGTCGATGCGTGGCAATGGGTATTTATTTTTGACGGTGACTGCATTCAGCTCGCGGTAGTCAATACAAAGGCGGAGGCTACCGTCCTTCTTCTTCACGAAGAGGACCGGTGCTCCCCAGGGTGATACGCTCGGGCGTATAAACCCTTTGTCTAGTAAGTCTTTCAACTGCTCCTTTAGTTTGGTCATTTCTGCAGGTGCCATGCGGTACGGTGCCCTAGCAATGGGACCGGTACCTGGCAAAAGGTCAATTTCAAATTCAACTGCTCTCGGCGGTGGCATGCCGGGTAACTCCTTAGGGAATACATCAGAAAATTCGGATACAATCGGTACATCGTCACTGAACTCTGGATCTCTCTCCAGGTCTTGTACATGACACAGATACACTTCATGGCCCTTTCTGGGCTCCCGGTACATAGCCATACCTGATATAAGAGTGGTCGAAGGCTCTCTCGGTCTCTGGCGGTAAGATACTGTAACCCCAGAAGGACTCTTGAGCAGCAATCGGTGCTCGGCGCAGAGGATTCTACCCTTGTGCCGCTCCAACCAATTCATTCCAATGATTAAGTCGAATCCCAATCCATTGAATTCGATGAAGGAAATGGGAAACGCTTCGTTTTTGATTTCGATGGTGGCTGATTGGTAGTACTTGGTGCACTTTACTCGCTCCTTCGATGGGAGAGTAACCATGAAGTTCGGTAGCTCATCCGCATCTAGCTTCAACCTCTTCACAAAAGATGGTGATACAAAAGTGTGAGAGGCGCCGGAATCGAATAATACATTGGCATCAATGCCGTTCACTGGGAAGGTTCCCGTTAAAATAGTGCCGCTTCTGCCGGCTTGTGCTTCAGTGAGGATGCTCAGGATACCTTTGGTACCGAGTCCACAACCTATTGGATTCACAATTAGATAAGTATTGATGGTGGACACAAGTGGAATTAAATCAACACTGCTCTTTATTGATAAACCAACCATCATACATACCGTGTCTCTAATACACGTTACTAACAGATTACATGATACTATGAATTTCAATACTTTCTAAAGGTAAGGTTTAGGCGTCCTGGTTTCATGTGTGTGGCATTGATTATTGCCGGTGGTGCCGTGTTCAACTTGATCTTGTTGATCCCGTGATACAGCATCCTAGAGTTTCCACCCATGATTAGGACATCTCCTGATCTCAATACCAGTTTCTCTGCGAGGTCCACACGCTTCTGCTCGCTATACAACAATATGGCGTCATCACCAATGGACCAAGACACTACGGGCACTCCTTGTTCAAGAGATTCTGCTGTCTCGTCCTTGTCTTGGTGTAACCCAAGTCGTCCTTCTTTCCCATAGAAGTTGACGATACAGAGATCCGCTTCAAGTGCGGGGATCGGTTCATGTTCGCATTATTGTGCAAGTTCTACTGCTTGTGTGACGAGTGTCTGAAACTCTAGAGGTATTGTCGGTGGCGTTGCTCCATCTTGTGTTCGGGTCTCCTGGTATGTCTTGGTATAAGGATTCCAATCCTTTCCCAAGCACATCATCTTTAGCTTCATCTTCGCTCCACCGGGAATTCGGGTGTATAAAATCCACCTTGACCCGTTCCTAGCTCGTTGCATCGTCGAATGATTGCGATTTGCGCTTCGGGTGTCAGGTATTCCCTTAATAAAATCATACCTGGTCGAATGACCTGACACAGTTCGTTGGTGTAGAAGTGGTTGGTGATGTCGATCTCTTCTTGACTCAAGTTTACCGGTATCGGATAACAGATACTAAAGCTTCCTATGGTTATAAATTTACCTACGGTAAGTACTAGTTTCAACTACTTCATTTCATGCTCCATACGTACTTTGATTATTTACTCATGCATTCATTCAAACAGTTACTCTACTACTTAGTCATGCTACTTCAAGGATTAAAGGTTTAGATAATTACCTGGGCCGGATTTCGAACCGGACCCATCACAGTCGATAACATGGAGAACAGGCTGCCTCTGAGGTGCTCCTCTCTGAGGACCCCGGGATCCCTGTCCCTGTGGTGCCTGCTGGGCCGGTGCATCGCCAGATGCCACCTCCTTGCCCTCTCTCTGCTTGTAGTGCTGGAAGTTCCCCTTTGACTTCCCATTCTCCGGGCATCTATTAGCTGTGTGTCCCAGCTTCTGGCAGTTGTAGCATTTGATGTCTCTCCCATAACAGTCTTTACCAGGATGGTCCTGGTTGCACTTCCTGCACACATAGGTGCGGCCATCGGAGAAGGGTTTGGTGACACCGGAGCCAGAACCTAAGGTTTAGAGGGTTAGCACATGTGTGCGTGGATATACTAGATATGATGCTCATACGAATACGAATTGGAAATAGAATTTACCCTTAGGAGGGTGTGATCTCAGTGGCTTTGCAGCCACCGGTGCAGAATAACCTAGCTGAAGAAGCTCAGCTGGTTTTCCTTGCTCAGCATGGGCACTGCTCTCACTTGGGAACTTCTTCTGAGATTGAAAGAAGTTCCCTTTCTTCTTCTTCCAGCTTTTACCCTGGTTCTGCTCCTTGCCGTTAGTGTTCTTATTATTGGCCTTGCGCTTCAGCGCGGTCTCTTCATCCCTCAATTGGCAAGTGATCTCAACGCGAGAAGCCGCGTGATAACACTCCTGGAGTTTCAGGTATTAGCCGGGATTCTCATTTAAGAAGGAATAAGGAAAAGATTCAAGGAATTCAAGGAATTTAAGAAATTGAAATGATACTAAGGGTTAACCGTTATTTACCTGAAGAGAGGTAAATCGAGTGTAGCCCATACCGTACCGAAGGCGATGGCTCAGACCGCCATAGAAGCGATCAACCAACACCTGGCCGGTGTATCCTAGATCAGGTAGAAGACGGAGAATGGATGTGAAAGTGCGGTAGTACTCATCCACAGACATCTTGTCTGTCATTTTCAAGGCGTCCAGCTCTAGCCTCTTCTTGGTCTTTACATGTTCAGGATAGTACTTGGATCGGAGGAGTGATGCAAAAGACTCCCAATCAAAGGTGGGGTCGTTGACGTGCTCGTTCTTGATGAGCTTCCACCAGCCCATGGCTGCATCTTTCAGGTAGTAGGCAGCAACTCTCACTCAAACTCCTGCAGGAGCTTCGAGGGTCTCAAAAGCAGTCTCCATTTCGGAGATGTATGCTTCTAGCTTAGCCGGATCGCTCTCGCCCCTAAAGCAAGGAGGGCGGAGTTCAGCTACAGCTTTCACCCAATTGGCTTCTCTGGGTGGAGGGGGAGGGATTGGTCCCGCTTGTGTTTGTTGATTTGTTGGGTTTGTTGCATTGCTGTGATTACTTGCGGTAGCATTTGTGCTACCGTGGCGGCAACGATCTCAGCTATCGTCTGCGCGCCAGTTCCTTCAGAGGCTTCGCCTCTACCTCGGCCTCGGCCTCTTCCTGACATCTGAATGTTTAACAGTTACATTAGGCTCCGCAAGATATGACTCAAATGTCTTGGAATTTAAGCAAGGTATCGTTCTTAAGAACGTTAAGGGTATCCGTTGGTAACAACGGTAGTTCCTAGTTAGGTTTCTAAGTATCCGTCTTAAGACGGTTGAAATCCTAACTCGGTAATCTCCTATGCTCGGTAACTATGGACATCAGAGCGACACTTCGCTCTGATACCACTTTTTGTAACACCCCAACCGTTAATTCTATGCTTACCGTATAATCGTCCTATTAATCCTACGAGTTCGCAGCGGAATATTACTACTTACTACGGCGGGTGAAACAATGCCGCTAACCGCCCATACGATTAGCAAGGCTTACCTTACTTACAGTCACGGTCTGATGGTTAATAGTCACCGAGCTACTAAAACAAACTTACCAATTACAAAATACTAAGTGCTTACATCAAGGGATCACCGAGTATTTAGAGTATATCAAATTACATTCCCATATCTAAGTTCCCAAAAAGAATGAGTTTCTACAGCTACTCATCTATACCGATTCCCCTTCTATTCTTGTCCAAAAAGGTGTACCACATGGTACTCCGGCTACTCAAAACAATAGCCATGTACTACTCAGTACACCGATCAAATTCATTGTTTACAATTCAAAAGGGAGACAAAAGAGACAACTAAGTCTTCAGCAGCTTCAAACCTCTCTTGCACCTGCATTCATATTAAAAACGGCGCCCCAAGGGGCTCAGCATAAAGCTGCATATGAACTCCGCATATACCGCGTGCTAGCTAGGGCACGCCGACTATTTGACGTCCACTAAACATGCTTGTTCATTTAATTCATACATACATGCTTTGCATACAATCATACATACATGCTCAATACCATTTACAATTCAAGGCAACAATACAATATCATACAACATACTTACCTTCACAAGAGTTAGCCAAATTGTGCATCCGGGTTAATCGGAATGCATATTACTCTTTCACTCATTCACAGTACTTACTCTTACTTACACTTACTTACTTTCATTTTCATACTTACTCATTCTTTCTTACTTACTTATACTCAAGTTAAGTCGTCGGGACCTCCGGCCTTGGGGACTACTCCGTCCCACATCTGGGATTTACTTGACTCACCAATCCGGGATGCTACCCATTTAAGGGGTTTGGGCCGCGGACCAGCTTAAGAGTCAGGAATTGGAGCCAACCTCTCGTGACTCCGCATCCTCACGCGTGGCCGAAACTATATCGGACTTCTACTCATTCCAATTTAATTACCAATTTAAGTTAGAATGGTTAGCTTGTTAGGAATAAGTTAGAAGTCCAATCACATTACAATCGGTCACAATACAATACAACATACATACAAGCATTCATATTCATCCATACATTTCATGAATTATACAAACTGAGATTTAAGAGAAATATTCACAACATACAACACTACATTCCACAAGTATGCATACTAACTCCGATTCGTGCATTCATCTTATTTGGTGATCAATTAGCACACAACACACAAATCAGAGTAACCAAGATAGCATACGGGGCATGAGGAATTCATACCGTTCACCGTCGTACGTGTTTCCAAACGTCCTCCGGTGTCGCAATCAAATCCTATCATATACATACAATTGAATGATTAATCTAACTATTATTTTCTTAACTCATACTTACTATGTCCTTATACTTCTTACACTTACACATTACTTACTTACTTTTCATTACCTTGAGTTTTACTTTCTTGCTTATTGTTGGCATACTTACGCACATGTACATATATATATATATGTGGGTATACATATATATATATAATTATTATTTAAAATAATTTTTTTTTTGACCGGACCGGACTTGCGACCGACCTTGCAAGTCCGGTCCATTCCAGTAGCTACTCATACGGAAAACTTTTAGCCCGACCGACCTTGCAAGTCCGGTCGCAAGGTCGGTCCATTCCAGTGAGTTACTTGACGGAGATTTTTAGCCCGACCGACCTTGCAAGTCCGGTCGCAAGGTCGGTCCATTCCAGTAGCTTCCAAATTGGAAAATTTTTGAGTCGACCGACCTTGCAAGTCCAGTCGCAAGGTCGGTCCATTCCAGTAGGTTTTGTTACGTGAATTTTTCTGGCCGACCGACCTTGCAAGTCCGGTCGCAAGTCCGGTCGACTCCAGAAGCTTTCCCGTCTTTGTAAAACTAGGCTCGACCGACCTTGCAAGTTCGGTCCTAAGGTCGGTCCGGCCCAGTATTTCCATTTTAATTTCTGTTTTCAGTTCTCTCTTTCACCCATTATTTCCCCATTGCTCCTACACTTAATCCCACATGTTTTAACACTTATTAAACCTCCTAATACACCTTAGTTCATTCATTAACTCTTTACACATTTCTATACTCATCCACTCACCTAATTTTTCCAAGTTCAACTCAACACTTACACTAGTTGCTTCCTATTTGTGTCTTGCTACAGATTTTCACACTTACACTCCTCTTCTACCTCTCCCTCTTCTATTGACAATTCTAACACTCCTAATGCATCTAGAATCCATTATCTAGCTCTCTCAACTCACCCTCTATTTATTTAAATCAAAATCTGTTACAACCTACATAATTCACCTAGTTTTTAATTCACTAAGTGTTCTATTCCTATGTGAATTTCGCCATAGTCTCCCCTATAATTTTATACTCTCACCACACATTCTAGTTCACAATTCATTACTCAATTCACCTGTTTATATACAATATCAAGGTACAAGCTCCCATACACAAATACTAATACCAAAACACTACCAAAATTCCTGCACTCAAACTTCTCATTCCCAATCTGATTTAACAAGTTTTAAATTGTCTTTTAGGGTTCCAAATACTTATATCCTCTTACACAATACACTACTAATACACTACCATTCTACAATACATATTTTCATTACTAAAAATCTGTTACGTATACAAATATATACAAGGCTACACAATGAGCATTCTTACCTTGTTTTCCTTCTAGCTTTTCTTTCTCTTCTTGTTCCTTCCTTCTTTCTCTACCGGTTTTGAAATCTCAATCCTCTAACACTACAACCATTCATATACACCATTCAATACTAAGAACTAACCCTAACCATTAATCAAGTTTTAATCTAGGTTTTAGGGTTTAGAAAATTTATTACCTTCCAAGAGCACAAGAACTGTTTGGGATAGCTCAAGAACAAGGTTTCCTCTCCTCCAACAAAGCCAAAATCGGCTAGAATACAAGAGACCAAACAAGGTTTAGTCTAAATTTTCGTTTTGCCTTTGAGGCTAGAAAAGATGGAGTTTTCAAAGAGATTTTTACCTCAAAAGAACAAGGAGAACAAGGTGGCTCTAATGGTGGTCTTGTAGCTCCAAAAGGGACATACCCATGAAAACGAAAATGGTTGTTTTCAAATTTTGGAAGGATGGAAATGTAGCTCTTGATGAGAGGAAGACAATGGTATACTTTTTATAATTTTTGGAAGAGGTTTGCTAGAGTAACAAGAGGAGAGAAGTGGTAGTTTTGTGAGTTTCTTCAAGCTCCCATGGAAATCGCTGGAGGAGGAAGAAGAGAAGAAAAGAGAGAGTGAGGAGGGGTGTGTTCACGTGAGAAGAGAATGAGGGATAGGAGAGAGAATTGCAAAAGTGAGTGTGAGAGTAATAAAGTAGTAGTTTTTATTACTTTTGTTGTTTTGTGAGTAAGGGGGAAATTAATAGAATGAGAGGGAGGGGTGTGGGATCGGACACACACAGACCCTTATGGGGTTTTAAAAATTCTTTTTACATTATTGGACACATAAGTTTGGTCTATTTATATTTCTACCCCACAACTTCCCGTTTTTGACAGTTTTTACTAATCTCTCGTTTTATTGATTTTATTGGTTCTAAGGCTTCACTAATATTTATTAATGATTATTTAGTTGACCAAAATTGTTACGAGTCTATTTGACCCGCTTAAAGACACGTTTTCCCAGTTACCTCAAAAAACGCGCTTTAAGATTCGTTAGTGATTTTAATCCGTTTTAAGGATCCATTTTCTTCGGGATTTGTTCCCTCATGATTATTTATACTTAATTAAGCTTCTAAAATACTTATTATCCTAATTAATCACTATTTTTAATTACGGGGTATTTCATAGACTCCCTTGGTAGATCCTTCCGGTAGCAGGGCCTTTCTGTAGCAGGCATTCGGTAGTAAACTTTCCGCTAGTAAATCTTCGGTAGTAGGCCTTCCGCTCGCAGGTCTTCCAGTGGTAGGCCTTCCGCTAATAGGTCCTCCGGTAGTCACTGTGGTCTTTCAGCCATGGTATATTTCATACCATTACAGCAAGGTCAGAATCGATGCGGTCGTCAACCTCTTAATTTCCTTCCTCAATAGACGGGTCAGAGGGGATACAATCTTAGAAAATCCCTCTACAAACTTCCTGTAGTACCCAGCTAACCCAAGGAAGCTACGGATCTCTACAACATTCGTGGGCCTCGCCCACTCCATCACTGCTCTAATCTTCTCAGGATCCACTAAGATACCGTCCCTCGAGACTACATGCCCCAAGAACACTACATGATCGAGCCAGAAGTCACACTTCTTCAGCTTAGCATACAGCTCACGATCCTTCAACGTCTGTAGAATGATCCTCAGATGCTTCTCATGCTCCTCTACGCTCTTGGAGTACACCAAGATATCATCTATGAAGACCACTACAAACTGATCCAGATAGGGTTTGAAAACCCGGTTCATCATATCCATAAAAACAGATGGAGCATTAGTCAATCCAAATGGCATAACTAGGAACTCGTAATGCCCATAAAGAGGCCTAAAAGCAGACTTAGGCACATCCTCGGCCTTAATCCTCAACTGATGGTAGCCTGAACGAAGGTCTATCTTCGAGAACACTGTGGCGCCCGCCAACTGGTCAAACAGGTTGTCAATACGCGGAAGGGGATAACGGCTCTTGATGGTCACCTTATTCAGCTCCCTATAGTCGATGCACAATCTGAAGGTTCCATCCTTCTTCTTCACAAATAGCACTGGCGCTCCCCAAGGCGAAACGCTAGGGCGAATGAAGCCCTTATCTAGCAACTCTAAAGCTGGACCTTCAGCTCCTTCAACTCTGCCGGACTCATACGGTAAGGGGCCCTCGAGATGGGCTGAGTCTCTGGCGCTAGATCGATGGTGAACTCCACCTCCCTCTCTGGTGGAAGTCCGGGTACGTCATCCTGAAAGACCTCATGGAACTCTCTGACGATCGGGATGCTCTCCAAGCCAGATCCCTCACACCTCCGGCAGATAACACAAGAATCCCTGGCAGCCCTTCCTCAAGAAGCTAGCCGCCTGCAGTGCCGACACCAACACAGGCGCACCTGAAACTGCATTCCCAGCGAAGACAAAGCGACTCCCCGACGATCTCCATAGGACTTCCTCTTCTGAGGAGGAGCAGCCTCCTTCTTCTGAGACTCTTCAGCACGTCTCTTCCCTTTGTAGTCCTTACCAGCCTGCCTGCCCTTGATGTCGGTATCTACCAGTAGAGCGACATCCGCCACATCTCTGAAGGTCCGGTGATGAAGGGGTGTCACAGCGGACCTGATATCTGGTCTAAGCCCGCTCTCGAACTTACGGGCCTTCCTATGCTCATCTGGCTCCGGAGCATACTTCGACAGAGTCACGAACTTCCTCACGTACTCCTCGACTGACATGTCTCTCCCCTGACGCAGCCGATTATACTCATTAATCTTCTGGTCCTTGTAAACGTCAGGGTAGAACTGCTTGTTGAACTCCAAGCAGAACGGCTCCCAGGTCCAAGGCTGGGGATGCGTACCCATCACCATACACCACCACTCCTTCGCCTCCCCCTTAAAGAGGAACGTGGCGAAGTCCACCTTCTGATCGTCCTCCGACCCCATCACTCTGAGCAGGTCCTCCACTTCAGTAATTGATAAGTGTAAAATATATCTATTCTTAGGACTTTAATTCTTCCTATTTTTATAACAATGCATGTCATATTTTACACTTATCATATGCTTTCCGTATATTTTTGTTTTGATATGAACTCATATATTTTATGTGTCAAATGTGGGAACAAATCTTGAATTTACATTCTTCATCACGGCTGCTCACTTTCACATTAATCACACTCAGATTAATGATGACAATATGATACGTACACTTTAATGGATGAATGCAAATTCACTTGACATTATTATATATTATAATATGTTGTCAATGTTAGCAATTCATTCACGGTGATATAACTCACTTACGGAAGTTTATTTTATGATTCATCATCATTATTTATCATCAGGGCTACATTATTTGATGGCCATATCAATCACGTGGGCTGCTTTACAACTTCAGAGGCGCAGACAGATTTATGTGGACCGAGAGGAGAACGGGCTAGCCCAATGACTCGGTTGGATTGGCATGTACAGGAACCAACACAATAGAAAGCGGGAGACTAATATAGGGATTATAATATCAATAAGCCCATGCAGAACAGAGGAGACAGACGGTAATATCTGGCATCGCACTCACCATTCACCAACGGCATCTTCATCGCTCACCATATTACCACATCCACACCACCGAGATCGGCACGCCTCACCCACACCCCATTCACGCCACCATCCACCATCGATCCACCGTCACCATATCACCGCCTTCCATTCACTATCACACCAATCATACCACCGTCGTCATCACTATCTCACCCGCACCACACCCTCACGACGGGCCACCACATCATCTTCACCGAGGATTCATCGTCTTCACCATCATTCATCCATAAGTCCATCCGCATACTACCACTCTGGAACAGATCCGTTCTTGCCGGCGATTCACGTTCCATATTCACCATTCACCATCGACATCGTCACACCCCATCTTGACCGACGATACAACGATTCTCCAGTGCAACACCTCCATCTCCATCGGCATCGACGTACTGCACCGTCATCATCCTCCAACGAAACTCGCCTCCCCTGATACCACCTACATCATCAATCTTCACCGTCGCCACTGCTCCGCATCACCCTCGTAAGCTCGTCGCCTTCATTCACCGTCGATAAGAGGAGGATACGCCTCATCTTCATCATCGCCACATCTTCATCCTCGTAACACCATCATCGACCACCCATCACTCTCGCTCCTTCCACTCCATCTCCGTTTCACCACACACGCAGACATCGCCTTCATCACCGCCTTTCATTTACCTCCACAACAACACGCATCTATCACCATCGTCACACCTCCTTCATCGACGCCTTCACGTCAACGTTCAACCACTACTGCCATCCACCTCATTCATCGTCGCCTCGATCTTCATTCACATCACCGTTTTCATTCATTCTCAGCCTCTCCACGCCGTTCACCATTATCGACACCATCCATCACAACTCTACACCTCCACACCAGCACCGCCGGCGCAAGCGTGGGAACAGAGCGACGCCGAGAAATCTTCAACCGACACGAAGAAGAACGAGGCGGGGCGAAGTCAATAATCGACGCGAAGAAGAACAGGGGTGAGAAGTAAACAGAGCGAATCGCAAAGACGGGGCGGGGGAAGACGACAAGGACTGAACCGGTTTGAAATAAAAGAGGAGAACCGGCCACAAGTGAACCGGTTTGGGCAAAAGAAATTGAAGAACCGGTTCAGAACAAATAATAAGGGGTTTTCACTAAACTCACTTTATTATATGTTTGTTACATGTTATTTGTTACATCCTTAGTTGTTACATGACATTTGATATTTGTTTTAATGTGTGTTTTAATTTTTGAAACAATGTGTGAGTAGTTTATTTTTTTTGTTTCCCGAGTTGGGAAGTGACCCTAATTCTTGATGATATTGTTAATTTCCGTACAACTTTATTATTATAATTAGTTTGATTCCTATTCTTAATATGTTTTAGTTATCTGGCCAATAATTAGAACAATTCTTGTAGTTTTCTAATCAACATGCGAGAGTTGAGATAGTTAACTAGACATAGGAAGTCGAACCTGATTAATGACTAGAAGCGTGATCCCGCCTATAGGTTAATCGGACTCCAATAGAAACTGTACTTTATGCGATTAATTGTGTCCGAATTAGAGCATTAGTCTGCTGCTAGTTCTAGCAATTAATTAGGGTTCGTTAGACTTAGCCGTTGACGAATTAATTAATGTTTCTGAGTTAATTATAAGGGAAGAATTAATAATAAAATCTGAGGAATTAGGTGAGTAGAACAACTCGGCGAACGTCTTTTAATTATTATATTTTTTATCCATTATTGGTTTTATTTGCTTGTTTGTTTTATTTATCCTTTTTATTTCTTTATTTATTTAATTTATTTTGTTTGCTTTATTATTTTATGTTAATTTGTTGAGTCATTTATTTTTATTAAATTAATTAAAACCCAAAAAGTGACATTTCCTGTTTTCTTAGTTTAGTTTCTCAGTTAGTAAATAATTGTCAGTTAATTGAACGAGGTCCCTGAGATCGACAACCCACTCATTCACTATACCCGCAAAACGATAGGTACAACTGCCTAGGTAGAAGTAGTCACATATTTCTACTACAAGTTTTTGGCGCCGTTGCTAGGGACCTCCGGCACGGTTAATTGACATATTTATTTATTTGATTGAGATTTTATTTTAGTTTTTTTATATTATTTTATTTAATATTGTTTTTGTGTTTCCTTTTTATTTTTAGTTCTATTCTATTTTTTTCCTTTTATTTTTGTTTTTATAGGCTAATTTCTTATGATGGAAAGCGGTAAAGATGAGGTGAAAAGATTGTTGATTGAATTGGAATGGACGCGCATGCAAGAGGAGATATCCTCTTATCAAAGATTGGTCAAGGATTATCAACCACCTCAGTAGTCAAATCGAAAGTTGTATTGGTGGGAAGTTGAGCAGGCTAATACACAGTACCAAGAAGAACAGTTGGGATATTACTATTTCAATCAGAACAAACAGCAATCTACACAGAGGGCAGACGAATTCCTCCCAAGTCAGGATGAGCCACTAGAAGAGATTCCAGTGGTGACTCCAAGGAAGGAAGATCGATTCGTACCAGATAATTTTGAGGCTATGAGTTCTGTTGAAGAGATGGAGGAACTAATCAGGAGTGTATTATCTGAAGAAGAGGTGGAGCAAATATTTAACAATTTGTGTTCCCCTCCCTCTCCATCCCCAACACAAGATGAGCAACTAGAGTTTGAAGATATATTGTCTGCACTTACCTGCGAGCCGGTAGAAGCTCCAGTTACGATCGAGTTCTTTAAAGATGAAGAAATTACATCTTCTACCACAATTGTGTGCAACAATGACGTTTCCATGCAGCCTCATCAACCAGACAAGAAAATCTATATTCTCGAATCTGAGGAAACAACACCACTGCCACCAAGTCATCAGCAACTCCCACCTTGCCTTCACCAGCCTCAACAAAAGGAGGAGGACATTTATGTCCTTGAATTTGAGGAAGTGGAGCCATTCACACCTGGTCTTCTGATTAAACTATGTTATCGGCAGTATCTCCTCAAACATCAGGTTTTGTGGAGTATACACTTTCCTATTTTATTTGCCAACATAACGATTTGTTTTGATCCAGGCGGTTTGCTTTTAATTCCCGCCTATTTCGTTTTCCTGGCGAAGCTGTTGTCTACTTTTATTTTTTATCCAGGATAATGAAGCAGGAGTCTAGCCAAAGACTATAAGACGGGCAGCTTACTGGGAGGCAACCCAGTGGTTAACATTCATGTTTTGTTTTTGTTTTTGTTTTCTGGTTTATTTTTGTTTTTCTTTTGTTTAGAAGTGGCAATGGTGCCCGTGCTTTAATGCAACGCTTTTAGCGTTTTTGTGGTAGTTGTGAGTGTGTGCAGGTGAAAAACTTTTTATGGTGTTTGATGCTCTCCAAGGCTGGACACTTGCATGAACGCAAGTGTGAGGAAGGCTACTACCCCATGCATGAGCTTAAGTGTGAGGAAGGGCATCTTCCTCAATCTACGATATCAGGGGAGTTTCAGTTTTCCTTTATTTAAATGTTTGTGTTCAGCCTGTCATGCTTAATGCTTATTTTATATCAGTCCATGATTGTCCTGAATGAAATTCTTCTTGAGTCTGGCATATTTTGAAAGGTCTTCTCTTGATTTTATTTTTTGAACAATGAGGACATTGCTCCTCTTAAGTGTGAGGAAGTAGGACCTTTCCCTGAAAATATGCCAGTTGCACGTAATGCCACATTTGTTTTTGTTTGTCCTCTTATTTTGAAAGAATTGTCTCTTTTAAGTGGCCAAAAAAAATATTGGAAGTATTGAAAACGAGCCTGATGACCACCTCAGGAGTATTTCTGCTTTAGGTTGTTTGTATATATAATTTTATTAAAATTAATCTGTTTTCACTGAAATTAGATGGATTAGTTGATTATGGAAACTGAATTAGTTTAACTTGGGATTTTGGAAATGATGTGAAAGTTTGGAATGAAAGGATAAGGCAAGGTACTCCGCTGATCAGAAATTTTTCCTAACAAAAGCAGGCCTCGTCTATCCGGTTATTAAGTCCTAGGGGTGCCTTAACACCTATCTACCTAAGGTCTCGGGATCTGGGATAGTTGGCCCAACACCGTTACAAGGATAGAGAGAAAAGTCCGGGTTACGGAATAACTCTGCAATTCACAATTATTCGTTTGTTTTGTATATATTTCTTGGAAGAAGAATGTTTTTGCATGCGAATATATATATAAAAATTGCAGTTTAATTTTTGTTTTTGATCATGAGTACGTGGTGTTGAAAGGTATCACGGAATACGGTGTTACTTCACACCCCTTGTCATCCAAAGGTTAGAGGAAAAGAATGGTGGAAGATCCCAAGATAATCTATATTCAGATTTTGTAATCTAACGTCTCCATGCTTTTAAAATCATTCTTTTTCACTGTTTGTGAAAACCTACAGCAAGAAGCAGAACTATTCTTTTGATTGTCATTTTGCTTGTTTTCCATCGGCAGTTATTTGATCCTGAGTTTTGATACTACGACCCTTAAGAGTAGTCATATTATATATTTGCTTGAGGACAAGCAAAAACTAAGTGTGAGGAAGTTTGATAAGTGTAAAATATATCTATTCTTAGGACTTTAATTCTTCCTATTTTTATAACAATGCATGTCATATTTTACACTTATCATATGCTTTCCTTATATTTATGTTTTGATATGAACTCATATATTTTATGTGTCAAATGTGGGAACAAATCTTGAATTTACATTCTTCATCACGGCTGCTCACTTTCACATTAATCACACTCAGATTAATGATGACAATATGATACGTACACTTTAATGGATGAATGCAAATTCACTTGACATTATTATATATTATAATATGTGTCATGTTAGCAATTAATCACGTGATATAACTCACTTACGGAAGTTTATTTTATGATTCATCATCATTATTTATCATCAGG
Organism: Limonium bicolor; assembly: GCA_023374045.1. Lineage (NCBI taxonomy): Eukaryota > Viridiplantae > Streptophyta > Magnoliopsida > Caryophyllales > Plumbaginaceae > Limonium > Limonium bicolor. The sequence goes on from CM041780.1 coordinate 107,112,311, forward strand.
GCTACATTATTTGATGGCCATATCAATCACGTGGGCTGCTTTACAACTTCAGAGGCGCAGACAGATTTATGTGGACCGAGAGGAGAACGGGCTAGCCCAATGACTCGGTTGGATTGGCATGTACAGGAACCAACACAATAGAAAGCGGGAGAGTAATATAGGGATTATAATATCAATAAACCCATGCAGAAACAGAGGAGACAGACGGTAATATCTGGCATCGCACTAACCATTCACCAACGGTATCTTCATCGCTCACCATATTACCACATCCACACCACCGAGATCGGCACGCCTCACCCACACCCCATTCACGCCACCATCCACCATCGATCCACGGTCACCATATCACCGCCTTCCATTCACTATCACACCATTCATACCACCGTCGTCATCACTATCTCACCCGCACCACACCCTCACGACGGGCCACCACATCATCTTCACCGAGGATTCATCGTCTTCACCATCATTCATCTATAAGTCCATCCGCATACTACCACTCTGGAACAGATCCGTTCTCGCCGGCGATTCACGTTCCATATTCACCATTCACCATCGACATCGTCACACCCCATCTTCACCGACGACACAGCGATTCACCAGTGCAACACCTCCATCTCCATCGGCATCGACGTACTGCACCGTCATCATCCTCCAACGAAACTCGCATCCACTGATACCACCTACATCATCAATCTTCACCGTCGCCACTGCTCCGCATCACCCTCGTAAGCTCGTCGCCACCATTCACCGTCGAACAGAGGAGGATACGCCCATCTTCATCATCGCCACATCTTCATCCTCGTAACACCATCATCGACCACCCATCACTCTCGCTCCTTCCACTTCATCTCCGTTTCACCACACACGCAGACATCGCCTTCATCACCGCCTTTCATTTACCTCCGCAACAACACACATCTATCGCCATCGTCACACCTCCTTCATCGACGCCTTCACGTCAACGTTCAACCACCACTGCCATCCACCTCATTCATCGTCGCCTCGATCTTCATTCACATCACCGTTTTCATTCATTCTCGGCCTCTCCACGCCTTTCACCATTATTGACACCATCCATCACGACTCTACACCTCCACACCAGCACCGCCGGCGCAAGCGTGGGAACAGAGCGACGCCGAGAAATCTTCAACCGACACGAAGAAGAACGAGGCGGGGCGAAGTCAATAATCGACGCGAAGAAGAACAGGTGAGAAGTAAACAGAGCGAATCGCAAAGACGGGGCGGGGGAAGACGACAAGGACTGAACCGGTTTGAAATAAAAGAGGAGAACCGGCCACAAGTGAACCGGTTTGGGCAAAAGAAATTGAAGAACCGGTTCAGAACAAATAATAAGGGGTTTTCACTAAAATCACTTTATTATATGTTTGTTACATGTTATTTGTTACATCCTTAGTTGTTACATGACATTTGATATTTGTTTTAATGTGTGTTTTAATTTTTGAAACAATGTGTGAGTAGTTTATTTTTTTTGTTTCCCGAGTTGGGAAGTGACCCTAATTCTTGATGATTATATGTTATTAATTTTCCGTACAACTTTATTATTATAATTAGTTTGATTCCTGTTCTAATATGTTTTAGTTATCTGGCCAATAATTAGAACAATTCTTGTAGTTTTCTAATCAACATGCGAGAGCTGAGATAGTTAACTAGACATAGGAAGTCGAACCTGATTAATGACTAGAAGCGTGATCCCGCCTATAGGTTAATCGGACTCCAATAGAAACTGTACTTTATGTGATTAATTGTGTCCGAATTAGAGCATTAATCTGCTGCTAGTTCTAGCAATTAATTAGGGTTCGTTAGACTTAGCCGTTGACAAATTAATTAAAGTTTCTGAGTTAATTATAAGGGAAGAATTAATAATAAAATCTGAGGAATTAGGTGAGCAGAACAACTCGGGGAGCATCTTTTAATTATTATATTTTTTATCCATTATTGGTTTTATTTGCTTGTTTGTTTTATTTATCCTTTTTATTTCTTTATTTATTTAATTTATTTTGTTTGCTTTATTATTTTATGTTAATTTGTTGAGTCATTTATTTTTATTAAATTAATTAAAACCCGAAAAAGTGACATTTCCTGTTTTTCTTAGTTTAGTTTCTCAGTTAGTAAATAAATTGTCAGCTAATTGAACGAGGTCCCTGAGATCGACAACCCACTCATTCACTATACCCGCAAAACGATAGGTACACTGCCTAGGTAGAAGTAGTCACATATTTCTACTACAGTAATCCAGTTACTCGCCTCCTGAGGATCACCACAGCTGTCGAAGGATGGTGGCTTAGCTTCATAAACTCTTGGAGGGCTCTGACTCAGCCTCCCACAGCATTCGCCCCTGCTGGGCCTGCACCACCAGCTCCTCCACCAGCTCCCCCAGCAGCTGCAGCCACCGTCTGCATGAGCTGCGTCACAAACTGCTGCACTGCCTCTGCAGCATTTCCCTGAGGGGTCACTGGTGCTCAACGAGGAGGCATTCTGAGATTCACAAATCCAAAACTTGTCAGAACTGACTCAGACTTCAAACAACTGTCACAACTGAACCTCACACAAGCAAACACAACCACATACCCTAAAGAAAGCCAAACCTAACTCTGATACCACTAAATGTAACGCCCCTAAAACCGGCCTAAGAGTTAAGGGCATTACACGTCGCGTATTACTACCTAGTAACGCAAGGCTCTAACGCTTATCAATCGAATCAAGGCCCAGAACAATGCTTCCATAAATAGTATAAACCAAAGTGTTGTAATATAACTGAATTTAACAGAACTCCCAAATACACATTCAAACCAGAAGCACAGGTTAAAACAGTATAAGGCCCGAAGGCAACAACATCATAACAAATAGACTAAAAGGTCAAAAGAGCTAAGCACTACGGCTCCAGAAACTTAAGATGCTCCTCGCTGATCAATCTGCAAAAAAGTAAGAGTAGGGGGGTGAGCATACACTATGCCCAGTAAGCAGCGACCGTCATCAGTGAGGTCGCTCAAAACAATTGAAATCAGAAGAAGGAGAAGGTAAACATTATATCCACAATTTCCCAAATAGTCAGAAGCTTTCAGAATCAGAAACAGAATATAACACAAGGGTTCCCGGTGCAGAAACAATCAGTGTTATTAAACAGAGAGGGGACAAGACACAATGCACACACTCAGAAGGGCCCAAGACCCATAGATCATAACAGATCTCTTGGCAACGCAGAAATGACTCTAATGAGCCTAAGGGTTCATCAACCCCACAGAACAGAAAGGGAATGACCCACACTCAGAATGACATCTACATGGTATACCACGGAATAGCTCGACCCAGCCATTCACGGCTCAGAAACAAAGTGTAATGTCCCAAAACAGAAAGGATTTGCATAATCAGAGGTAAACTTGCATTTAAATATGCCAAAAACACTCATAGATCAACAGTACGGATCAAAAGGAATCCAACGCCGCAGACGACACTCAAATCGGAGTTCAAACACTGAAAACAGTAAGGTGTCCGAGCTTGTGTCCGGACGTTGAAGTTCGGACACAAGTCAGACTCAGAAACAAAGTGTAATGTCCCAAAACAGAAAGGATTTGCATAATCAGAGGTAAACTTGCATTTAAATATGCCAAAAACACTCATAGATCAATAGTACGGATCAAAAGGAATCCAACGCCACAGACGGCACTCAAATCGGAGTTCAAACACTGAAAACAGTAAGGTGTCCGAGCTTGTGTCCGGACGTTGAAGTTCGGACACAAGTCGAGACTCAGAAACCAGAATTGCCAAAAGTCCGAACTTATGTCCGAATGTCAGAGTTCGGACACAAGTCGAATTGAAATCAGACAGGGATTTTCAGAATGTCCGAACATCGAAGCTCGGACCGATGTTCGGACGGGTTTACGAGAAAAGTTACGCGGTGTGTCCGACCTTGTGTCCGGACATCAATGTTGGGACACAGGTCGAACTTAAATCAGAGGAAGACCACAGGGGTGTCCGAACGTCAATGATCGGACTGATGTTCGGACATACCCCGAACTTTGAAAATCAGAAGGGAAAAACACACTGTCCGAACTTCAAAGCTCGGACAGAAGTTCGGACAGTGCGAAAACTGCAGTTTCCAGAAATCGAACAGAGCAGAAAAACAATGCAATTCAACACCACGAATTGCCAATTCAGCACGCACACCAAATCAGTCATAAATACAGAAGACCATGGGGGTTTAGCCATTCCAAAAACGCAATCAGACAAACAACGCACTCAGAATTCACACTCAAATCTGACAACAAACATTGTAATCCCCATGGCTGAACTTCCAAACCGAATCAAGCAACCACCTACCTCAACAATCAGCAATAATCCGACGATCTGAGCAGTTCATAGCAGTACCGAACGAATCCGTCAACCAGACACCGATCAACCATCAACTGATTCCCACAACGACGAATCCAAAATCAGAAAATGAAGAGGAAAACCAAGAGCTTAAAACCCCGAAAACTGCAACACAAACCAGATTTCGGGAGCCCAGAAATCCCACAGTTCAAACAGTCTACAACCCGTGCAACTCGTAGATCAAAGACAACCCAGCAACCTCTGAATTCAGCAAACCGAAGTCTCAAAATCAGAAAACAGAAGAGGGGAAGATACTACGCCGGAATACACAATCTGTATATCCAAACCTGAATTCGCGACGAGGAAATACATAGCAGTCACGCAGCATTGAGTGACTCAACCCGAAGCAGCAACAGAAGGATTCACAACTCTCAACAAAGGAACTTGGAGAAGGGAAGAAGAGACAAAACTGTCGCTCTGAAAGCACGACGAAGAGACGCTCCCACGATTCAAATTAATGAGAAAAATAATGACCGATAAATAGAAAGGAATAAAATAAATAATTCCTTTACTTATTTACTTAATAAACAATTACCTTAATTGTAACACCCCAACCATAAACTCCACACTTAACCCATTATCGCAGCGGAAAAACATAACTTACTCATTAACCAAAAAGGCGGTGTTACACGCCGTTAGCCACCCACGTGGCTAACAAGGATGTTACATACAATGTATCGGCCTGATTACAGGAATCCCGAGCATAATTACAACCTTCAAAAATTACTTACCAAAAAGAATCACAATATATCGAGTGTTAATGTACAAAATCACCAATCTAATCCTATATTCACCAAAATATACGACCTCGAGTGTATAAGCACTACTCGGGTTCAATATCCAAATAACAAAAGTATCCCTCTGAGCTCCATGCTATAACCACTCCGCTTCCTCGATCACTCTCCTGAAAAATAATATGTGCCCCCAAAGGGGGTCAGCAACCCGTGGCTGGCATGGTTAACGTGCAGCCCGCTGACTACCGGGATACACGCAACTATTTGTCATGATAACATGGCATTGATTTTAACATACAACGTACATATTACATAGCAAGAATTATTGCATAACAACAACAACACGCACATAGTGAGAGTAATTCACTTAGGAAACAACCAACATAGTTAGTCAACGTAGTAAGCCTAGAGAATGACTTCATCCTCATGTTAAGCTTGTCACATAATACATTAAAGTTCTGTTAGTCGAATGAGTAACTTAACTTACAAGATGAGTCAGATATGGGGATCCGAGCACACCGAACACATAATTTCCCCCTAGCCCGAGTGGAAGTCAGGTAGGTAAGCTTTGGCTAAGCTAGTGGGAGGTTGAAACCCAAGAAGGAGAACAACCCTAACATAAGGAGAGGGCCGAATCTGATGCAGATGTCGACCCCCGTACATACACGCGTGACCGGAACGACCGGATTCCCCACTCCCCAGTTAGCACTTGTTAGAAGTCCCACAGTGGGAACTTAACACAATCTCTCACAATAAGCGTTTAATTCCAGTTAGTCATACAAGGGAAGCGAGTCATAATTCAGCAACACATACCACGACCAAACATACATAGCCGTGGATAGAACGTTCCTTAGGTCGGAAACGTTATTACCGGATACCGTTCTCCTATGTTTCCTAGCCTTGGTTAATTAACAGTTAGCACGCATTCGAGGTTACCGGTATCGGTACGCACACATCCCATTAAAATAAAGACTGTAGCTCGTTTCATGATTTGATCTTACAAGGTCATAAACACACAGAAAGGCAAGCAACACACAAGCCGGTGTAAACCGGTAGGCAACAGACTGGAAGAAAACCATACCTTGGTCCTTGTTGTGTACGAATCCTACCGAAGGTAGTTCCTATACATGATTAATAATGTCGGTTAATTAACTTACTTAACTTCCATTTTACTAAACATCTTACATGTTTGTATGGCATGTTTTATGCTTAAACTCACACTTGTTTGTCTTTATTATTCCCACTAGGGTTTACTACCTAAGCCACACTTTGTTTTTTTTTATAGATTTTGGGTCGATCGACCCACCGACCGACCCAACCAACTGGGTCGGTCCATTCCAGTAGCCCTCGGGTTTAGAGATTCCACTTCGACCGACCCACGTCCGACCCAAGTCCACTGGGTCGGTCCATTCTAGAAACATTTTCGTCCTTCATTTTTAGCCCGACTGACCCACCGAACGACCCAACCCCCTAGGTCGGTCGATTCCAGAAACACACCCGTCAACTTATTACAGTCCGACCGACCCAGCCAGGGTCGGTCCCCTGGGTTGGCCGGCTCCAGAATCTTCCCAAAAATTTCCCAACATGCTCCAAACTTCTCCTCAAGCTTCCTAATGTGTCCTAACACCCTTAGACACTCTAAAACCTTCATAAATCATTGCCCAAATGCATTTACAAGTTTGTTTCTAAATTCCTCAAATATTCCCTCAATTCCTTACTAAATCCTTAACTCTTGTAATGCTTTTCCATAGGTCTTCTAAGTGGTATTTCATCCCTAACAACAACTAACCCAAGTGTTTCTTCCCACCATTTTAACCTTCCTAAATGCATCATCTCCACCTTGAGGTTCTCTCCTTTACTCTTCTCACAACTTCCTAGTTTCAAATTGGTTTTGTTCTCCAAATTCCTCTCAAAGTATCTAGTAGTTCTCTAGTTTGTTCCCACTTAGAAATGCACTTAAACCACTAAATTTCTATGCCAATTTCGACATGATCTCCCCATAATTATAACATGTTCCCACACATTATTTAACCCACCAAAACACTCTCCAACCGTCAAACTCAACCAAGGCACCAATTTACACACCATTTCCATCATTTCCAACAACAATAGCACCCAATATACATAAACCTTAAAAGCTTGGCTCTTTGGCCCTTAAACAACATTAAATTACGCACTGAATTTCCTCATATTATTAGCGACACCTGCATTACACTCAACATTTATATTTGCTCAAACATAAACACAATCATAGATCACACCTTAGTTTAAGGTAAGTTCATTACCTTGGGTTTTCTTTTCCAAAACTCTTTCTCTAACCTTATTGTTCCTCAATCGGTATTCAATGGGATTAATTGCTACACTAATGACCATGCCAAGATAATCACAATGAGTATGGAGGGTTCATGAACACTATTCCATTAACCCTAGAACTTAGTAATTATTTGAAACACCATTGGAGGGAATTACCTTCTACTTCAAAGTGAAGTGTTTGGAAATGAAATTTGGGCTAGCTCCAACACCTCTTGAAGATTTAACAAGCTTGAATGAAGAGAAACAATGGTGTTTAGCATACACCAAAATCGGCCACCATAGAAAATGGGGGAATGAATGGATTTTTGAGTTATTTCTTACCTTAGACCACCAAGGAGTTGATTGGCTTTAAGAATATGAAGTTTTTGCTTCAAAATGTGGTACACCCATGGAAATGAAGTATGGAGTTTTGAGATTCTAAAAGGTAGAAAATGATCCCCAAAGCAAGGTGAGTATTTTGGTGTAAAAATTTCTTGATTTGGAGCTAGGATGATGAAGTAACAAGGAGGTGAAGATGGGGTTGTTCCTTGGCTTGCAAAATCGCCATTAGAGGAGCAAAATGAAGAAGAAGAGCTGAGAGAAGAAGAAAAATCGGAGGAAGGGAAGAGAATAGAAGAGAGAGAAATGTGAGAGGGTAAGTAAAAGTTTTATGTTTTATTATCTTTGTCTTTAGTCAATATACACAGCAAGAGAGGGGGCTGGGCAAATGAAGAAATTGGATGGTACAAGGGAATAGAGGAAAGAGAGTGTGAGAGAGAGGAAATAAAGAACTTTTGTTTTTTGTTGTTTTGTACTTTAGTGAATAAAATAGAGTTAAATGGGTGAGAGAGGGGCTCTCTCACGTGAGATACAAGAGAGGGGGGAAAAATCTGATTTTATTTTACAATGTGAGAGAGTGGCACTTGGTCATTAGCAGATAACACTCGTAAATTCCCGAACTGTCAGTTTTAACAGTCCGGGTCCGGTTTCCGGAATATATATATATATTTTTTTTATTCTAAAAATTCTTAGAATTTAATTAGTATATTATTATAGTTATAAAATCAACAATAATTTATACAAGTCCTATTTAACTGTTTAAAGTCACGTTTTTCGGTTTCCTCGAAAAACGTGCTTTAAAGCCTCGTTTGTGTTTTTACCCCACTATTTGGGTCCATTTCCTTCGGGAATTTTTCCCACATGTTCCTAATGACTAATTAAGTCCTAGGAATCATTTTTGGACCCTAGTTAAGGTTACATACTTACTATGATCATTTAACACACGTTTTTGCGTTTTGTGGCTTTTACGCATTTTCTTTTTCTTTTTTAGTTTTAGTTTCTTCACTAATGGTCTTAAGGACTTAATTAGCCTTAAAATATCATAATTACATAATTAATTAACATATTAAGGTTTAGGGTATTTCAATCTACCCCCCTTAAAAGAACTTTGTCCCCAAAGTTCACACTTCTCACGCATCTTAATATTAGAACACGGGAATTATTTCTAAAACAACACTTTCATAACAACATACTTTACATAACATCGGACTCAAGGTCCCCATAACAAAACATTACTTAGACTTAGAAGTCTATAACATAACAATATAGACATGTATTTCAATACATGGCGTACATACATAACTGAAATGGCTCTACCCCCCTTAAAATAGGGGTACGCCCCGTACCCTATACATACAAATACTAAGAAGTAAACAACGACGGGTACTTCGCCCTCATATCATCTTCTAGCTCCCAGGTGGCCTCCTCGACCTCCTGGTTAGACCAGAGAACCTTCACCAGTCGAACAGACTTGTGGCGAGTGTCTCGAGTCTTAGTATCCAGGATCCGTACGGGAGTCTCCACTTACTGCATGGTCGGCTCTAGTGTTAGTCTCTCGGGCTGAAGTACGTGAGACGGATGTGGCATGTATTTCTTCAACTGGGACACATGAAATACATCATGTACCTTGCCCAGCTCAGCAGGTAAATCAAGCCTGTAAGCTACCGGGCCTATCCACTCTGTCACAACATAAGACCCCACATATTTCGGGCTCACCTTGCCTTTTTGGCCAAAACGAAACACACCCTTCATGGGGGATACTCTAAGAAATACCTGATCGCCCACGGTGAACTCCAGGTCACGTCTGCGCACATCAGCGTATGATTTCTGTCTATCCTGAGCTGCTTTCATGTTAGCCCGGATCTGACGTACTTCTGCTTGTACTTGCTCTAAATACTCAGGTCCTATAATGACCGTCTCACTCGACTCATCCCAGCATAATGGCGTGTGGCATGGTCTACCGTACAAAGCCTGGAAGGGAGACATCTTGATCGAAGCATGGTAACTGTTACTGTAGCTAAACTCGATCAGATGTAACTTGTCAATCCAGCTGGTCTGGAAGTCAAGTGCACATGCTCGTAACATATCCTCGAGTGTCTGCATAGTGCGCTCACTCTGACCATCTGTCTGAGGATGGAACGCTGTACTCAGCTTCAGCTCGGTACCAAGCGCTTCCCGTGTAGATCTTCAATACCTCGAGAGGAATCTGGTATCCCGATCAGACACGATAGTCTTCGGTACCCCATGATGTCGTACTATCTCACGGTCGAAGAGCTCTGCTAGCTTCGCCACCTTCCAAGTGTCCTTCATCGGAATGAATCGGGCCACCTTGGTCAGTCGGTCAACAACGACCCATATCATATTCAAGCCTCCCGAGTAGGCGGAAGCCCCACAACAAAGTCCATGGAAATATCATGGAACTTCCACTCAGGAACGGGCATCGGCTGTACCATACCACCAGGACGACGGTGCTCAAACTTGACCTTCTGGCAAGTGAGACACCTAACAACATAGTCTGTCACATCTTTCTTCATACCGGTCCACCAGAAATATCTCTTCATACTCTTGTACATCTTTGAAGCCCCGGGGTGAAAAGAAGTAGAAGAACAGTGTGATTCACTCAGTATGCGCTCCTTCAGCTCAGCGCTACTTCGTGGGATACAAAGTCGGCCATTCAGCCTGATCAAGTCATCATCATGAAGTCGGAAGTCATACTTCTGACTTTCGAATGTGCCGTCAATAAGTTTCTGTCTGATCTCTTGCATGTACTGATCGGACATCTGAGCACTCCGCACCTCATCAACCAAGCTAGAGAGAGAGATTAGCGAATGGAGAGAGTGTGCTCGGCGACTCAATGCATCAGCTACCACATTAGCCTTACCTTCTTTGTACTGAAGGTTAATATCATAGTCATTAAGGAATGCAACCCATCTTCTTTGCCTCATGTTCAACTCCTTCTGAGTGAACAGGTATTTCAAACTCTTGTGATCTGAATAAATTGTCACATTCACTCCATACAAATGGTGTCGCCATATCTTCAAGGCGAAGACAATGGCACCCAATTCTAAATCATGTGTAGGATAATTCTCTTCATGTCGTTTCAACTGTCAGGAGGCGTAGGCCATGACCTTCCCGTGTTGCATCAAAACACAGCCCATACCTTTACCTGACGCGTCACAATACACCTCAAACCCATCAGTACCATCTTGTATAGTCAGAATTGGTGCAGAAGTCAAAGCATCCTTGAGACTCTGAAAGGAACTCTCACAGTCAACTGTCCACTCAAATGGTGCATCCTTCTTCATTAAGGATGTCATTGGTTTCGAAACACTGGAAAATTTCTTTACAAACCTCCTATAATACCCTGCTAGACCGAGGAAGCTTCAGATGTCTGTAACCCTCTTCGGTCTAGGCCAGGTGCGCACAGCATCAATCTTGGCCGGATCCACAGCGATCCCGGCCTCAGAAATAACATGACCAAGAAAATAGACTTGGTCTAGCCAAAATTCACACTTCGAGAACTTCGCATATAGCTAGTTCTCTCTCAAAGTCTGCAATACACTCCTCAAGTGATCCTCATGCTCAACCTTAGACTTAGAATAAATAAGAATATCGTCGATGAAGACAACCATTGACTTATCCAACTGATCTCGAAACAAACGATTCATCAAGTCCATAAATTTCGCCGGTGCATTAGATAAACCAAACGGCATGACCGTAAATTCATAGTGTCCATATCTGGTTCGGAATGCAGTTTTCTCAATGTCACTGTCTCTAATAGCTATCTGATGGTAATCCGATCGCAAGTCAATTTTAGAGAACACAGATGCACCTTTCAGCTGGTCAAACAAATCATCAATACGCGGGAATGGGTAACGGTTCTTCACCGTGACAGCATTCAGCTCTCTGTAATCGATGCAGAGGCGGAGACTACCATCCTTTTTCTTCACAAAAAGGACTGGTGCTCCCCATGGTGAAACGCTCGGGCGAATGAATCCCTTGTCAAGTAGGTCTCGCAGCTGCTCCTTGAGCTCTGTCATCTCAGCTGGAGCCATACGGTAGGGTGCCTTCGCTATAGGTCCGGTGCCCGGTACCAAGTTGATCTCAAACTCAACTGCCCGTGTAGGCGGCATGCCTGGGAGCTCCTTAGGAAAGACATCAGGAAACTCCGACACAACCGGCACATCTGGGCTAAACTCAGGGTCTCTCTCTATGTCCTGGACATAGCAGAGGTATACATCATTCTTCCTTCTGATTTCACGATACATGGCCATGGCGGAGATGATCTGTGTCGAAGGCTCCCTGGGCCTCTGGCGGTATGAAATGGTAACCCCAAACGGACTCCGAAGAAGCAGACGGTGCTCGGCACATATGATTCGGCCCTTGTACCGCTCCAACCAATTCATTCCCACAATCACATCAAATCCGAGACGCTCGAACTCTATCAAGTCGATCGGGAACTCTTCATTCTTAATTCGGACGGTGGCATCTCGGTAATAACGGGTGCATCGGATCCGCTCCTTAGACGGGAGAGTGACTCGGAAGTCAGGCAGCTCCTCCGCGTCTAACCCAAGTCTCCTCGCAAATGAGAGTGAGACAAATGTATGTGAGGCTCCAGAGTCGAACAGGATCGACGCATCCACGCCATTCACTGGGAAGGTACCGGTGAGGATAGTGCCGCTTCTGCCGGCCTCTGCCTCTATACACACACTTAGTGTACCTTCCGTTCCGAGTGCAGCGCCAAATTTATTTCATAAACTTGATAAGTATACTGGTAAAAACACGGGTGGAATACTTAAGGAATCAACACTGCTTTATTCATAAAACTCATTCTTACACCATGATGGTATTACATTTGAATACATCGCTTACTACTTAGCATACTTAATGCATCACATACTTAACATACAACTGACTTCACACTTTACATGATTACACATAACTTCAGAATTGCCTAAAGGTTAACTTCAAACGTCCAGGTTTCATGTGTGTGGCATTGATTATTGTCGGAGGCGCCGTATTCAGTTTAATCTTCTTGATACCATGATACAGCATCCTCGACTGCCCACCCATGATTAACACATCTCCTGACTTCAACACCAACTTCCTTGCGAGGTCCGCACGCTTCTGCTCGCCATAAATAAATTCAGCGGTATCACCTATGGACCAAGACACCACGGGTACTCCCTTACTAAGAGACTCGGGTGTTTCGTCCTTGTCTTGGTGTAAACCCAGTCTTCCACCTTTTGGTAGAAATTGACAATACACAAATCTGCCTTGATACTCGGAAGCGGTTCCGATTCAACTTGCTGAGCAATTCCCACGGTGTGGTTAACAACCGCAAGGAACTCCTCAGGTATACTCGGTACGGTCCTCCATCTTCAGCTCTTGAGTCCTGATATGACTTGGTGTAAGGGTTCCAATCCTTACCCATGCACATCATCTTTAAATTCATTTTCGCTCCACTTGGGTATTCAGGTGTCTAGAAACCTCCAGGTGCTGCTCCAAGCTCGTTGCATCGTCGAATGATATGGATTTGTGCTTCGGGTGTCAGGTATCCTCTTAATAATATCATACCTGGCTGGATGACCTACACTTTTCCGTCGGATAGTCGGTGATGTCGATGGTTGTCTCTTCAGGGGTTGGTGTGGGTGGGATTGGATAACTAATATTGAAGGTTCCTAAGGTTTAGAATTACCTAATTTAGGTGACTTTCACATTATACTTTAACTCATCACTTATGTGGTTACACATTTAGACTCACTAACACACATGCATGAAATGTGGTATGCAATCACTTATTTCACTTAACGATTTAGGTGGTACCTGGTCTAGAAGAGGATCCTGGTGCCTCTGACCGGTCCACCACATTCAGGGAAGCCTTGCCTGCCCCCGGCCCTTTCCCCTTCTAGAAATCGGTGTTCCCCTGACCTGAGGATGGCTGGTGAGTCGCTTTCGGGCCCTCAGCGGTCGCGGCAGCCTTACCCTTCCACTGCCCCTTAGGCCTATAATTTCTGTCATCAGGGTTCTGGTAGCACTCGAAGTCACGGTGCCCCAGCTTCTTGCAGTAGCGACACTACACGTCATTCCCTTTGCAGTCCTTGCCGGGGTGGTCACCATTGCACCACTTGCAGTAGTAGTGGCGCTCCGGTCCAGAGCCCGTGCTGGCTGCTAACACATTACAAATTCAATACATACTTCACAATATAACATTACACGTTTAAATTCGATTTCAGAGTCGAGTGGTTACCCTTTAGCGGTTGAGAGCATAAGGGCTTAGCCGCATAGGCATAGGTGATTTTCAGCGGCTCCTCAGCGGTAGTGGGCTGGGCTTGGCCCTTGCCACCCTGTTGCTGGCCCTTCTGGGTCTGGGGGTAAGGTTTCTTCTTCTTCCCTCCCTGGTACCCTTGCGTTCTTTGGCCCTCGCTCGTGGCCTTGCGCTTGTGCGCATTCTCCTCGTCCCTCAGACGGACGGTGATTTCGACCTTAGCAGCGGCATGATAGCACTCCTGAGGTTCAAGGTGTTAGTCATGCCCCGCACACATTTACACACTCACATATAACATAACTCATTCACGCTTAGACATTATTTTAAGATACCTGCAAGGTATTGTACTCGGCTGGCCCCATGCCGTAGCGTAGGCGGTGGCTAACCCACTGTAGAAACGATTCACTAAGACCCGGTTCGAGTAACCTAGGTCGTGTAGAAGATGAACAAGGTCGGTGAAGGCGGTGTAGTAGTCATCCACCGACATTTTGTCTCCTTGCTTTAAACTGTCAAGCTCCAGGCGCTTTGCCTCTTGCACATGTACTGGGTAGTACTTGGCTCGTAGCAATACCGTGTACTGCTCCCATCCAAAATTCGGGTCGGCCACTTTCTCGGCCCGTACAAGTTTCCACCAATTCTTAGCCAAACCCTTCAAGTAAAACGCAGCAAGACGGACCTTGGCATCAGCAGGAATGGCCAAAGTCTCATAGGCGGTCTCAAGCTCCGAGATATACGCCTCTAGTTTGGAAGGGTCGGTCTCCCCTTTGAAGGACGGGGGTCGTAGATCGGCCAACGCTTTCACCCAGTTTGTCTCGCGTGGCTGTGGTGGTGGTGGTGGTTCCGGATGATCCTGACCACCGGGCTATTGCTGCCCTTGCTGCACCGCAACTACTATTGTGGTACCACTTGAGCTAGGGCGGCCGCCACTGCTTCGGCCATCATCTGAGCGGTAGGGTTACCCCCCGTGTCTCCTGGACCGGGCCCCCCACGGCCTCCTCCTCGTGGTCGCCTTGCCATCTGAACATACATGAGCGCTCATTAGTATTGTGCTTACAAACTTATCGGGTCAATTGTTTATAACGTCCGTTGGACGGCAAGGTTTAAATTTCCTAACTCGGTATATTCCTAAGCTCGGTAACCAGGCAATCAGAGCGATACTTCGCTCTGATACCACTTTTTGTAACACCCCAACCATAAACTCCACACTTAACCCATAATCGCAGAGGAAAAACATAACTTACTTATTAACCAAAAAGGCGGTGTTACACGCCGTTAGCCACCCACGTGGCTAACAAGGCTGTTACATACTATGTATCGGTCTGATTACAGGAATCCCGAGCATAATTACAACCTTCAAAAATTACTTACCAAAAAGAATCACAATATACCGAGTGTTAATGTACAAAATCACCAATCTAATCCTATATTCACCAAAATATACGACCTCGAGTATACAAGCACTACTCGGGTTCAATATCCAAATAACAAAAGTATCCCTTTGAGCTCCATGCTATAACCACTCCGCTTCCTCGATCACTCTCCTGAAAAATAATATATGCCCCCAAAGGGGTCAGCAACCCTTGGCTGGCATGGTTAACATGAAGCCCGCTGACTACCGGGATACACACAACTATTTGTCATGATAACATGGCATTGATTTTAACATACAACGTACATATTACATAGCAAGAATTATTGCATAACAACAATAGCACACACATAGTGAGAGTAATTCACTTAGGAAACAACCAACATAGTTAGTCAACGTAGTAAGCCTAGAGAATGACTTCATCCTCATGTTAAGCTTGTCACATAATACATTACCGTTCTGTTAGTCGAATGAGTAACTTAACTTACAAGATGAGTCGGATATGGGGATCCGAGCACACCGAACACATAAATTCCCCCAACCCGAGTGGAAGTCAGGTAGGTAAGCTTTGGCTAAGCTAGTGGGAGGTTGAAAGCCAAGAAGGAGAACAACCCTAACATAAGGAGAGAGCCGAATCTGATGCAGATGTCGACCCCCGTACATACACGCGTGACCGGAACGACCGGAATCCTCACTCCCTAGTTAGCACTTGTTAGAAGTCCCACAGTGGGAACTTAACACAATCTCTCACAATAAGCGTTTAAGTCCAATTAGTCATACAAGGGAAGCGAGTCATAATTCAGCAACACATACCACAACCAAACATACATAGCCGTGGTTAGAACGTTCCTTAGGTCGGAAACGTTATTACCGGATACCGTTCTCCTACGTTTCCTAGCCTTGGTTAATTAACAGTTAGCACGCATTCGAGGTTACCGGTATCGGTACGCACACATCCCATTAAAATAAAGACTTTAAACTCGTTTCATGATTTAATCTTACAAGGTCATAAACACACAGAAAGGCAAGCAACACACAAGCCGGTGTAAACCGGTAGGCAACAGACTGCAAGAAAACCATACCTTGGTCCTTGTTGTGTACGAATCCCACCGAAGGTAGTTCGTGTACATGATTAATAATGTCGGTTAATTAACTTACTTAACTTCCGTTTTACTAAACATCTTACATGTTTGTATGGCATGTTTTATGCTTAAACTCACACTTGTTTGTATTTATTATTCCCACTAGGGTTTACTACCTAAGCCACACTTTGTTTGTTTTTTTATAGATTTTGGGTTGTCCGACCCACCGACCGACCCAACCAACTGGGTCGGTCCATTCCAGTAGCCCTCGGGTTTAGAGATTCCACTTCAACCGACCCACGTCCGGCCCAAGTCCACTGGGTCGGTCCATTCCAGAAACATTTTCATTCTTCGTTTTTAGCCCGACCGACCCACCGACCGACCCAACCCCCTGGGTCGGTCGATTCCAGAAACACACCCATCAACTTATTACAGTCCGACCGACCCAGCCAGGGTCGGTCCCCTGGGTCGGCCGGCCCCAGAATCTTCCCAAAAATTTCCCAACTTGCTCCAAACTTCTCCTCAAGCTTCCTAATGTGTCCTAACACCCTTAGGCACTCTAAAACCTTCATAAATCATGCCCCAAATGCATTTACAAGTTTGTTTCTAAATTCCTCAAATATTCCCTCAATTCCTTACTAAATCCTTAACTCTTGTAATGCTTTTCCATAGGTCTTCTAAGTGGTATTTTATCCCTAGCAACAACTAACCCAAGTGTTTCTTCCCACCATTTTAACCTTCCTAAGTGCATCATCTCCACCTTGAGGTTCTCTCCTTTACTCTTCTCACAACTTCCTAGTTTCAAACTGGTTTTGTTCTCCAAATTCCTCTCAAAGTATCTAGTAGTTCTCTAGTTTGTTCCCACTTAGAAATGCACGTAAACCACTAAATTTCTATACCAATTTCGACATGATCTCCCCATAATTATAACATGTTCCCACACATTATTTAACCCACCAAAACACTCTCCAACCGTCAAACTCAACCAAGGCACCAATTTACACACCAATTCCATCATTTCCAACAACAATAGCACCCAATATACATAAACCTTAAATGCTTGGCTCTTAGGCCCTTAAACAACATTAAATTAAGCACTGAATTTCCTCATATTATTAGCGACACCTGCATTACACTCAACATTTATATTTGCTCAAACATAAACACAATCATAGATCACGCCTTAGTTTAAGGTAAGTTCATTACCTTGGGTTTTCTTTTCCAAAACTTTTCTCTAACCTTCTTGTTCCTCAATCGGTATTCAACGGGATTAATTGCTACACTAATGACCATGCCAAGATAATCACAATGAGTATGGAGGGTTCATGAACACTATTCCATTAACCCTAGAACTTAGTAATTATTTGAAACACCATTGGAGGGAATTACCTTCTACTTCAAAGTGAAGTGTTTGGCAATGAAATTTGGGCTAGCTGCAACACCTCTTGAAGATTTAACAAGCTTGAATGAAGAGAAACAATGGTGTTTAGCATACACCAAAATCGGCCACCATAGAAAATGGGGGAATGAATGGATTTTTGAGTTATTTCTTACCTTAGACCATCAAGGAGTTGATTGGCTTTAAGAATATGAAGTTTTCTCTTCAAAATGTGGTACACCCATGGAAATGAAGTATGGAGTTTTGAGATTCTAAAAGGTGGAAAATGATCCCCAAAGCAAGGTGAGTATTTTGGTGTAAAAATTTCTTGATTTGGAGCTAGGATGGTGAAGTAACAAGGAGGTGAAGATGGGGTTGTTTCTTGGCTTGCAAAATCTCCATTAGAGGAGAAAAATGAAGAAGAAGAGCTGAGAGAGGAGGAAAAATCGGAGGTAGGGAAGAGAATAGAAGAGAGAGAAATGTGAGAGGGTGAGTAAAAGTTTTGTGTTTTATTATTTTTGTCTTTAGTCAATAGACACAGCAAGAGAGGGGGCTGGGAAAATGAAGAAATCGGATGGTACAAGGGAATAGAGGAAAGAGAGTGTGAGAGAGAGGAAATAAAGCACTTTTGTTTTTGTTGTTTTGTACTTTAGTGAATAAAATAAGTTAAATGGGTGAGAGAGGGGCTCTCTCACATGAGATACAAGAGAGGGGGGCAAAAATATGATTTTATTTTACAATGTGAGAGAGTGTCACTTGGTCATTAGCAGATAACACTCGTAAATTCCCGAACTGTCAGTTTTAACAGTCTGGGTCCGGTTTCCGGAATATATATATATTTTTTATTCTACAAATTCTTAGACTTTAATTAGTATATAATTATAGTTATAAAATCAACTATAATTTATACAAGTCCTATTTAACTGTTTAAAGTCACGTTTTTCGGTTTCCTTGAAAAACGTGCTTTAAAGCCTCGTTTGTGTTTTTACCCCACTATTTGGGTCCGTTTCCTTCGGGAATTTTTCCCACATGTTCCTAATGACTAAGTAAGTCCTAGGAATCCTTTTCGGACCCTAGTTAAGGTTACATACTTACTATGATCATTTAACACACGTTTTTGCGTTTTGTGGCTTTTACGCATTTTCTTTTTCTTTTTTAGTTTTCGTTTCTTCACTAATGGTCTTAAGGACTTAATTAGCCTTAAAATATCATAATTACATAATTAATTAACATATTAAGGTTTGGGGTATTTCATTAATTGTTTTTAATAGATAGACTTCCTTCCCCTCTTCTATTAAAACAATACTGCCGACGTCCCAACTGACAATAAATGTAATCCATCTTAGATCATTATATAAACCGGACATAATATAACGTTACAATTATACGGGTTATAACAAACTTTGACCAATCTGAACTTTGATCTCGACCCAACTTTGACTCGGTCCAACTTTGACTCGGTCCAACTTTAAGCAATCCAAACTTTGACCTTGATCCAACTTTGACTTGGTCTAACTTTGACCAATCTGAACTTTGACCTCGACCCAACTTCAATTTGGTCCAACTTTGACCAACATGAACTTTGACCTTGACCCAAGTTTGACCATGACCCAACTTTGACTCAATCCCACTTTGACTCTGTCTAATTTTGACCTGGCCCGTTTTCCAACCCCAACCCAAATTCAATTCAAACCCAATTCATTTGATTCAAACCCGGTTCCTTTCAATTCAAACTCAATTACAACACATCCAGTTCAAACTCGACGTGTAAATCCCATTCAAACTCCAAACTCCAAAATCTCTTCTCAAATTTCAAACAATCACTTTATTCGAATTTCATCAAGTTTTCAAGAGAAACCATTTTATGGAATTGTAAAGGAAAAACTCTTCTCACATCATAAAAAACTTTTCTCAAAACGCAAAAAGTTCTTCTCACATATACAGAATGGTATTCTAACTCAGTTTTCAAACTCAAAACTAAACCGTTTTCAGGGAACATGGGATGTCTAACACCTTCAAAGAACATTTTCTTCCTAGTTAGACATCACTTGTCTCTCTTCTAAAATAAAAATCCGAGGCAGGGCACTGGGGTCGTAACCTCCCTTGTTGCAGTCTGGATCTCTTTAGGCGGGGCATTAGGGTGACAAACCTCCCCTAATTGCAGCTTAGTTTTTTACAAGGCGGGGTGCTAGGGATGTAACCGCCTTCCTAGTTGCAGCCGGGATTTTAGAATCGTCTAACTCCCTTATACTCGATTTCAATGTTTTCAAACGCGGGAGTTAGAGACGTTATTAGGGTTTGACCGAGAGTATATCATTCATGATACTTCCCTCTAAATCCTATATTTCGACATAAATTCATTGCCCCATCTTTCGAGCCTCGGCACTTACCATTAAATAAGTGTCGTGTTCGAGGGGGTACATAGGGTGATCCCTCGGGATCATCCGCCCTTTTTACAACAAAAAATGATTTTTCGGTTTCAAAAACTTTAAGAGAGACGATTTTGACAATCATTCCTCCAAACAACTCAACTCATCATCATCTCATTTCAAATCCCGAAACATCTTAAAACCTCAACCATTTTCAAACCTCGAACCTAAAAAACCCGGGATCTCTCCCAAATTCCAATTGCCACGCATACTCAAAATCTCATTCAAACTTCAACTCATCTCAAACTCGAATCCTCTCCCTAATCCCAACTTCTCTCTAACTTCTAAAGTCTCATAGGCCCGAGCGCCCCACAGACTCGAACATCTCAATCTCTTCACTGTTTTAAGATTCAAATGTCTCATAGATCCGAGCGTCTCACAGACCGTGATATCCCATACCTCCCACTACATGAACATCCCAAATGCCTCATAGACCCGAGTGTCTCACAGACTAACCTCTCAAACCGGAAACTTCCTGAAACTTTGAATATCTCAAAAATCTCTAAACACCCCAAAAGTCGTGAACTACGTAAGGTCTGATCTCAATAGGGAGTTGAGTACGTAGGCAACCCATCTAGGGTGCGACCCCATTCCAATCCAAAAACCCCTTTCCCAACCCTAAGGTGGTATTCACGCCTGTCAAACATTCAAATCCCCTCTGACTCTCACAAACCCTCGACTTCTTCAACTCTCAAAATCAGACTCCTAATCTTTTATTCTATACTCATTCGAATTCATCAACTTCTTCTTGGCGCTAGCTTGGCAGAAAAGCTTGCCTCATCCACTCGTTTTCTCCCCTCCTATCCTAATCCTATCCTTGGCTCTTAAATGAATCTCTCTAAAAAGGTTTTGAAAGAAGGTAATTCCGACAATTGGAGACCGAGGTTTCCTCGGGCACCAATCCGAAGTCGTGGTCGTTGCCACTTCTAAGGGGTGTAACCCAGTGCGAACCCAACATAGAATCTCTGGCTTGATCAGATAAGTCCTATCCTAAGGAAATAAATCATCAGAGTCAATTAACGGTTCTTAGAACCCTCCTCCTCTCTTCCTAGTTCCGTAGGTCAAACTAGGTGGCGACTCTAGTCAATTTCCGCCCTTAAGGCATAAGTCCGTGTGGAGCTCATCGAGAGCTGGTGTAGTGCATACTTCCACTCCCCTTTATGCTTTCTGAGAAAGACGAACGATTTAGTAGGTATTTGAGGGCTGCCATGAATAACGGGTTTTCACCCTCCATAGAATGGCAAATATTTAGGATCTAGGCTTCTTAGTTAGGACCTGAATTAGATAGACCCCCCTCATACCAAAAAATCACCCTCCACAGTAGGTACTGATCCCTTAATAACGTCCATTGGAAAGGTTGTCGGAGGCGATACTTTCGCTCTCCTAGACTTGCGTCCTTCTGGTAGTATATCGAATACCTTCTCTTAGGCTTATGCCTTACAGTGTTTAGACTTGGTGTCTAATATTACAAATATATACTTCAATCACGACATTTTGTTCGTTGTTTGTTGGCTATGGTACTCCTTTCTCAAGGTGGTACTTGGGTATTAATGGGTTAAGTGGGTGACTGAAATATCCCTAAGAATTTATAAGAATAATTAAGGCTAAATGGCATAATTTATTAAGACTCATAAGTGTTACTTTATGAAGGATTTATGGAACCATAAATTATATTTATATATCATTAACTATATGGTTCAAAGGGTTATTAAACCTTCCATGAAGTAATGGAATTAAATAATTTTATTTAAGAAGAGGAATTAAATAATTGTTAAGGCTAATATGTCCCAATAATGGGTTATGTAAATATTTATATAACTTGTGAATTTGTGGAACCTTAATGGTAATTATATGAATAACATAAGGTACAAGAAGGTTAGTAAACCTTTCATACTTATTTAATTTAAGTGGTTTTGTGAATATTGGAATGAGTCAAATAAGCTCATATTCCTTACTTATTACCTTCAGATACTAAATTACCCTTTGATATTGTTTTACAACCGTAACTGGAGACTTGGAACACGCTCTGTGCCGTTTCTTCATTTCTGCTTTCTTCATTTTCCTCTCATGTTTACTGGCTGGAGCATTCACGCTCGCAATCTGTTCACTACCTCTTAACTACAAGCATACAAGAAACACACTGCTCCACCTTCATTCCTTTTCTTCTTGTCGAGAAGATTCACCTCTCTTCATTTCCTAATCATTCCACATGTTTTCCCACATGTTTTAACATCCTTTTGGCACACTAATACCCCCTCAAATCATCCAACAAACTCCTTAAACATTTACTCAAATTCATACTAAATTCTTAACACTTAGTACCCAATTTCTTACACTTCCAACTTGTAATTTTGCCTAAGACTTCAACTAACCAAAATGTTTCTTCACAACCATGATAACCACTCCTAAGCATTATTATGCATCATCATCATCTCCTTTACACACACTCCTTAAGGTCTTTTCCACAAGTTCACATTCAATCCTTCACAAGGCATTATACTTCTTTTGTTTACCAAATTTTGCACAAGTCTTAACAACACTCTTACCATAACTTTGGTCTGTCTTAGACACCCATTTGGACTCTAAATCCTCCAAGACAATTCCTAAGTCATTTTAACACTCAAGGACACCTTAATTCACTTTCTTTCGCCAATATAACCTTTAATGATTCCTAGTACTCCCTAGGTCTTAAAATCACCTTAAAATACTTACAACTCTTTGTTTGTCAACTTAACTTTGCCATAGATTATCTAGCACATTCTTACACACAAACACATAGTTTTTCATCCTTAAACAATCAAAGACATTCAAATCCACTATGAATGTTTTTTACACACAAACTACACCCAAACTACACTACATCACAATATAGTGCATAAAATTAAATTGCTTGGCACTTAGGCCCTTAAATTGCAATAATCTTAAACACTGAATTTCCACATATTAATGCCTTCAACCTGTAAATACACACAACAATGCTCCCATGTCCTTATAGTCCACCTTGTGGATATTTTACTAACTCATTTCCCATTGGCTCTTTAGGTTGTTTATTAAGCAATTAAATCTCAATTTCCTAAGGCACAAAACTACATTAGGTTAGGTCATTTACCTTTTCCTCTTCAAGATTTCCTCTCTTCACTTGTCTCTTTGAAATACCCCAAACCTAAATATGGTGTTTAAATGATAAAATAAGATATAAGAGGGCTAAATAATGCCTTATAAATATTAATAAACAATTTTAACACAAGGAAACACAAGGAAACACCATAAGAGCAATTTAGGTAAAAATGTGCTCTAAGCTTGAAGTAACTTGGGTTAGCACCCAAATATCATTCTTAGACCTTAGTAACATCCTAATGGTCATATTAAATCAGTTACCAAAGAAAACCAAGCTCAAAAACAAGTTAAAACACAAATTGTGCTTTAAGGACTCTTAAAGCACATTTTTGAAAAATTGTCTTAGAAAGGGGTTTTATGTGGGTAAATGCCCATGATTACTTCTTAATTAAATTGTGTACTAATTAGTATCACATTAGGAAGTCTAAATCAATGGGAAATAAAAAATTTCACAAATATGTGCACTAGTTTGTGAATAGTAACCAAATAGTGCTAGTTTAGCATTAAGTCAATATAAGCTAATTAATTGGTCAACCAAGACCATAAAATATCTCATTTAGGAAGGGGAGACGTTTTTATAGTGGTGAGTCACCACATGTGACAGCAACTTAAGCAAAAAAAGAGGAGGGAAAAGTTAGTAGAGTACTATTCACCTTTTTAAGAAAAATCTTCTTTTAGCTTCCCTCTCTCCTCCTTCCTTCATTCTTCTTCTTCCTCACCGATTTCTTCTGCTCTCTCTCTTCTCCATTCATGTAGAAGACAACCCCATGCTACCTCCATCTTGCTTTGACCATAGCTCACTCATCTTAACTCCAAAACCAAAACAAAATACATATTCTTCTTAGTTAGCTCAAGCTCCTTCTTTCTATCTTTCCAAAACTTCAAAAGCTTCATTTTGGTGCCAAGGGAAAACGCCATTGAAGGGGGAAAAATAAGCTTGGAGGGTGCATTAGCTTCTCCATTCTCTTAAGGTAAAGAATATGTAAGAAAAATCAAGTTTCCACCATTCCTTCACATGTCCGAAAATTTCTACTCATGGGGCTCCATTTTTATGCCTTGTTATAGCTTGTTTTCTATTATCCAAGGGATAGAGGAGGTCCTTGTTGATTCATATCCAAGCCTACTTTAAGACTTCAAGGTAAAATACTCATCTTAATACCTTAAAACACATTTTTGACCTAGGGTTTGCTCCTTAAGGTTAGTGCATTATCTAGCACTCATTAGAGTCATTGAATATTGATTAGAGCATTGGCAAGGAGGAATAGATTGGTGACCGAGATTGCTCAAGGAAAATCTAAGGAGGAAAGTTTGTGGACCTTGTAAAAGAACAAGGTAAATTGCTTACTTTAAGGAGTTTTATTGTTTAAGGGAATGGGATTTAGATATATGATAGCTTAGCTTAGAGTTTACATTAGGAAAGGGCTATGAAACCTAGGAGAATCAATGACTATATATGAGAACTTGTGATTAAAGAGCAAATGGGAAATGAGATAGTTAAACAATTTAAAAGGTGAATTACAAGAGCATTTATATTTCAATGGGAGCCTTGTAAAAACCGGCCCCCTTATGTTATTTAGGTACTAGTTTGACCAATGACCACTTAAAGAAGATTAAAGGCCTAAATGGGGCACTATTTCAGTACTATTCACAATTAGTGCATATATTTGTGAAATTTTTGATTTCCCATTGATTTAGACTACCAAATGTGATACTAAGTAGTACACACATTGAGGTGTAATCATGGGCATTTAGCCACTCAAAACCCATTTCTAAGATAATTTTTCAAAAATGTGCTTTAAGACTCCTTAAAGCACAATTTGTGTTTTAACTTGTTTTTGAGCTTGGTTTTCTTTGGTAATTGGTTTAACACATCCATTAGCATGTTAATAAGGCCTTGGTAAGCTCTTTGGGTCCTAATCAAGGTTATCCCATGTTATAACCCATAGTTCATACCTTATATTATGTCCGTTGCTATACTATTCTAAGTTGGATTACATTACTTATGTCAGTTAGGACACCGGCGGCATTCTATTAATTGTCAGGGACAAGGAAGTCTTTCGGCTGATTAATCAAGGTAATTAATTATCTGATTTGGAAGGAAAGGAATTCCTTAATCCTTTTATTCTCCTGATCATTGTTATTCACGTCGGATAGGTCGTGGGAGCGTTGTCAGTTTTCAAAGTCAGAACAAGTGTTCTTCTATTCTTCTCTCTCGCTCTCTCTCTCAATTTCCATCCTGCTGAGATTGTGCCTCCTTCTACTGCAATCCGGGTGAAGAATCTCTGCTGCTGTGTGATCCTTTGTCCGCCTCCAAGTTTGGTTCTCGAATTCCAGATTAGTAAATTAGAGCAAGTTCCCCTCCTCTGCAGTTTCTGATTTTGGATGATTGTTGTGATGAATTCAGCAATTGTGCTCTGCGTTTGGATTCGTGTTCTGCGTGTGGCTGTTGCTCTGCGAATTGTTGGAGGTTCTACGCTCTCGGTTCAGGTTTGTGATGCGGAATGTTGCAGTTTTGAGTTTTCGAAGTTCTAGGTTTCTTCCTTGTTCTGATTTTGGATCGTTGTTTGTGGGAATTCAGTGACTGATTGGTTCTGCCTGACTGAGCGACTGTTCGGTGTTGTGGCTGCTGCATTCTGTGGATTTTCTGCACTCCGAACTGAGGTAGGTGGTTGCTTGATTCGGTTTGGGAGTTCAGCCATGGGGATATTGCAAGGGTTGCTCTCTGATTTCGTGTGTGGTTTCCTTTGCGTTTTGTTGCGTTTTCGAATGGCTAAAACCCCATGGTTCTCTGCTTTTCTCTGTGATTTGGTGTGTGTGTCAGTTTGTCAATTCGTGGTGATGTTTTTGCATAAATTTTTGCTCTGTACGTCTTCTGGAAAAATGCAGTTTTCGCACTGTCCGAACTTCCATCCGAGCTTTGAAGCTTGGACAGTGCGTTTTGCTCTACTGATTTTCAAAGTTCGGGGTATGTCCGAACATCAGTCCGAACTTTGATGTTCGGACATTCCCTTGGTTTCTCCTCTGATTTTAGTTCGACCTATGTCCGAACATTGACGTTCGGACACAAGGTCGGACCTTCCGCGTAACTCTTTCCCGTTATCCGTCCGAACATCAGTCCGAACATTGATGTTCGGACATTCTGAATTCCTCTATCTGTTTTCAATTCGACTTGTGTCCGAATATTGATGTCCGGACACAAGTTCGGACATTTGGCAAACTCTGGTTTCTGAGTCTCGACTTGCGTCCGAACTTCGACGTTCGGACCCAAGCTCGGACACCTTACTGTTTTCAGCATAACTTCTTCGTTTGAACTCCGATTTGAGTGCCGTCTGCGGCGTTGGATTCCTTATGGTCTGTACTACTTATTTATGAGTGTTTTGGCATATTTAAATGCAATCTTGCTTCTGTTTATGCAATCCTTTTGTTTTGGGACATTACACTTTGTTTCTGAGCCGTGAATGGCTAGGTCGAGCTATTCCGTGGTATACCATGTAGACGTCGTTCTGAGTGTGGGTCATTCCTTTCTATTATGTGGGGTTGACGAACCCTTTGGCTCTTTCGAGTCATTTCTGCGTTACCGAGAGACCTGTTATGGTCTATGGGTCTTCGACCCTTCTGAGTGTATTCATTGTGTCTTGTCCCCTTTCTGTTTAAGAGCTCTGATTATTTCTGAAATGGGAACCCTTGTGTTCCACTCTGTTCTGTTTCTGAAAGCTTCTGACTGTTTGGAATTGTGGATGTAATGTTTATCTTCTCCTTCTTCTGATTTCAATTGTTTTGAGCGACCTTACTGATGACGGTCGCTGCTTACTGGGCATAGTTGTGTGCTCACTCCCCTACTTCTAACATTTTTGCAGATTGATCAGCAAGGATCACTTATTCGGTTTCTGGAGCTTAGTTTATGTCATAGCTCAATTGTTATTTGATGTACTTACTCAGACTTGTAGCCTTCGGGCCTTACTCTGTTTAGACGTCTATTTCTGATTGGAACATGTTTTAGGGATTTGTATTACTTCCGCTGTATTTGAATACTCTGGTTTACAATGTTTATGGAAACTCTGTATTGGGCCTCTATTGCTTTTGAATGTTTTAGAGCCTTGCGTTATTGGTAGTAATACGCGGCGTGTAATACCCTTAACTCTTAGGCCGGTTTTAGGGGTGTTACATTTAGTGGTATCAGAGCTAGGTTTGGCTTTCTTTGGTGTTGTGGGTATGTTTGCTTGTGTGAGGTTCAGTTGTGACAGTTGTTTGAAGTCTGAGTCAGTTCTGACAAGTTTTGGATTTGTGTATCTCAGAATGCCTCCTCGTAGAACACCAGTGACCCCTCAGGGAGATGCTGCGGATGCAGTGCAGCAGTTTGTGACGCAGTTGATGCAGACGATGACTGCAGCTACTGGGGGAGCTGGTGGAGGAGCTGACGGAGCAGGCCCAACAGGGGTGAATGCTGTGGGAGGTCGAGTCAGGGCGCTTCAGGAGTTTATGAAGCTAAAGCCGCCGTCCTTCGGCGGCTGTGGCGACCCTCAGGAGGCGAGCCATTGGATTACAGAGGTCGAGGACCTGCTGAGAGTGATGGGGTCGGAGGATGACCAGAAGGTGGACTTCGCCACGTTCCTCTTTAAGGGGGAGGCGAAGGAGTGGTGGCGTGTGGTGATGGGTAGGCATCCCCAGCCTTGGACCTGGGATCAGTTATGCTTGGAGTTCAACAAGCAGTTCTATCCGGACGTTTACAAGGATCAGAAGATCAACGAGTATAACCGGCTGCGCCAGGGGAGAGATATGACAGTAGAGGAGTACGTGAGGAAGTTCGTGACCCTCTCGAAGTATGCTCCGGAGCCGGATGAGCACATGAAGGCTCATAAGTTCGAGAGCGGACTGAGACCTGACATTAGGTCCGCTGTGACACCTCTTCGTCACCGGACTTTCAGAGATGTGGCGGATGTCGCCCTGCTGGTGGAGGCCGACATCAAGGGCAGGCAGGTCGGTAAGACCATAAGGGGAAGAGGCGTGCTGAGGAGCCTCAGAGGAAGGAGGCTGCTCCTCCTTAGAAGAAGCAGTCCTATGGAGATCGTCGGGGAGCGTCCTTATCTTCGTCAGCTGGGGTGAAGTGTGGGTCTTGTGGCCACTCCCATCCTGGTAGGGAGTGCTACAAGAAGACTGGTGCCTGCTTTATGTGCGGGTCGATGGAGCACCGGATCGCTCAGTGCCCTCAGGCATCCGGTAGAGGCTCAGGAGATAGAGGCAACGGTTCAGATTCAGGGGTGAGGTCGAACCAGAAGAAGCCTCATACTCAGGCCCGAGTGTATGCTATGGCGGGGGAGCGTGATCGTGCTGGTGATCGTGTCGTCTCAGGTATCCTCCAGATCCATTCTCAGGATGTATTTTGTCTGTTTGACTCTGGAGCTACGCACTCCTTTATCTGCTGTGATTTGTTGGGTAGAATTGAATTGACTGCTGTGCCTAGTGAAGTAGATTTGTGTGTGAGTAGTCCTTTGGGTGGGATTGCTCCTTGCATTCTCGATTCTGTGTGTAAGGCTTGTCCCATAGTAGTCCGGGACACGACCTTTTGTGCTGACCTCATCCCGATGCGGATGACCTGTTTTGATGTGATCTTGGGCATGGATTGGCTGGCAGAGCACCATGCCCATATAGACTGTGCCGCAAGGAGAGTAGTGTTTGATCTGCCAGGCGGGAGCCGTTTTGTCTTCGCTGGGAATGCAGTCCCGTGTGCGCCTATGATAGTGTCTGCGATGCAGGCAGCCAGCTTCTTGAGGAAGGGCTGCCAGGGGTTTTTGTGCTACCTACCGGAGGTACGCGAGGGACCTAGCCTGGAGAGCATCCTGATCGTCAGAGAGTTCCCTGAGGTTTTCCAGGATGACGTGCCCGGACTACCACCAGTGAGGGAGGTGGAGTTCACGATTGACTTACCGCCAGAGACTCAGCCAATCTCTAGGGCCCCTTACCGTATGAGTCCGGCGGAGTTGAAGGAGCTGAAGGTTCAGCTTCAGGAGTTGCTAGATAAGGGCTTCATTCGCCCTAGCGTGTCGCCTTGGGGAGCGCTAGTGCTGTTTGTGAAGAAGAAGGATGGAACCTTCAGATTGTGCATGCTAACTGAAAAATTGTAGGAAAAACTATATACAAAAGAATAAAATAAATAACTAAACCTACAACTCTACTACGGGTAGCAAAATAAAACCCGGTCGGAGTATAGTGTAAATATATTACGACCGAGAGTATCGTACCCAAGGGACTTATAGAAAATTAGTCCTAATCTCGGTAATAACCTATTCTATAACAAAGGGGGGAAATGTAAATGACAATTAATTAACTAAAATCCTAACTAAATAATAATTTGTCCTAGATTCGGGATTACATCAACCAAGCAATAATATGATCACGCAATGAACCTCAAAACTCGAACTTAACCAAACAACTAGCAGGCGCCGGACATCCTGCCGGACACCAGATGCACGGCACATTCAAAGACGTTGAATGTGCCGGACACAGGAGACCCGGCAGTGCACCCGGCACAATCAATTGTAAAAACCACTCTCTTGCTTCGGATTTGATAACAAGAAACTCATCGCCTATTAACAAATCGAGCATATGTCATGCCACGAAATGAACAAGGTAATGGGGGAAGATGGGTTAATTCGAAATCTTTTATGCTAACCCTAAATCATAGATGAAAACATCAAAGACCACTAAGATTTGTCTAACCCATCCTACTCTTGGGCTTTTCTTCCTCAAGTAGAATTTGCACAAAGAGAACAAGTGGCCAACTAAATTCACTTGCAATAAGAACCAATATCTTAATGAACGCTTGAAATTATATTGAGAGAATCATAGTGTATACAAGAAGGAATTCATCCCTAACCAAGAACAAGCAAGGAGTTCTACATCTCCATCCACGCAACTACAAGAAGAGAATACAAAGGGGAGAAGGGAATGGTCATAGCCTTAACCCGACAGGATCTTCTTCTTCTTCTTCGCGTGGATGGAACTGTAGAAACTTCCTTGGACACCAACAATGGAGTGGGGCGGAATTGGAGTTGTGAGTGGAGTGTATATGGGTGTTGAAGTGTGTTTCAAATGATCACATGGGTAGGGTATTTATAGGTGTTGGAAGTGATTCTATGGAAAGACATATCTTAAATGATGTCTTTCCATAAAAACACACCTTCAAGACATGTCTTTAGCCAAAAGACACCTTTTCACCATGAGACACCTTTTCACCAAAAGACACCTTTTTGCCAAGAGACACCTCTTCACCATGAGACACCTTTTCACCAAAAGACACCTTTTTGCCAAGAGACACCTCTTCATCAAAAGACACCTCTTCATCAAAAGGAACCTCTTCATGTAATGCTAACTTCTGGTGAACTGAGGCAACTTTTTACTTGTGCCGGCTAGGAACTACCCGGCATCGTATCCGGCAGTAACATGTTTCTGCTCCGTACTTGTGCCGTGCAGAGGACATCCGGCCTTATGTCCGGCAGTTTGGTCAGAAATGTTTCCTTGCATGGAAAAATATATAAAAACATCAATCTGAACAAATAATAGACTTAATACATAATATAGCATAAATATTAATTATTCTAACCTTAATTTGGCTAATAATCTTATAATTATATATACTAAAACATGATAAGTCTGAGGCTTATCAAGGCCCTACACTTACCTTTTGCTAGTCCTC
Source organism: Limonium bicolor (assembly GCA_023374045.1). Lineage (NCBI taxonomy): Eukaryota > Viridiplantae > Streptophyta > Magnoliopsida > Caryophyllales > Plumbaginaceae > Limonium > Limonium bicolor. The sequence goes on from CM041780.1 coordinate 107,143,407, forward strand.
GAGCAAAATTAGATTAGAAAGGAATAAATACTTATGCACAAAACAGATAAACTCTAGAATGACAATTAGATAAATATTTCTAACTGCCTGACTCTAATTCACAAGTATCACTTAATTATCCTTATTCCATCAGAAACATACTAATGGGTATACAATAAACAATTTCAAAACTGATCAAAACTTTCGGGCAATTTTGTATAAGGGATTTGTGATCTCTCCTTTTTTCGGTTTCCAACATTCAGCTCTATTTTTCAAGAGTTTCTGAATGTGGCCAAGACACTCATCAATGGTTTTTATGTTCAGCCCTATTTTGCAAGGGTTTCTGAATCAACCATGATTTTTTTTGCATTTAGAGAACGGGGAATTTAGGAGAAAAACAAAAGGAAAAACTCTCGTTTCTTACTTTTATTCTGAGGCACTTATTGCAATCTCAAGGAATATAATGCTTTTCCTTTGGAAGAAGATTTTTTTCTTTCTCTTTTTTTTTTCTTTTTCTTCTTCTTTCTTTTTTTCACAAAAACCCTTTTTTAAGATTTTTACCCAAAAGATTTTTCACAATTTGAAAAAAAAGAAAGAAAATAATACCCAGAAGTACATAAAGGAAGGAATTAGGAGAAAGATCATGTACTCATGTTAGTAAAAAGAATCAAAAAGTTAAAAACAGGAATCTACAAGTCATTAGAGAGCTTACCTCTTGAGAGAACAAGGTTTTATTCATTCCTAATCTCATCTTAATCAAAAACATGCGAAAAGTTTAGTAAAACATTGATAAAACTCAAACTTATGCATATTATAAATAAAACTTATTTTAAAGGGGGGTCCCTGCCCTACACTTGGTAGGAACACTGTCCCCAGTGTTAAAAAAAGAAAAATATAGAAATAAGGTAAGGAAGTGACTCCCCTGCGGTGAAAGAAGGCCAGATGCGTGTGGCTGCCCTACACTTAGCCTTTAGCTACTTGGCAGAGTGATCAGAGATTTCGATACAAACTAAGATCTATCTCGTATACTCCCGTTGATCAATTTAGCGTTGGAGACGGGAGTTGACCAAGTGGGCATGATTTGAGCAAGAAGTTGCTGCATTTGCAACTACATCGACTTATGCTCCATGCGAATGGTCGATGTCTCTGCCAGTTCTGCTTCCTCAGGTGGTATAAAATATGGAAATTCGGAGCACTGGGCGTGTGGTTGCGCCTTCTTCCACACTTGCCTGCTGAGGAAGAGCGTTGTCGCCATTCGCTGGTGTATTTGAATCTTCGTGTAGGAAGTGCTTGAAGTGCATTCGCCTAATTTACTTTGGAGGAGTACACAAACTATTAAATTCAACAAATTATAGTAAGAAAGAAAAAAAAATAGAATTTTTGAACACGCCAGACATAATGTCGGGCGCAACGTATCCGGCAATGGTCCTTTTCCATTAATGCCGGATTGGTTTTACCCGGCCTCCTACCCGGCTTGTTTAAACTCGAAGAGAAATTGTAATAAATCAAAAAGAGAGAAGTGAAGGATAAAACGAGATGTTTGTGATAATAATTAAAAACGTATTTTCATAAGTAAATTTGCAAAAATTAAAAGACGGAACAAAATTGCGTATGCCGGACGTGATGCCGGGTGTGCGGAGCCCGACATTGGACTCCCTCCAATATTGCCGGGTTGATTTTACCCGGCGTTACGCCCGACAATTTCAAATACGAAAAAGAGAAATAAATAAAACGTGCAAGAGAAGGTAAAAATAAAAGAAGAGTGAAGATAGGAAGGAATATTTACAAACAACTCTAAATTTGAAGAGAAAGTACAAAATAAAAGTTTAAGGTTGAATGTGCCGGGTTGTGTGCTGGGTAAATCCTATCCGGCGTAGGACTTCCTCCAAGATGCCGGACATAGAAGACCCGGTATTCTGCACGGCATGGTCAACCTATGAAACCAACAACGAATAAAACAATTTAGAAAATAAGAAACGTTGAATGTGCCGGGTACCATATATCCGGCATTTCACCCGGCGTATTCAACAAAGTAAAAAAAACGAATTAACTCAAAAGACACAAAAAATAAAGAAGAAATAATAAAGGATAAAGAATAGGGTGTTTTACCGAATTTAGGACTTGGACTAATTCCAAGTCCCCGGCAACGGCGCCAATTTGCTAACTGAAAAATTGTAGGAAAAACTATATACAAAAGAATAAAATAAATAACTAAACCTACAACTCTACTACGGGTAGCAAAATAAAACCCGGTCGGAGTATAGTGTAAATATATTACGACCGAGAGTATCGTACCCAAGGGACTTATAGAAAATTAGTCCTAATCTCGGTAATAACCTATTCTATAACAAAGGGGGGAAATGTAAATGACAATTGATTAACTAAAATCCTAACTAAATAATAATTTGTCCTAGATTCGGGATTACATCAACCAAGCAATAATATGATCACGCAATGAACCTCAAAACTCGAACTTAACCAAACAACTAGCAGGCGCCGGACATCCTGCCGGACACCAGATGCACGGCACATTCAAAGACGTTGAATGTGCCGGACACAGGAGACCCGGCAGTGCACCCGACACAATCAATTGTAAAAACCACTCTCTTGCTTCGGATTTGATAACAAGAAACTCATCGCCTATTAACAAATCGAGCATATGTCATGCCACGAAATGAACAAGGTAATGGGGGAAGATGGGTTAATTCAAAATCTTTTATGCTAACCCTAAATCATAGATGAAAACATCAAAGACCACTAAGATTTGTCTAACCCATCCTACTCTTGGGCTTTTCTTCCTCAAGTAGAATTTGCACAAAGAGAACAAGTGGCCAACTAAATTCACTTGCAATAAGAACCAATATCTTAATGAACGCTTGAAATTATATTGAGAGAATCATAGTGTATACAAGAAGGAATTCATCCCTAACCAAGAACAAGCAAGGAGTTCTACATCTCCATCCACGTAACTACAAGAAGAGAATACAAAGGGGAGAAGGGAATGGTCATAGCCTTAACCCGACAGGATCTTCTTCTTCTTCTTCGCGTGGATGGAACTGTAGAAACTTCCTTGGACACCAACAATGGAGTGGGGCGGAATTGGAGTTGTGAGTGGAGTGTATATGGGTGTTGAAGTGTGTTTCAAATGATCACATGGGTAGGGTATTTATAGGTGTTGGAAGTGATTCTATGGAAAGACATATCTTAAATGATGTCTTTCCATAAAAACACACCTTCAAGACATGTCTTTAGCCAAAAGACACCTTTTCACCATGAGACACCTTTTCACCAAAAGACACCTTTTTGCCAAGAGACACCTCTTCACCATGAGACACCTTTTCACCAAAAGACACCTTTTTGCCAAGAGACACCTCTTTGCCAAGAGACACCTCTTCATCAAAAGACACCTCTTCATCAAAAGGAACCTCTTCATGTAATGCTAACTTCTGGTGAACTGAGGCAACTTTTTACTTGTGCCGGCTAGGAACTACCCGGCATTGTATCCGGCAGTAACATGTTTCTGCTCCGTACTTGTGCCGTGCAGAGGACATCCGGCCTTATGTCCGGCAGTTTGGTCAGAAATGTTTCCTTGCATGGAAAAATATATAAAAACATCAATCTGAACAAATAATAGACTTAATACATAATATAGCATAAATATTAATTATTCTAACCTTAATTTGGCTAATAATCTTATAATTATATATACTAAAACATGATAAGTCTGAGGCTTATCAGTGCATCGACTATAGAGAGCTGAACAAGGTGACCATCAAGAACCGGTATCCCCTTCCGCGCATAGACGATTTGTTTGACCAGTTGGCGGGCGCCACAGTGTTCTCGAAGATCGACCTTCGTTCAGGCTACCATCAGTTGAGGATTAAGGCCGAGGATGTGCCTAAGTCAGCTTTTAGGACTCGTTATGGTCATTACGAGTTCTTAGTTATGCCGTTTGGTCTGACTAATGCTCCCTCAGTTTTCATGGATATGATGAACCGGGTTTTCAAACCCTATCTGGATCAGTTTGTAGTGGTCTTCATAGACGACATCTTGGTGTACTCCAAGAGCGCAGAGGAGCACGAGGAGCATCTGAGGATTGTCTTGCAGACGTTGAAGGATCGTGAGCTGTATACCAAGTTGAAGAAGTGTGACTTCTGGCTGGATCGTGTAGTATTCTTGGGACATATGGTCTCGAAGGACGGTATCTCAGTGGACCCTGAGAAGATTAGAGCAGTTATGGAGTGGGCGAGGCCCACAAATGTTTCCGAGATCCGTAGTTTCCTTGGGTTAGCTGGGTATTACAGGAAGTTCGTTGAGGGATTCTCTAAGATTGTATCCCCACTGACCCGTCTATTGAGGAAGAAGATCAAGTATGAGTGGAGCGAGGCTTGCGAGCAGAGCTTTCAGGAGATTAAGAAGAGGTTGACGACCGCACCGATTCTGACTTTGCCTTCTGGGACCGAGGGATTCGAGGTCTTCTGTGATGCATCCCATAAGGGCTAGGATGTGTTTGATGCAGCAGGGTAAGGGTGGTGGCTTATGCTCTCGGCAGCTTAAGCCTTATGAGAAGAACTACCCTTCCCCCGATCTGGAGTTGGCAGCTGTGGTTTTCGCTCTGAAGATTTGGAGACATTATCTGTATGGGGCGTCGTGTAAGTTTTACACGGACCACAAGAGTCTCAAGTATCTGTTCACTCAAAAGGAGCTGAAGTTGAGACAGAGGAGGTGGTTGGAGCTACTGCATGACTATGATTTTGAGATCCTCTACAATCCGGTTAGAGCGAATGTGGTGGCAGACGCCTTGAATAGGAGAGGTGCTCCGGGTGTAGCTTGTGCTTTGACAGGAGTCCAGAGGTTCGCCTTAGAGCTTCAGCATATGGGTGTTTGGGTAGTCAGACCAGCCAGTGCCAGTATGACAGCAGCGCTTCAGGTTCAGTCTTCGTTGGTCGACAGGATCCGGGTTGGTCAGGAGTCAGATTCAGCTTTGTGTCGGATCAGAGAGGGACTGTCTTCAGAGCAAAGTTCGGACTTCAGTGTCTCCAGTGATGGTTGTCTGCGCTTCAGGGGTCGAGTGTGTGTGCCGGATGACGCAGTTCTGCGCAGAGAGATCCTTCAGGAGGCGCATATAGCCCCATATTCAGTTCACCCATGAGGGGTGAAGATGTATCGGGATCTCAGAGAGTCGTTCTGGTGGTCTGGGATGAAGCGTGACATCTTTGAGTTTGTTTCGAAGTGCCAGACCTGTCAGCAGGTGAAGGCTGAGCACCAGAGGCCAGCGGGTTTGCTTCAGCCCCTTCCCATTCCTGAGTGGAAGTGGGACAGTGTGGGGATGAAATTTATCATGGGTTTGCCCAGGACTTCCTCAGGCTGTGATGCTGTATGGGTAATTGTTGATCGTCTGACTAAGTCTGCCCATTTCTTACTAGTGAAGAAGACCTTCAGTTTGGAGAGTTTAGCTCGTCTGTACCTCGATGGATAGTGAGGCTTCACGGGGTGCCTACTACTATAGTTTCTGATCGTGACCCGCGCTTTGTTTCGAGATTTTGGCGCAGTTTGCATAAGGCCCTGGGTACGAATTTGGCTTTTAGTTCAGCCTACCATCCTCAGTCGGATGGCCAGACAGAGAGGACTAATCAGGTCCTGGAGGACATGCTTCGCGCATGTGTCCTGGATTTTGGAGGTAGCTGGGAGCAGCACGTGACCCTGATTGAGTTTGCCTACAACAACAACTTTCAGGTGAGAATTGGTATGGCTCCGTTTGAAGCGTTGTACGGTAGGAGGTGCAGGTCCCCCATCTGTTGGGATGACCTGAAGGAGAGGGTTTTGGTTGGCCCCGAGCTGGTGCAGGGTGCAGTAGAGAAGATCAGAATGATTCAGGAGCGTTTGCTTGTTGCTCAGAGTAGACAGAAGTGCTATGCAGACCAGAGGGGTAGACCTCTAGCGTTTGATGTTGGTGATCACGTCTATCTGCGAGTATCTCCAGTCAGAGGTGTAGTTCAGTTTGGGGAGCGTGGGAAGCTTAGTCCAAGGTTCATTGGACCGTTTGAGATTCTGGAGAGGATTGGCCCTGTGGCTTACCGTTTAGCGTTGCCACCTGCCTTGTCTGCTGTCCACAGTGTTTTTCACGTTTCTATGCCGAGAAAGTACCTGCATGATCCGTCTCACGTGATCGACCACAGTCAGCTTCAGTTGAGGGAGGACTGCAGTTTCGAGGCAGTGCCTACTCGTATTCTAGCCAGAGACGTCCGTCGGCTTCGTAGTAAGACCCTACCTATGGTTAAGGTCCAGTGGTCTGATTAGTCAAAGAGTGAAGCGACCTGGGAGCTCGAGGAGGAGCTACGCACCAAGTTTCCCTCCCTATTCGGTCAGTAAGGTGAGTCAATTTCGAGGACGAAATTCTTTTAAGGGGGAGGTGATGTTATAACCCATAGTTCATACCTTATATTATGTCCGTTGCTATACTATTCTAAGTTGGATTACATTACTTATGTCAGTTAGGACACCGACGGCATTCTATTAATTTCCAGGGACAAGGAAGTCTTTCGGCTGATTAATCAAGGTAATTAATTATCTGATTTGGAAGGAAAGGAATCCCTTAATCCTTTTATTCTCCTGATCATTGTTATTCCCGTCGGATAGGTCGTGGGAGCGTTGTCAGTTTTCAAAGTCAGAACGAGCGTTCTTCTGTTCTTCTCTCACGCTCTCTCTCTCAATTTCCATCCTGCTGAGATTGTGCCTCCTTCTACTGCAATCCGGGTGAAGAATCTCTGCTGCTGTGTGATCCTTTTGTCCGCCTCCAGGTTTGGTTCTCGAATTCCAGATTAATAATTAGAGCAAGTTCCCCTCCTCTGCAGTTTCTGATTTTGGATGATTGTTGTGATGAATTCAGCAATTGTGCTCTACGTTTGGATTCGTGTTCTGCGTGTGGCTGTTGCTCTGCGAATTGTTGAATACCCCAAACCTTGGTATGTTGTGTAAACGTTTAACTATGGTATATAAAGGCTAAAAAGTGCCTCAGGAACATGAATGAACCATTTAAACCATAGTAAAGTGCAATAAAGCACTAAGACACGGTATGAGCAAAAACATGCTCTAAGGTTGGAGTGAACTTGGTTAGGACCCAAAGAGCCTACCAAGACTTGATAATTTAATTATGATTTAATAAGGCTAAATAGTCCTTAGGAAACTTTGGTAGACAATGAAACCAAACAAAACACAAGGTAATACCTTAAAGTCAATAAGAGCAAAAATGTGCTCTAAGCTTGGGATAAATGTGTATAACCTAATGGTCATACCTATGCCTCAATTATATGTTAATGAACATATTAAATCAATTACCAAGAAAACCAAGCTTGAAAACAAGTTAAAACACAAATGTGCTTTGAAGTCTTAAAGCACGTTTTTGAAAAATTGTCTTGTAAATGAGTTTTGAATGGCTAAATGTCCATCATTACTCTTTAATTAACATGTGTACTAATAGTATCACATTTGGGTGGCTATATCAATGGGAAATCAAAAATTTCACTTCTATGTGCCTTGTTATTGGTGAATAGTGATTTTTACAACTAGTTTGTAACATATAATGTTATAAGTGATTAAGTTGGTCAACAAAGACCAAAACCCCTAGGTACTATTTAGGGCCGGTTTTTATGGTGTTGTGACTCACCACCCTTGTTAGTTTACAAAGAAAAGAAAGAATGACTAATTAGTATACTATTTGCTTTATAAGGATAAATATCTTAACAAAAGCAAACTTATCTCTTCATTCTCTTCTTCCTCTCATTTCCCACGTTGGCCATCTTCTTCCTCCTCTCTCCAACGGTTCCAAACGAACCATGTCAATCTTCACCCTTCTCACTTGTAACTTATGACTCCATGCTCCGAATTTAATTCCGAGACTACCGTTCTCTTAGTTGGAGCAAGCTCTTCATTCCTATCTTTTCAAATCATCAAAACCACCATTTTGGTGCCAAGGAGACTTCCATGGAAGGAGCTTGAGCTAATATTTTATGCCTTGTTGATCACCTTTGCTTCAAGGTAAGGAAAAACCAAAGAAAACTCCATTTCCTCTCTTTTTAGTACATGGCCGAAAATTAACCTCACCATGGTGTCTTTACCTTGCTTGTTTAGCTTCATTTGAATCTTCCAAGGGCTAGGAGGAGTCCTCTCTTGATATATTCAAGCTCTCTTTCCATTCCAAGGTAAAACAATCATGTTAATACCTTAAGATAATATATGTAACTAGGGTTTATAATGAGATGAAGCATAATGCTTATATACTCATTTCAATGTTGGTATATTGTTTAGTTGTTGGCAAGGAACCAAATGCCCTACCGGTTTTACAAGGAAACAAGAAGGAAATTTGTGAGGAAAAGAGGTAAACAAGCTATCTCAATGTGGTTTAATGCCTTAGGAGAAATAAGCTTATAATGCTTGTTAAAATCACCTAAAGAGCAAATGGTAAACGAGCTAGTAAAATGCTCTCAAGGGGTTTATTAAAGGCATATGAATTGTTGGATGTATTTGCAGGTCAAAGGCATTATTATGTGGGAAATTCAGTGTTAAGGATTATGCAATTTAAGGGCCTAAGAGCCATGCTATTTAAGGGCCTAAGTGCCAAGCAATTTAAGTTATGCACTATATATTGATGTAGTGCTTTATGTGTGAAGTTTGTGTATAAAATGTGTTTGATGGATTTTAGTGTTCTTGAATGAATTAAGGTAAAAACCTAAGTGTTTGGATGTGGGTATATACTAGAGAAGCTATGGCCAAATTTGGGAAATGTGTAAGAAGTTGTTTAAGGTTTAGGTAATGTTGATGTTCAAGGAACAAGTGACGTTTAGGTATGATGAAAAAAGGAGATTTAGTTAGTAAGAAAATGATGCTTAAGAGATGATGTTAAGATGAGGAGAAAGTGTTTTGGGATAGTAGTTATCATATTGGTGAACTACCACTTAGAAATCTTAAGGAGAAAACATCCCAAGTGCTAGGAATTTTGGTAAGAAATTTGTGAATGATAAAATGGTTTTGGTGAGTGATTTAAGAGTTTAGCACATGGCTAAGGTGTGTTTGAAGTGCCCAAATGAGGTTAGGGGTGTACTAGGATATATGGGGTGAAATTTGGAGTTGAATGAGAAAAGGAAAACAGGGTCTGGGGCAGACCGAACTTGCGACCGAACTTGCAAGTTCGGTCGAGCCCAGTTTACCCTGCGAGAATTGGCTTCTGGAAAAGACCGACCTTGGGGACCGGACTTACGAGGTCGGTCGGGCTTGTATTTTGTGTATGGATTAAGTTTCTGGAACCGACCGAACATAGGGCCGGACTTGGCAAGTTCGGTCGGGCTTGAATTTTCAAAGGGAAGAAACTCTCGGGAATAGGCCGAACATGCGACCGAACTTACAAGGTCGGTCGGAGTAGAAAATTTTGATGGAAATATGTTCTGGAATGGACCGAACTTGGACAAGTTCGGTCGGTAAGGTCGGTCGGACCAAAAATGTTGTTTAAGGTTATGAAATGATGAGATGATGGGGATTGGTAGGTAATGATGTTATAAGGATGTTAAGGACATGTTAGGTGAGTTTTAATGACAATAAAGTGGGCTAAAGGTTGTAATAAGATGCGAGAGTAAAAGTGTTAAAAATGTAAAGTTATTTAACCAAGTAAATGGGGAAAGTTATAAGCATTAGACTTTAAAACAAACATGTTACCCCAATGTTAATAAAAGAACATGTGATGTCAACAGTTGTTCGAGAATTGCTCGAGGAACATAAGTGGACGTGGTAAAGTGGACTCCGGTGACAGGTATGGTTTTCTTGCAACCTGTGTCCTAACGGATTACACCGGCTTGTATGCCAATATGTTTTCTTGAGTGTTTGCCACTTTGTAAGATTAAATCATGTAATGAGTTTATAGTAATTCATTTATGTGGCGAATTTGGTATCCGATGCCGTTTAACCTCAAATATGTGTTAAACCTTAGCTAACTAAAACTAGGAACACATGAGTGATCGGTATTCGGAGTTGACGGCCCAAACCTTGGGAACGTGCTAACCACGGCTATGTGTGAGTTAGTTGGATATTGTTGTTGTATGCAAGTGTGTGAACCTTCCTTGTGTGCTTAACTCGGTGATGATACCGTATGGTTGTGGATGTGGTAGGCTCCATAATGGATCTCTAACCACTTAATATTTAATGTATGTATACTAATGGGGGGTGAGGAGTCCGGTCTGTTCCGGCCACGCGTGTGAGGATGGGGGTTCGTGCCATTATAGGTTCGACCCTCTGTGTATGTTAAGGTTGTCTTCCCATTGGGTTTCCAACTTTCCCCTTAGCTTAACCAAAGCTATATTACTGACTCACGTCGGGCCACGGGGGCATACTAATGGTTATGTTATTAGGGTGTGCTTGGGATTACTATATCCGACACACCTTGGGTATAAGTTAACCGTTCTATATAACCGGACGGTAACGAGGATGGTAACGAGCTTAACATGGGATTGGCAAAAATCCCTAGGCTCACCTGGTATACTAACTATGGTGGAAGGTTCCTTGTGAACCGTTTTTATGTGTGTAATGTTATAATGCTATGCCAATTCCCTTGCTATGCTTTGGTATATATATATATATTGGATGTTTTAAAACGAATGCAATGTTGTCATGTGTACATCGAAGCAAGAAAGGTTTGTTATGTTTTGTTATGTGTGGAATGAGTTATGTGTGGGATATGGAATGTGTGGATCATGGAAATGAATCCCAGCTTGTGACAAGAGGCGTTTAAGGATAACCCGATTGATGGGTACACGTCGTTCGTTAAGGAAGTAGCTCCGTTAGAGGAGACCACTCTAGGGTTAAAGGAATCATTGGATGGTGGTTAAGTGTGGATGTTTTGGTTATGGATTGAGCCCATTGAGGCGAAATATTATGTGTGATGTGTTAATGGTTTGTATGCATGATTTAAAAATAATCAACTGCATGCTAAGACGACAATTAGTCGTGCGTGGCCCGGTAGCATGTGGGCTGCGGGATTACCATACCAGCAAAGGTGCTGAGCCCCTTGGGGCCACCCCTTTCTCTTCTTTTCCTATTTCAGGTACGAAGTGCTGGAAGCCGTTCGAGAGTAGGACGGGGCAGATGTTATACATGGGTCCATGTAAATGGCATGAATATGATAGGCGTAGTAAGTCCGAAATTGTTATCGGCAGTAGTTGTAAATACTCGGTACAGGGGAAGTGTATGTATATAATAAATGTTGAAGATGGAACGAGGATTGTATTGTGTAGTTGCTCGGGAATTTAGTCCATCAGACCGATACAAATGTACATGAATTAGCCTTGTTAGCCACGAAGGTGGTTAACGGCGTGTAACACCATTGGAATAAGTAATGTGATGAGTTGAGTTTCCGCTGCAGTTTGTTATTATGTGATGGTTGTTGGATGGGGTGTTACAAAAAGTGGTATCAGAGCGAAGTATCGCTCTGATGACTGAATTACCGAGCTTAGGAAATACCGAGTTAGGATTTAAGTACTTTGGGTTAAGGGTCGAGTGATAGCGTGAGAGATACGCTAGATAGGAACTACCAGTGACTACTGGAAACCTACAATATCCATCCCACCCTCCACAAACCCTGTTTTATAACCTGGGAAAGAACGCCAGAGAGATGGAAATCCACTCTCATACTCGGGAATACCCGATCTGGCTGTTATTAAATACCTTTAGGGAACGAAGAACCTGTCATACGGTAGATCCCGAAAGCTGGGAATCCCGGAGACGGTCTCCTCTGAACAATGTTAACCGCATTTCATAACAATGAATGAAGGATTTTGTGTATAGAGGAATAGAATTTCCAGCAACCTGGGTCGACATGCCGAGCAGTCGAGGATGACCAGCTTGCAACGCACCAACCGTGCAACAGGCAAGAAGTGGATTAAAGAAACCCGAGACGAGTCTACGGAACCACAGTTGATAAATGAACACCAACGGTGTACCAACCGTCAGGGAACTACAACGTAGTGCCCAAATACGTGGAACGGACTACAAAGTGAATACAATACTATGAGAACGGGGTCTCCCAGAAAGGGAAACACCCTAGCTACTGATTATCGTGAAACAGTGAGAAGTCACCTATAGGAGTATTTATCAAGGTAGTAAGATCAGTGAGGGCCAACAAGGCCACTGATGACAATATGGGTCAAAACAATACCACAATCGGTATGTGTTGAACCGATAGCCAGTTAGCATGGCGCACTTGCCATAGCAAGTGCTGCTATAACAGGGCTGTTCGGGAAATTCATGACCACTACAGGTACTTGGAAAAGTACCATGGAGTTAAATGTGATCGTCATAACAGTGGAAGGGACACACCAGTCAGCAAGAAGCTAGACTTGGCTAAGGTAAGAAGATGTTGTGAAACCATGGAAATTTTTCTTTCAAACCTAATCTTTCACAAACTCTTTTCTTTTTAAACCAGATTTTCTTTCAAACCAACACTTCTTTCCAACCTTCTTTAAACCAAACCAGTGAAACCAAGGACAGTTGACAAAGATACAACAATGGATAAACCTTCCCTCGATTAAGTTCGGGAAGCAAGGAATGAATATTGTCACAGGACAATATAAGGGAGTTGACGACAGAATACTTCACCTAGGCGTGTGACGGACACTACAAGTGTACCAACTGTGTTGTGGGACGACCGCACTCCGATAGGAGCATGTGGGCCTGACAGACCTGCTTATAGGTTAGTTGGGTAAGTAGTAATGTATCAGTATGATACCCCATATATGTACCCCAGTAGAGTCCGAAGCACGGGAAGTAGTCGACTCCGCCTACGGTCAGCAGTATAAATCAACAGGTACAAGGAATGCTTGAAGTAAAGGAACTCAGCTAAGTTAAAAAGGACTAAAGGAACTAATGAGTTTATTTCAAGGAAATGTAAAGAGTCAAGGAATGCGAAGAGCACGGACTATTATGAAAGACACCACATGTGTCTTGATAAGCCTAAGGGATAAAACATGATAGCTGGAATGAGTACCCAGCTACGAACATAGGAAGGTGTAGTTTACTGAATTTACCCATAGATGCAAGCCTAATGTAATGGCATACCTTAGCAACACCCAGGAGCAATCCTTGAAGGGTGTTCGCATCAACAATTGTTGAATGAAATGCATGACAGAAACACAAGGGTTGAAATTAACACCCAGATTAGACATAAGTTGTCAGGAGACGGACTGGCAATCCGAAGGGGCATCCCATGAAAGGAAATGTGATGCAACAACCTTGTCATGGATGCCAATACAACCTCTAACCAGGTAATATTGTACAGAAGTACATTGTGTGGACAGCCTACAATGAGCCCAGCTCAAGGCAAATAAGCGAACCACTGCATTAAGAGTGGGAATACCTCTCAATACTGTGAGACCGCAGGAGCGGTAGTTATGTGAATCAAATTCAAGAAATATGTGGAGAACGGACCATGTTGTTAATACCCCAGGATGATTTGACCAGTTGTGTAAACAGGAAGTGTAGTAAGTCTGATAGCAATCACCATAGGTGTGTGAAGCTAAATGTGTAGCGAACAACACTCAAAGGAAAGATAATGATATATTAAAAAAATCAGCCAAATAAGTGGCCAGATAAACCTAGCTTAATAGCAGAAGCTAATATAATAGCGGATACAGTATAGGTTGATGCTATATAATGAGTAAGGACACGGTGCGCAATAAGCGACCGTTGTGTGAGTATTGTTAAATGATAAGGATTTCAGTGAAAATTCCTATCGCAATCGCATAAGAGAGTTGCTGTCAGGGGTTTACGCCTCTGCACTCTGTATGACTGAGTGTTTTGGTATTGCTCTTGCGCAGTAATGATCGAGTGGGATAGCTAGGAATCCGAAATGTATGGTGGAAAATAATGTTATAAGGCGTTGCATAGGAAATGCAAGGCCGCACCAATAAAGAATACTGTACAAAACCAATGGGGGCATGATTAACAGTAAATAACTACAGTAACACTAAATACCAAATCGGTATGGATATACCCTAAATGTGGGAAATAACTGAGAGAGCACTACACATTAGGTAGTAGCTCAATCTCAACCGACAGTAAGTCGGTAAAAAAGTCAATCATTGTGAATTACATAGTAGTTTACGCGGTAAGCTATAGGAGAAGTGGATGGGAAAATCGTGAAACTCACCGAATTCGCTCAGGGTAAAAGATACCATGCGTCGGTTGAGAAACCATTGTTACCTCGATAATGGTAATACATTGGAGATGTACAATACATTAACAGTAACGAATGGGGCAAACCAGCTCTATAATTATCAGGGTTGCGCAACAGAGGCCAGTGAGCCCATGCGTCAGGTACCGGATATATATTGTGAATATGAATGGATGGCTAGTTGTCAGCTCCTAAAAGCCTCACAGGCCAGGACCGAAACCGGTTATGAGTTACAACTCCAAGGAATTCTTGGTTTAGGGACTAAACCGCCAATATGGTTAAGATCCTCTAATCAGAATCCATTGTGTAATGGACCGCGTGGAAGTTAAAACACTTCACGACGGCAGAACATTTTAAACCAAGGTTTAGTGATTGATTACGTGGGCGTAATCCCTTTTAAGGGGGTAGAACGCAAAACCACTTAGTGTGTTTTACCGTACAAGTGTACGCGAACTAGGTGTGCATAGCACAAAATGATTGTTATGATGGTTGGCGCGTGTGTTATATAAACATACGCATTTATTTGTGGGTAAATTGTGGTAATTGCGCACAGAAGATGCGAATACCATTGTGGGAAGTGTGTTAGTACAAGTGGAAGGGAGTAAAGAAACTCCCGGGGAACTAAAACCCCGACGGTGAATAAGTACAAACCATGTATTGTATTTTGATAAAAATATATGTATATATATACAATGTTGTGATTTATGAGGGGTAAAGACCGACATAGAACCTAGTGAGAATTAAATTCCCTAGGTAACTTGAATTAAGTTGGATTTGGGTGATGATTGATAGACGGAGTTCTATCCCTTGGAGATGTAATGATTATGACTAGAGAGATTCAAAGATAGAAAATGGGACATGCTTGAATTAATTGTTGGTTGAAAATGAAGTGGGAGGTGAAACTTGATTATCATGAGATCAAGGGAAGCCGAACACAAATTGGGGTGGAAAGATAGTTCAACACTGATGCTGATCACATCAGTGTTGGATGATTCTTGAAGCTCCCTATAAGTGATTACAAATAACCATGTTAAGAAAGATACAAGGAGCATAAACTGGACTTGGAGTTGTGTGGTGTTTTCAAAAGAATTTTCAATTGGTGTTTTAAAAACAATCGATTAATATCTTGAATAAAGATCTTCTTATATACTTAACCTAGTAAAGAATATTTTTGTAGTACTTGCTCACGAGCTGAGGACGTATGAGCCTTTGTCTTCGGACCGGTGACATGAGAAGTACATATGTTAAAAATTAAGTGAATGTTTTGATCTCCCAAAGGAACGGGGACCAGAAAGTGTCCATCGCGACCGGGTTCTGCGGGATCACAATGTATATGTACTCAAAGTGGGATTCGAACCCATGGGAGATGGAAAAGGTATTTCTGTTTGATATACATGCTATGACATGTTGTTTGGTATGGGTGATAAGGGTTATTTGACTTTCTCCTAAAGTGTGTGCTATCAAGACCTATGAGTCTAAATGTGTTGTGTACATAGACCTATGAGTCTAAATGTGGTTATGTCACCCAGACCTAAGAGTCTGAGGGATATTGTATGGGTGCAAGTGTGTGAAGGTACCCGGACCATTGAGTCCGAGGTTACCATGTGAATATGATATTTTATGTATAAGGTGATATGTTGCCCGGACCATTAAGTCCGAGGTTGGATGTGAAAGATGGTTGGTAATGGAAGTTTGTGGCTATAAGTAATTCCCGTATTCTAATCCAATGATGCGAAAGTGAACTTCGAGGACGAAGTTCTTTTAAGGGGGGTAGATTGAAATACCCCAAACTTTGGTATGTTGTAAAGTTAAACTATGGTATTAAAGGCTAAAAAGTGCCTTAGGAACATGATGAACTTTAAACCATGTAAAGTGCAATAAAGCACTAAGACACGGTTGAGCAAAAACATGCTCTAAGGTTGGAGTGAACTTGGTTAGGACCCAAAGCCTACCAAGACTTGATAATGTTTAATTATGATTTATAAGGCTAATTAAGTCCTTAGGAAACTTTGGTAGACAATGAAACCAAACAAAACACAAGGTAATACCTTAAAGCAATAAGAGCAAAATGTGCTCTAAGCTTGGGATAAATGTGTATAAGACCTAATGGTCATACCTATGCCTCAATTATATTTAATGAACATATTAAATCAATTACCAAAGAAAACCAAGCTTGAAAACAAGTTAAAACACAAATGTGCTTTAAGAAGTCTTAAAGCACGTTTTTGAAAAATTGTCTTGTAAATGAGTTTTGAATGGCTAAATGTCCATCATTACTCTTTAATTAACATGTGTACTATATAGTATCACATTTGGGTGGCTATATCAATGGGAAATCAAAAATTTCACTTCTATTTGCCTTGTTATTGGTGAATAGTGATTTTTACAACTAGTTTGTAACATATAATGTTATAAGTGATTAAGTTGGTCAACAAAGACCAAAACACCCCTAGGTACTATTGGGGCCGTTTTTATGGTGTTGTGACTCACCACCCTTGTTAGTTTACAAAGAAAAGAAAGAATGACTAATAGTATACTATTGCTTTATAGGATAAATATCTTAACAAAAGCAAACTTATCTCTTCATTCTCTTCTTTCCTCTCATTTCCCACTTGGCCATCTTCTTCCTCCTCTCTCCACGGTTCCAAACGAACCATGTCAATCTTCACCCTCTTCACTTGTAACTTATGACTCCATGCTCCGAATTTAATTCCGAGACTACCGTCTCTTAGTTGGAGCAAGCTCTTCATTCCTATCTTTTCAAATCATCAAACCACCATTTTGGTGCCAAGGAGAACTTCCATGAAGGAGCTTGAGCTAATATTTTTATGCCTTGTTGATCACCTTTGCTTCAGGTAAGGAAAAACCAAAGAAACTCCATTTCCTCTCTTTTTAGTACATGGCCGAAATTACCCTCACCATGGTGTCTTTACCTTGCTTGTTTTAGCTTCATTTGAATCTTCCAAAGGGCTAGGAAGTCCTCTCTTGATATATATTCAAGCTCTCTTTCCATTCCAAGGTAAACAATCATGTTAATACCTTAAGATAATTATGTAACTAGGGTTTATAATGAGATGAAGCATAATGCTTATATACTCATTTCAATGTTGGTATATTGTTTAGTTGTTGGCAAGGAACACAAATGCCCTACCGTTTTTACAAGGAAACAAGAAGGAAATTTGTGAGGAAAAGTAAACAAGCTATCTCAATGTGGTTTAATGCCTTAGGAGAGAATAAGCTTATAATGCTTGTTAAAATCACCTAAGAGCAAATGGTAACCAGCTAGTAAAATGCTCTCAAGGGGTTTATTAAAGGCATAGAATTGTTGGATGTATTTGCAGGTCAAGGCATTATTATGTGGGAATTCAGGTTAGGTTATGCAATTTAGGGCCTAAGAGCCATGCTATTAAGGGCCTAAGTGCCAAGCAATTTAAGTTATGCACTATATATTGATGTAGTGCTTTATGTGTGAGTTTTGTGTATAAAATGTGTTTGATGGATTTTAGGTGTTCTTGAATGAATTAAGGTAAAACCTAAGTGTTTGGATGTGGTATATACTAGAGAAGCTATGGCCAAATTTGGGAAATGTGTAAGAAGTTGTTTAAGGTTTAGGTAATGTTGATGTTCAAGGAACAAGTGATGTTTAGGTATGATGAAAAAAGGAGATTAGTTAGTAAGAAAATGATGCTTAAGATGATTTTAAGAGAGAGAAAGTGTTTTGGGATAGTAGTTATCATATTGGTGAACTACCACTTAGAAATCTTAAGGAGAAAACATCCCAAGTGCTAGGAATTTTGGTAAGAAATTTGTGAATGATAAACTGGTTTTTGGTGAGTGATTTAAGAGTTTAGCACATGGCTATAGGTGTGTTTGAAGTGCCCAATGAGGTTAGGGTGTACTAGGATATGGGGAAATTTGGAGTTGAATGAGAAAAGGAAAACAAGGGTCTGGGCAGACCGAACTTGCGACCGAACTTGCAAGTTTTCGGTCGAGCCCAGTTTACCCTGCGAGAATTGGCTTCTGGAAAAGACCGACCTTGGGGACCGGACTTACAAGGTCGGTCGGGCTTGTCTTTTGTGTAGGATTAAGTTTTCTGGAACCGACCGAACATAGGGCCGACTTGGCAAGTTCGGTCGGGCTTGAATTTTCAAAGGGAAGAAACTCTCGGGATAGTCCGAACATGCGACCGAACTTACAAGGTCGGTCGGAGTAGAAAATTTTGATGGAAATATGTTCTGGAATGGACCGAACTTGGACAAGTTCGTCGGTAAGGTCGGTCGACCAAAAATGTTGTTTAAGGTTATGAAATGATATGAGATGATGGGGATTGGTAGGTAATGATTTTATAGGATGTTAAGGACATGTTAGGTGAGTTTTATGACATAAAGTGGGCTAAAGGTTGTAATAATGCGAGAGTAAACGTGTTAAAAATGTAAAGTTATTTACCAAGTAAATGGGGAAAGTTATAAGCATTAGACTTTAAAAAAACATGTTACCCCAATGTTAATAAAGAACATGTGATGTCAACAGTTTGTTCGAGAATTGCTCGAGGAACATAAGGGACGTGGTAAAGTGGACTCCGGTGACAGGTATGGTTTTCTGCCAACCTGGTCCTAACGGATTACACCGGCTTGTATGCCAATATGTTTCTTGAGTGTTTGCCACTTTGTAAGATTAAATCATGTAATGAGTTTATAGTAATTCATTTATGGTGGCGAATTTGGTATCCGATGCGTTTAACCTCAAATATGTGTTAAACTTAGCTAACTAAAACTAGGAACACATGAGTGATCGTTATTCGGAGTTGACGGCCCAAACCTTGGGAACGTGCTAACCACGGCTATGTGTGAGTTAGTTGGAGATTGTTGTTGTATGCAAGTGTGTGAACCTTCCTTGTGTGCTTAACTCGGTGATGATACCATATGGTTGTGGATGTGGTAGGCCCATAATGGATCTCTAACCACTTAATTTAATGTATGTATACTAATGGGGGGTGAGGAGTCCGGTCTGTTCCGGCCACAGTGTGAGGATGGGGGTTCGTGCCATTATAGGTTCGACCCTCTGTGTATGTTAAGGTTGTCTTCCCATTGGGTTTCCAACTTTCCCCTTAGCTTAACCAAGCTATAGTACTGACTCACGTCGGGCCACGGGGGCATACTAATGGTTATGTTATTAGGGTGTGCTTGGGATTACTATATCCGACACACCTTGGGTATAAGTTAACCGTTCTATATAACCGGACGGTAACGAGGATGGTAACGAGCTTAACATGGGATTGGCAAAAATCCCTAGGCTCACCTGGTATACTAACTATGGTGGAAGGTCCTTGTGAGAACCGTTTTTATGGTGTGTGTAATGTTATAATGCTATGCCAATTCCCTTGCTATGTTTGGTATATAATATATCTATTGGATGTTTTTAAACGAATTGCAATGTTGTCATGTGTACTCGAAGCAAGAAGGTTTGTTATGTTTTGTTATGTGTGGAATGAGTTATGTGGTGGGATATGGAATGTGTGGATCATGAAATGAATCCCAGCTTGTGACCAAGAGGCGTTTAAGGATAACCCGATTGATGGGTACACGTCGTTCGTTAAGGAAGTAGCTCGTTAGAGGAGAGCCACTCTAGGGTTAAGGAATCATTGGATGGTTGGTTAAGTGTGGATGTTTTTGGTTATGGATTGAGCCCATTGAGGAGAAATATTATGTGTGATTGTTATGGTTTGTATGCATGATTTAAAAATAATCAACTGCATGCTAAGACGACAATTAGTCGTGCGTGGCCCGGTAGCATGTGGGCTGGGGATTACCATACCAGCAAAGTGTGCTGAGCCCCTGGGGCCACCCCTTTTCTTCTTTTCCTATTTCAGGTACGAAGTGCTGGAAGCCGTTCGAGAGTAGGACGGGGCAGATGTTCTACATGGTAGCCATGTAAATGGCATGATATGATAGGCGTAGTAAGTCCGAAATTGTTATCGGCAGTAGTAGTTGTAATACTCGGTACAGGGGAAGTGTATGTATATAATAAATGTTGAAAGATGGAACGAAGGATTGTATTGTGTAGTTGCTCTGGGAATTTAGTCCATCAGACCGATACAAATGTACATGAATTAGCCTTGTTAGCCACGAAGGTGGTTAACGCGTGTAACACCATTGGAATAAGTAATGTGATGAGTTGAGTTTCCGCTGCAGTTTGTTATTATGTGATGGTTGTTGGATGGGTGTTACAGAGGTTCTACACTCTCGGTTCAGGTTTGTGATGCGGAATGTTGCAGTTTTGAGTTTTCGAAGTTCTAGGTTTCTTCCTTGTTCTGATTTTGGATCGTTGTTTGTGGGAATTCAGTGACTGATTGGTTCTGCCTGACTGAGCGACTGTTCGGTGTTGTGGCTGCTGCATTCTGTGGATTTTCTGCACTCCGAACTGAGGTAGGTGGTTGCTTGATTCGGTTTGGGAGATCAGCCATGGGGATATTGCAAGGGTTGCTCTCTGATTTCGTGTGTGGTTTCCTTTGCGTTTTGTTGCGTTTTCGAATGGCTAAAACCCCATGGTTCTCTGCTTTTCTCTGTGATTTGGTGTGTGTGTCAGTTTGGCAATTTGTGGTGATGTTTTTGCATAAATTTCTGCTCTGTACGTCTTCTGGAAAAATGCAGTTTTCGCATTGTCCGAACTTCCGCCCGAGCTTTGAAGTTCGGACAGTGCGTTTTGCTCTACTGATTTTCAAAGTTCGGGGTATGTCCGAACATCAGTCCGAACTTTGATGTTCGGACATTCCCTTGGTTTCTCCTCTGATTTTAGTTCGACCTATGTCCGAACATTGATGTTCGGACACAAGGTCGGACCTTCCGCGTAACTCTTTCCCGTTACCCGTCCGAACATCAGTCCGAACATTGATGTTTGGACATTCTGAATTCCTCTATCTGATTTCAATTTGACTTGTGTCCGAACATTGATGTCCGGACACAAGTTCGGACATTTGACAAACTCTGGTTTCTGAGTCTCGACTTGCGTCCGAACTTCGACGTTCGGACCCAAGCTCAGACACCTTACTGTTTTCAGCATAACTTCTTCGTTTGAACTCCGATTTGAGTGCCGTCTGCGGCGTTGGATTCCTTATGATATGTTCTACTGATTTATGAGTGTTTTGGCATATTTAAATGCAATCTTGCTTCTGTTTATGCAATCCTTTTGTTTTGGGACATTACACTTTGTTTATGAGCCGTGAATGGCTGGGTCGAGCTATTCCGTGGTATACCATGTAGACATCATTCTGAGTGTGGGTCATTCCCTTTCTGTTCTGTGGGGTTGACGAACCCTTTGGCTCTTTCGAGTCATTTCTACGTTGCCGAGAGACCTATTATGGTCTATGGGTCTTCGACCCTTCTGAGTGTGTGCATTGTGTCTTGTCCCCTTTCTGTTTAAGAGCTCTGATTGTTTCTGAAATGGGAACCCTTGTGTTCCACTCTGTTCTGTTTCTGAAAGCTTCTGACTGTTTGGAATTGTGGATGTAATGTTTATCTTCTCCTTCTTCCGATTTCAATTGTTTTGAGCGACCTTACTGATGACGGTCGTTGCTTACTGGGCATAGTTGTGTGCTCACTCCCCTACTTCTAACATTTTTGCAGATTGATCAGCAAGGATCACTTATTCGGTTTCTGGAGCTTAGTTTATGTCATAGCTCAATTGTTATTTGATGTACTTACTCAGACTTGTAGCCTTCGGGCCTTACTCTGTTTAGACGTCTATTTCTGATTGGAACATGTTTTAGGGATTTGTATTACTTCCGCTATATTTGAATACTCTGGTTTACAATGTTTATGGAAACTCTGTTTTGGGCCTCTATTGCTTTTGAATGTTTTAGAGCCTTGCGTTATTGGTAGTAATACGCGGTGTGTAATACCCTTAACTCTTAGGCCGGTTTTAGGGGTGTTACATCCCAAGTTTAGAGCATGTTTTTGCTTAAATTGTCTTAATGGTACTTTATTGTGTTTACTATGGTTTAAATTACTTACTAACATTTCTAAGGCACTTTTTAGCCTTATAATACCATAGTTTAACATTTAATTGACATATCTAGGTTTAGGGTATTTCACATACAAGGTTCACCAAGCTGATCAACGAAATGTTGGTGCTTGGAAGAACTATCTCAAACGAGGATCAAATTCGGAAGTTCCTCAGATCTCTTCCTGCCTCGTTCGACAACAAAGTCAATGCCATGCATGAAGTCCATGGTCTTTCAAAAATTTCCTTGGCGGACATGTTAGGTTCCCTAATGGTGTTTGAGCTTAAACTACAACAACGAAGCTCTGAAAGCTTAAAAGAAAAAGGAAAAGGCATAGCCCTACAGGTAGCTAAAAACTCCGAGACAGAAGAAGACAATGATGAGATGGTCCTCTACGCTAAGAGGTACTTTCGAAAGTTCATAAGAAACAACACGAGGAAACGAAGAGAACCCAAGGAGATTGACGATCATCGCAAGAATAACAATGATAAGTGTTTTGGATGCTCAAAGCGTGGGCATCACATCAAAGACTGTCCTTCATGAGAGGACAACGACAAGGTCAGGAAACCAGTTCGACGATCTTCAACAAAGGGCCAAGGAAAGAAGCATTTGTTGCTGCATGGGGAGACTCAGAGCTCAGTGACTACAATCAAACCTCAGATAGTGATTCCTCGGAGGACGAGAAGGCTCACCTATGCCTTGAGGAAGTTTGCCTGATGGCGCAAGATAAGGACACCTCAGAGTCAGAAGAAGAAGATCAAACAAGGTAAACTACTCTAAACTTAAAAAGAGGATTCTAAAGGGTGAACTCCCTGGACTTAGAAAATTTTCTCTTATATTAATTGATCAACTTGAAGCTTTGGAAAATGAAAATCATGAACCTTTGGAGGAAAATGAGAAATTGAAGAAGAACTTAGACAAGGATAAAGTAGATAATCTTATGAAAGCACTCATGAAATTGCAAATTGATTATAGTGAAATTCTTTCTGCTTATGAAAAAATGAAACTAGGAAAACAACCTGAAATCGATGAATTGATTGTTGCACTTAGTACAAAGGAAAAAGAACTAGCGTTTGTCAAAGAAAAACATGCGAAGCTAGAAGCTGTATCTAGGACACCCATACGGAGAAACAAACGACCAGTCGAATATCAGTCAGCGACCAGTCGTGGAGGTGTCTGCAACCTATGCAGACAACCTGATCATCATGAAGCCAATTGCTATAAAATGCGTTTTATGAGGCATTGGAAACTCAAGAAAATAGGTCTAAAATGGGTAGTAAAAAATGATCCTAGAACAATAGTTGATGGTGGAAATGGGTCCAACCTCTCTATGGACCCTAACCCCACACCACTAATGTGTTAAGTGCAGATTCGAGTGGGAATGGACCCCTGCTGGTACATCAACAGTGGGTGCTCTAAGCACATGACAGAAGACAGGAAGAAGTTCTCCTCACTCGAACCAGGAAGCCAAGGAATCGTTTCCTTTGGCGACAACAAGAAAGGAAAAATCATCTGTGTAGGTAAGGTTGGTATTGCTTCAGATTATGTCATAGATAGTGTATTTGGTCAAAGGTTTAAAATTCAACTTGCTTAGTGTTTTTCAAATATGTGACAAAGGCAATTCAGTTCACTTCTATCATACACATTGTAGCATAGTAAGTTAGAACAATGGCAAAGAGCTGTTAAAGGGAAAAAGGTGGAAAAATGTTTATGTAACTAGTTTGAAGGATATTGACAGTCCAAATCTTCCATCCTTGACTGCTTCAATAGAAGACTCTACACTACGGCACAAAAGATCAGTGCATGTTAGCACTTCATTGTTAAGAAAACTTGTCAAGAAACGGTTGGTAAGAGGTCTCCCTGAGATTAAAGAATCTGAGACCAATCTTTAAGATGCTTGTGTTAGAAGCAAACAAACTAAGACTTATTTTAAATCAAAGAACTTAGTTAGTACATCCAAGCCACTTAAATTACTTCACATGGACTTATGTGGACCTATGAGAATCAAACGTTATAGAGGGAATTGGTATGTGTTTGTAATTGTTGATGATTACTCACGATTTGTTTGGACATTCTTTATTGCTTCCAAAGATGAAGTCTTTGAGAAATTTCAAGTCTTTGCAGGAAAAATCCAAATACAGCTCAACCATAAGATCAAGGCTTCGGTCTGATCATGGGACAGAGTTTGAGAATCGACAATTCATGGATATGTGTAAACAACATGGAATCAATCACATGTATTAAGCACCAAGAACACCCCAACAGAATGGGGCAGTTGAGCGTAAGAACAGAACACTACAAGAATTAGCGAGGGCCATGCTGTTGGGAAGCACTCTTTTCAGGTATTCTGGGCGGAAGCAGTGGTTATTGTATGCTACATCACAAATAGAACGCTCATACGACCTATCCTCAACAAAACTCCCTATGAGGTAATCAAGGGAAGAAAACAAAACATAAGTCACTTCAGATCTTTGGTTGTAGATGTTATGTCCACATTAGTGAAAAGAATCCCCTTAGAAAGTTTGATGCTAGAAGTGATGTGGCTATCTTCCTTGGGTTCTTTGAAAGGAGCCGGGCATACAAAGTATACAACAACAGGACACTGAAGATGGAAGAAAGTGTGCATGTGGTCTTTGATGAGGCTGATGTTCACAAGGTCAAGAATCCTGAAGAAGATGAAGAACCAGGATTTGACCTAGCTGATCAGGATCACACAGATAATCCCAAAGATGAATCACCGACAGAAGAAAACTTGCCCGACAGGTCGACAACAGGTCAACAACAGGTCGATGAAGGAAATATTGATGTCGAAGATCCTCTATCACCATCAACCATTCATCAATCTCGTACTTTGTACAAAGATCATCCATTGGAGAACATCATATCAGACATCTCCAAGGGTATTCAAACAAGAGCACAAACTCGAGATCTTCTAGCCTTCTCAACGACAGTCTCACCCATCGAGCCCAAGACATCAAGGAAGCTCTTCGAGATTCAGACTGGATTAATGCAATGCAGAAAGAATTAAATTAGTTTGAAATATTCAAAGTCTGGCATCTTGTGCCTTGTCCTTCACATCAAAGCGTACTTGGCACAAAATGGGTCTTTAGAAACAAGTTGAATGAGATGGGAGAACTCGTTAGGAATAAAGCTCGTCTGGTAGCTCAAGGATATCATCCACCAGAAGGGATAGACTTCCAAGAAACCTTCGCTCTAGTAGCAAGGATGGAGTCCATCAGATTACTAATTGCATTTGCTGCACACAAAGGAATCAAACTTTTCCAACTTGACATCAAAAGTGCCTTCCTCAATGGGTATGTCAAAGAGGAAATGTATGTTGAACAACCTCCAGGCTTTCAGAAACAAGAAGGAAAGGACATGGTACTTAAGCTCGAAAAATCTCTTTATGGGCTCAAACAAGCTCAAAGATCATGGTATGATCGTCTATCTTCCTATCTTTTAGAAAACCAATTCAAGAGAGGAAAGGTGGATAAAACCTTGTTTGTTTACAACAACAAAAGGGATTTCTTAATTGTGCAAGTATATGTTGATGATATAATCTTTGGATCCTCTGATGAGAAATATTGCAAGATGTATGAAGCTTTGATGAAAAAGGATTTGAGATGAGTGATCTAGGAGAATTGAAGTTCTTTCTCGGACTTCAAGTCAAGCAAAATGTCGAAGGGACTATCATATCTCAAGAGAAGTACGTAAAGGATTTGCTAAAGAGATTTGGAATGGAGGACTGTAAACCCTTTGACACACCAATGGCAGTTGGCACCAAAATGGGCATCATGACTGGTGACCGACCGGTCGACCAGCGATCATATAGGGAGATGATTGGTTCTCTGCTATATTTAACTGCTAGTAGACCCAACATTATGTATAGCGTTTGCTTATGTGCCAGGTTTCAAGCAGATCCTAGAGAGAGTCATCTCAGAGCTGTGAAAAGAATCCTACGTTACTTAAAAGGAACCATGAATCTTCGTCTCTTTTATCCTAAATTCACTAACTGTGACATTGTAGGATTTTCAGATGCAGATTATGGAGGATCTATCACTGATATGAAGAGCACATCAGGAACAACATTCTTTGTTGGATCATTTTTGATCACATGGGGATCAAAGAAACAACAAAGTGTCGCAATCTCAACGGCTGAATTTGAATACATAGCTGCAACAAGCTGCTGTGCTCAAACTCTTGTGGCTTAAACAACAAATTGGTGATTATGGCATTAAAACAGGTACATTACCAATTATGTGTGATAATAAAAGTGCCATCTCTATTTCTGAAAATCCCGTGCATCATTCTCGTACCAAGCATATTGACATTAGACATCACTTTCTTAGAGATTGTTGTGAAAAGGAATTAGTTGGTTTAAAGTATATTTCTACTGAAGACCAACTAGCTGACTTTTTTACTAAGCCATTAAGTAGAGAAAGATTCACCAAGATTATTCATGATCTTGGAATGATATTCGTTAATCACAATTAAACTGTCTTTTATTTCCCATGATCGGTCACCGACATGTGAGCAACACCTATAATATTTTCAGTAGTCAACGATCAGTTTAATGCATAGAAGTTAGGTCAAATGACTACTTGAAACAGATAATTCATTTTCCACAACAAGTGAGGTTAGTTTAGAGAACGTCCAACGGATAGAAACCGGAAAATTGCCAACGATCACTGACAGCCTGCACGACCGTTGTCCGTTATGAATAGTACCGTTGGGACATGTCAGCGAGCGAACAAGGAACGGTCGCTGACCGTTACTCGATATCTATAAAAGGGCGACGAGAGTTTTGCTCTTGTCACACTATTGCCCTCACTCTCTCTAATCTCTCCAGGCCTTCAGAGCAATTTGTCTTCTCTCTTACAAACAATCTCGTAAGCTCAGTGCAAAGAACCCCTGTCTCACAGCCTCTCTAAGAATTCTCTAGCAAAAAGTTCGTAAATTCCAGAAAATCCTTCGATCCAAGAAGAAGGCTGTAGTGGCCGACATGCGGCCGACAGCACCACACAGAGAATCACCGCCCCCTCGCCTATTCAAAGAGTTAGAAGATCAACTTGTGCACAGGGTAACAGATGAAGGCGAGTTGCAACATGAAGAGCTAACCTATATAAGCTTCCATCTGCCTAAACTTCACTATCTCATCCAAATAGAAATTCTCAAACCCAAAATACTTCCAACTCCTACCACCACAGGAAAACCAAAAATGTCTTCTCAAGATCCTTCACCAAAATCACCACCAAACACTCCAAAGCCAAAGATCCCAAAAACAAAAACCTTTTTACTGCCACAACGAGTTGCGTAACTCGCGTAACTCGTGCCTCTCTACGTACCAAAAATCAAAAGGAAGCTCCACAAAAAGCACACTCCACACCAGAAAAGGCAACTAGAAAGTTGAACTTCAGCGATGAGGAGGGAGCCACTTCTTCAGCAATCGCAAGAGCTATCGTTCAGCAGCTAGAAGAGGAGGAAGTACAGAGTGACAAAAAGTCACAAGAGGAGGCCTCACCAACAGAAAAAACACTAGAGGAAGGTGTGAGTGCACCAGACTCTGAGGAAGAAACTGGCATCGTTCCTCAGATGATGACACCTGTCGATGACAAGTCGCTGACGCCTCCACGACAAGCTCAACAAAAAGGAAGTGACACAGAGTCGATGTACTCTATCATCTATACACTCCAGGAATGCGAGCATCTGAGAAAAGTGAAAGACAAGGAGAAAATGGCTCCATCATCACAATCTCTTGAGCTAGAAGAGATCTTTCAAACTGTCGCCAAGCCTCCGCCCCCTCAATCCTTGAAGTGTCTCAAAAAGCTCAAGGAGCTAGAGCCTACGCTGATAAAGGCAAAGAACGTCAACGAAAAATCCTATCCTGTCTTACCAAAGACACTGGACCTAGAATGGATGGACGAAATGGGTCTAGGAGAGATCCTGTAACGGTTGGAATACCAAGGATGGGTGGACTTCTTCCAAGAACCCATCACCGTCTATACAGAGCTGCTCAAAGAGCACATGCGCCATCTTGGCCCACTCCAAAAAGACGACGAAAACGACTACATTATCTCAAGGGTTCAAGGCACAGACATCAGCATCTCCAAGTCTTGGATCTCCGAGACTTTCGGCCTGGAGCCTAAAGGACTGGTCGTTTCAAAGGAGACAACTTGGAATGATCTAAGAAACTGTAACACCCCTACCGCTAATCCCGTCATTAACAATTAATCACCTCATTCATCATTACAACCGCAGCGGATAATCCAAATACAACGGGGGTGAAACAATGTCGTTAGCCACCCATGTGACTAATAAGGCCTAACTCAAATACAGTAACGGTCTGATGGACCGGAATTTTAAGTACTTAATTGAATAAAAACTCATCCGTTACTAAATCGAGTCACATACTACATCCTCAATTCAATATCATACCGAGTTTATTACAATCTCTATGCCGATAACACTTTCGAACATACCCTACCAATACATACAATTACAAATGTACTTAAATAAAACTACCCATGCAATAGCAGCAACCCTGTCCTACTCTCGAATTAATCAGCTCCAACGTACCTGAAAAGTAATGGGTGGCCCTAAAGGGGCTCAGCACCTTTGCTGGTATGGTAGTCGTACAAACCGCTACTACCGTGCCACACTCAACTAATTCTCATCTTAACACGCGATTGATTTTATTTAAATCAAAACATGAAGTGCAATAAACATACAACATGCCCATATTCACAAGTATTCAAATAAGGAATACAATTACAACTAACACATTAAGTTGTTAGTTTACACAATCTTACTCTTTTAGGCCATGAGGGTTTCTACCTCACTAATGCCTCATTCTCATTGTTCAATATCTTATCCATTCTCTTCGAATACTTTACTCGTTTTCTTAGTTCAATATCTTATTCATTCTCTTCGAATACTTTACTCGTTTTCTTAGTTTTATAGACACTTTGTGCCTCAATCTTAATTTCTCAATTATTCCTCTCTCGAATAATTCTCAAGTCAATACACATGACCTCCGGGCAGAACATTCATAAGACTCGCCACCGGGCTTTCAAGTTCTAGTCTTACTTCCCCAGTTTCGACCCTACACTGGGTCTAGCATGGTGGGAAGGTTGAACTAGCAACCGGAACTACTCTCTTAGTTCCTTATTCGCACCAACGTCCGTATCTCTACCGGACTTCTCATATTCCCAAACACTCCTCTCATTGGAGTCATAACATAATTATGTATATTAGTTTAGAAGCATCACTCTCGATGTCGTCTAATGACTTAGGGTTTCTTGAATTCTTGTTCTCAGATTTTAGGGTTGTACTAACATTTGGATACTTATACATTCGGGTCATTTTCTCATACCGAGTCGGATCCTCTTATAGGAGGCCGACTATCTTTTGAAGGGAGTTTGATGGTCCCATATAACTCTTTACACTTTTCTCACGAGTTCATAACTTTGCACTACCAATGTTCTCTTAATAGAGGTTCTTTATATCTTTCCACTACTAATTATTTCATGGATTATTTCGCTTCGGTTCTCTAACAGTTAACGGGAGTTTATTAATCCCATACATCTCTCTCACGTTCTAGTGAGTTCATAAGGTTACATTATCGTTATTCTCTAATCGATAGTTCTCGAGTGTTTTCCACATTTACATTATTTTGCGGGACGACTCTTTCTACGAGTCACTAACCAAACGTTACTCATTTATGAGTCGGTCCACACCACTAAGCTAGACCACACAATCAAACAAGGATGGTTATCACACACAACATGCATCATTATATATATATATCAACTACAATAAACGTTTTCGTGCATTTATCTTGTTAGGTTGGCACACAAGCCAACAACACACAAGCCGAGTGAAACTCAGTAGGACACAAGTTGTAAGAAAACCATACCGTTCACCAAGGGGTTTACCTTCACGCGTCATCTCATGCTCCTCAAATAGTTCTCGAATCTCTGATAATATTACGAGTGTTTCTATTAACATTATGGTAATACGATATTTAAACGACTCATGCGCCCGTATTTAATCCCGTTGTCCCGTTACTCTTAACTTCACTCATGTGATCTTAAGTTCTCACAAACACATTCAATCTTACACTTGTTCAATCATCCTAATGACCTTTACATGTCACCAAACAAGTCCTAATCATCATATAAAACCATTACCATTCAATTCCCCATCATTTAAAGCCTTTAAAACATCTTGGTTCAATTTTAGGGGTGGTCCGGGACTTGATCCGGCCCCTAAGTCCCGGACCAATACAGAATACAACTTTCGGGTGAAAAACAAGGCTGGTCTAGGACTTGGTCCTGGTCTTAGGTCCCGTACCAGTTGCAGAAATTCCTCTCGGGGCATTTTTAGGTGTGGTCCGGGACTTGTTCCAGGTCCTAAGTCCCGGATTATAGCTGAAATATTCCGTAATTAAAAATAGTGATAAATTAGGCTAACAAGTATTTTAGAGGCTTAACTACATCTAAATAAACATGAGGGGACAAATCCCGAAGAAAACGGATCCTTAAAAGGGATTGAAAGCCTAAACGAACCTTAAAGCGCGTTTTTCGAGGAAACCGGGAAAACGTGACTTTAAGCGGGTCAAATACACTCGTAATAATTTTGGTGAACCAAAAAGTCATTAATACACTTTAATGAAGGTTTAGAACCAATAAAATTAATTAAACGAGAAAATTCCGGAAAATGGGTTCCGGTTAGTGGAAACTGTAAAAACGAGAAGTTGTGGTGTGTAAAGTGTAAATAGGCAAAACTAATGTGTCCAACTTTAGAAATAAAAATTAAAAATCTGAGTGTGTGTCTGTGTGTAGCCGGCTGGCTCTCCCCCCCTCTCACTCTCTTTATTTCTTCCTTATTTCCTAAAAGACAAACAAAATAAGTAAAAAGCAAAAAGTGAATTCTCTCTCCTCACAACCCACTCCTCTCTCACGTATTACTCCCCCTCTTTGATTCATCTTCTTCCTCCAAGCAGCCCCCCATGGAGATTTGAGAAACCACCACCAACACTCTCCTTCTCTCCCATTTTTGATGGCTCAAAACTCCTCCAAATGCAATAAAAATTACACCGCAAGAATCCCCTTGCCAAGGAGAACATCTTCCTCCTTTCAAAAATCCAAAAGCTCCATTTTCGTTTTCATGGCTGGAGGCCATTTGAAGGTTTGAATCCACCATTAGAAGCTTCTCCTTCACCTTGATGTTTTGAGGTAAAAAGAAATCCGAAAATCCACCATTTCTAGCTCTCATTTACATTATGAAAATTTCCAGATTTTGAACTCTTTGTGCCTTGTTCTCCAGCCGGTTTTTTACTCCATTCTTGGGCTGGAAATCTTGTTCTCTTGCTAATGTGAGTAGTTTTCTGATTGAAAACAAATTTAAAAAAGGGAGTTAAGTGGAGGGAAGAACTAGGATGTAAGGTAACGCATTTAGAATGCTAGTAGTGGCATTAGTTGAGGGAGTATTGAATGGTAGAAGGGAGTTTAAAAATCTGTAGCAATGGAGAAACAAAAACTGATGTAAGTGCTAGAATGAAGTGAGAAAAAATTGTGTAAGTTAATTTAGAAATGAGTAATGAGTTTGGTGGATGAACTAAGGTGATTTAGAGGGTCTCATTGGTGTTAAAACATGTTGGATTACAGGTAGGAAGGTTAGGGGAACAATGGGTAAAGAAAGGAACTGAAAACAGAAATTAAAACAAGTGTACTGGGTTGGACCGACCTTGGTAAGGTCGGTCGAGCCCAGATTTACAAAGGACGGAAGTCTACTGACTTCGACCGACCTTGGGACCGAACTTGGCAAGGTCGGTCGAGTCGTAAAATTGTAAGCCCAGAAGTCTACTGACTTCGACCGACCTTGGGACCGAACTTGGCAAGGTCGGTCGAGTCGTAAAATTGTAAGCCCAAAAGTCTACTGACATCGACCGACCTTGGGACCGGACTTGACAAGGTCGGTCGAGGCATAAATTCTAACTAGGAAAACATAATGACTTGGACCGACCTTGGGACCTACCTTACAAGGTCGGTCGAGCCTTAAATCTTCGGAACCAGAACTCACTGACTTGGACCGACCTTGGGTCCTACCTTGCAAGGTCGGTCGGGTCTGAATTTTTCCAGTATCGTAACTTACTGACTTCGACCGACCTTGGGTCCGACCCTAGGTAAGGTCGGTTGAGTAAAAAAAAAAGAGTAATGATGGTGATGATATGTATATATATGTATGTATGTGTAATATGTATATATAGTGGTACACCATTAATGGAGCAATAGTAGCAAGGAAGTAAGTATATAAGTAAGGAAGCAAGTATAAGAAATAATGAGAAAAGAATAAGTATCATAATCAAGTATGAATTGTAAGAACTAGTAAGTGTATAGTGGGAGTACTAAGGAAGAATGAGTTAGGTCAATACTAGATCATTGACCATACAACTCCATGTATGTTCTAGGAAACGATTAGTTGAATTCCAAAGGAAACCGGAAGTACGAGTACGACGGTGAACGGTATGATTTCCTCATCCCCTGTATCCTAACCTGGTTACTCTGATTTGTGTGCTTATGTGATCGCCAAAATAAAGATAAATACACAAATCGGACGTTTAATGCACTTACTTGTGTTTGCACTATATTGTTCTTGTTGTACTACCTTGAACACCTAGTTTGTATAATTCATAAAATGAATGGATGAGAATGAAGTGTATGTGTAACTTGTGGTGTAGTGTATTAACCCTTGGTATGGAAGTAATGACTTCTACTAATTCCTAACTACTAACTTCTAACATGAGTAATTGGTAAAAATGGAATGAGTTGAAGTCCGATATAGTTTCGGCCACGCGTGATGATAAGGAAACACAAGAGGTTGGATCCGAATCCCGGCCTTAATCTTTTCCATGGACCAAATCCCTTAAATGGGTAGCATCCTGGATTAGTGAACCACCCTAAAGCCCGGTGGTGGGATATTATAGTCCCTGCCCGGAGGTCATACCGACTTGACTTGAGTAAGTAAGTAAGTAAGTAAAGTATTTGTATGAGTAATGGTCTTGGCTAGTGTAAGTCATTGACCACGAGTAAAAGAGTAATGTACTCCCGATTAACCCGGGTGAGTAAAGAAGCTAACAAGCATTGTGCATGTATTGGAGAAGTGTATCTCCGGATCCCGGTAAGTATGAATGGTTGACTTGTAATGTCTTCCTTGTATGCATTGAATGTATGTATGTATCTTGAAATGAATGTATTGTATTGAATAAGAGCATGTATGTATGTATGAATAAAACGAACCACATGTATTCGACTAAATAGTCGGCGTACCCTCGCTAGTACGTGGGGTATGCGGATTTCATATGCAGCGTTAGCTGAGCCCCTTGGGCACTGTTTTTACTTTACAGGTACTCACGAGATTTGAAGGTCGTGGTAAGACCGTGATGAGTTCCTTTTGGAGTACTTAGTAGGTTTGAATGGTGTACCGAGTTGTACACGGCTTGACCCTTTTGAGTAGCTGGTGTACCATGTGGTACTCCCATTTTGGAGAATTGAACTTTTGAACTTTAGCATGAATGGTAGATGTACAAACTCATAATTTTTGGAATAGTCTTGTAGGATTGGAATGTAATTCATATACTTTTGGATACTCGGTAATCAAAGTTGTAAGTAAGTATTAGAAGTGTATTGTAAGTATTTTGTTACTCGGTATATCCTAATCGTCAGACCGTTACTGTAAGTAGTAGTAGCCTTGTTAGTCTTGGAATGGCTAACGGCGTTGTATTACCCGCCGGGAGTATGTAGGTATCCGCTGCGTGTAGAGAAATTATGAGGACGGTTAGAGGATAATGGAAGGATTAGCGGTTGGGGTGTTACAAAAAGTGGTATCAGAGCGAAGTATCGCTCTGATGATTAGAATACCGAGTGTAGTGATTACCAAGTTTGGTTACAAACCGTCTTACAACGAAGAATTAGAAACCTAACTAGGAATGACCGTTAATGATAATGGATACCCTTGACGTATGAAAAGACGATACCTTTGCTTAAATCAAGACCACATGGTCACAGTATCTAATGTAATCCACACTTGTTCAGATGTCAGGAAGAGGACGTGGTCGAGGCAGACCCCGGGGAGAGTAGGCTGATGAGCCGGGTGCGCAGACGGTCGCCGAGATCGTCATTGCCACCGTGGCACAAGCTGATACCCCAACTAATGACTGCAGCCCAGCAGCAAGTACAGCAAAACCAACAGCAACAGCCCGACCCGCCTCAGCCCCGTGTAACCAATTGGGTAAAGGTAGTCGCCGACCTTCGACCTCCCTACTTTAGAGGCGAGAGCGACCCCACCAATCTCGAGGCCTATATCTCCGAGATGGAGATGGCTTTTCAGACTCTCGAGACTCCCGCTGGAGTTCGAGTGAGGATAGCTGCATACTACCTTAAGGACGCGGCTATGGACTGATGGAAGCTCGTCAAGGCCGAGCACTTAGCCGACCCCACATTCGGTTGGGAAGCATTCACCTCTCTCCTCCGATCTAAGTACTACCCCGAGCATGTCAAGACCAAGAAAAGACTTGAGCTCGATGCCCTCAAGATGACGGAGAAGATGACGGTTGATGAGTATTACCGTAGATTCACTTCTATTCTCAGACTCCTACCCGACCTTGGGTATACCGGCCAAGTCTTGGTCGATCGCTTCTACGCGGATTGAGCCATCGACTCCGGTATGGCATGGGATTCACACGGTTTACCTCCCTTCAGGAGTGTTACCACGCTGCATCTCGAGTTGAGATCACCTACCAGCTGAGAGATGAAGAGCAAGCGTTGAAGCGCAAGGTGAGCAGCAAGGTAACAACTCCGATGAACAAAATCAGAGTAAGCCATGGAAGAAGAAGAAAGGGAAGTACTCCCACCAAAACCAGAAGAATACCTCTAGACAGTAGTGCCCATGCTGAGAAGGGCAAGGCAGCTGAGCCGTTGCAGCTCGCCTACATTGCACCAGTGGCAGCGAAGCCACTGAGGTCTCAGCCCTATAAGGGTTCTGGTTCTAGCTATGGCAAGAGCCAAAGTGACGGCCGAAGCTATGTGTGCCGAAACTGCAACAAGGATCATCCCGGCACCGATTGCCAAGGAAGGGAGATCCGATACTACAACTGCCAGAAGCCGGGGCACCGTGCGAATGCATACCCAGAGAACTCGAAGCCCAAGGGCCACTACCATGGCTACAAGCAGCGGGAAGGCAAGGAGGTTGCATCTGGTGATGCTCAGGCCCAGCATACCTCACAGGGACAGGAGTCCCGAGGTGCTCAGAAGGGCGCACCGCAGAGGCAGCCGGCCTTGCACATCATGGACCATGACGGGACCGGTACTAAGACCGGCCTAGTGCTAACAAAGATTCTAGTAGGTATTTATTGAACAATTATGTACAAAAGATTTAAACTAAAACATAGGAAAAGTCAAGAATGGGCCGGGTATACTTTACCCGGCACTATACATGGCACAGAATAAAAAGTAAAATAACCTACTCAATCTAATACGGGTAGCAAACCAAAACCCGGTCAAAGTAGCAGGGAAGCAAATTAAGACCAAGTATGTCGAACCCTAGGGACTTGTATAGAAAATTAGTCATAGCCTTGGTAATTACTAAGTAAAGAGGGGGGAAATGTGAAATATTTTCTAATCCTAATTAAAACTAACTGAACTAAGTGGTATTTACAATGAAATTATCCTTGATTCAGGGAGTAAAACCATCTAAGTATCAATATGAACTCGAAACATAAATATAAGCCTTCGAATTAACCAACAATTTAATGTGCCAGGTGTCCTGCCAGATACCAGATGCACGGCATATTCAAAGACTTTGAATGTGCCGGACAGTGGCCACCCGGCAGTGCATCCGGCATAGTCAATGTGCGTAATATTTTTCCAGTTTTCGGGTTGAAAACAGAGGACTCGCTACCTATTAACAATTCGAGCATATGTCATGCCACGAAATGAACAAGGTAATGGGAAAGATGGGTTAATTCTCACTCTTACTACTAACTCTTAATTCATAAGAAGAGAGTAGGAAGATCATTAAGAGAGTAACCTATTCTACTTTTTGATTTATCCTCCTCAAGTAAAATTTGCATGAAGATAATAAGAGATCAACCGATTCTCTTGCAATATGAACCAACTCTTAATAAACTTGAAATTATATTAAGAAGAACACATTGTTTTACAAAGAAAGTTTCATCCCAACTAAGAACAGAAGGGATTACTACTCAAACATTCATGAAGTGAAGAAGGAAATACAAGAGAAGGGAGAGTTCTGACATAGCCTTCACCCTCTAAATCTTCTTCTTCTTCTCTTGAATGGTTGTGCATCAATTCCTCAGTCGAAATAGCGTCGATTTTGTGGAGTATGAGTGTGGGAATATAGTGGGGATGAACATCCAAAATGCACAGACTTTCACCCCTTTTATAGACAGAAATTCTCCAGATGCCGGGTCCCATGCCGGGTAGAAGCCATCCGGCATATGAATTAAACACGTGCTTTCCAGTAACGGTCGAAACCGCCATTGCGCGAAAAGTCACTTATGCCGGACAGAGACATCCGGCATGATATCCGGCACCGAGTATTTGGTTAACGGTAAATAACTATTATCTTTTGGTGAACAGACGCGTCCTTTGATTATGCCGGGTACAGAACACCCGGCAACATGCCCGGCAATATCCCTTTTCTGCTGCGTACTTGTGCCGTGCATGAGAGATCCGGCTCCATATCCGACAAGGTTTGGTTTCTGATGTAAAACTTGCTACTTGCATGGAAAATACTCAAGGCATTAGTCTTAACATATACAATGACTTTTTATACAAAACAACGTAAATACTACTTATTCTAACCTGAATTTAACTAATATTGCTACAAATCTAGGTTATAAAATATGATAAGTCTACGGCTTATCACCTAGGTAATAATTTCAACCTTTACCCTTGAAAAGCATGATTAAGTATCGTAGTACTTGTTTGAATGAATGCATTAGTAAATGAAATGAAGTATGTGTTGAGCATGAAATGAACTAGTGAGACTAGAACTCACCTTAGATGAATTTGCAACCTTAGGTAGATATAATATCTGCTACCCAATACCTTCAAACTCGCTCCATGAAGAAACCGACATCACCACTCAACACTACACCGACGAGCAGTGTCAGGTTATCCGCCAAGGTGTGATTTTATTTAAAGGATACCTGACACCCGAAGCACAAATCTCAATCATCCGACGATGCAATAAACTAGGGACGGGTCCAGGAGGATTTTATACGCCCGAATTCCCTGGTGGAGCAATAATGAAGCTGAAGATGATGTGCTTTGGAAAGGATTGGAACCCTTATACCAAGACATACAAGAAGACACGAGCACGAGATGGAGCAACTCCTCCATCAATGCCCACTGAATATCAAACGCTTGTTACACAAGCCGTAGAAATCGCACAACAATGTGAAGATGACCCAATCCCTGCACTTGAAGCAGACCTATATATAGTCAACTTCTATGAGAAAGAAGGACGACTTGGCTTACACCAAGATAAGGACGAGACAACGGAATCTCTTGAGCAAGGAGTGCCCGTAGTGTCTTGGTCCATTGGTGATAACGCTGTGTTTTTGTATAACGAGCAGAAGCGTGTGGACCTCGGAGAGAAACTGTATTGAAATCAGGAGATGTCTTGATCATGGGTGGAAAATCAAGGTTGCTGTATCATGGGATCAAGAAGATCAAGTTGAATACGACACCACCGGAAATAATCAATGCCACACACATGAAACCAGGACGCCTGAACCTTACCTTTAGAAAGTATTAATCTTGTAGTAGCATGTAACCCATTAGTAACGTGTATTAGAGACACAGTATGTATGATGGTTGGTTTATTCAATAAAAGCAGTGTTGGTTGTTAAATTCAACTTGCGTTATACCACCAATTCTTATAAAACTTGTGAATCAATAGGTTGTGGACTCGGTACCGAAGGTAACTTGAGTATCCTCACCAAAGCACAAGCCGATAAGAGCGGCACCATTCTAATGGGAACCTTCCCAGTAAACGGCATTGATGCCTCCGTATTATTCGACTCCGGCGCCTCTCACACCTTTGTATCACCATCATTTGCGAAGAGGTTGGGGCTAGACGCAGATGAGTTACCAAATTTCCTGGTTACTCTCCCGTCGAAGGAGCGAGTAAAATGTACCAAGTATTACCAAACCGCCACAATACGAATCAATGGCGAAGAGTTTCCCATCTCCTTCATTGAATTCAACGGGTTGGGATTCGACTTAATAGTTGGGTTGAACTGGTTGGAGCGGCACAAGGGGCGAATCTTCTACGCTGAGCATAGACTGCTGCTCAAGAATCTGTTTGGGGTCATTGTTTCATACCTCCAGAGACCGAGAGAGCCTTCGACTACAGTCATCTCCGATATGGCTATGTACCGGGAGCTCAAAAAGAGGCACGATGTGTATTTATGCCATTTGCAAGATCTGGAGAGAGATCCATAGTTCAGTACCGATGTAGCAGTTGTATCAGAATTCCCCTATGTATTCCCGAAAGAGCTGCCTGGTATGCCACCATAGAGAGCAGTTGAGTTCGAAATCGACCTCGTACCTGGTACTGGTCCCATTGCTAGGGCACCATACCGTATGGCACCTGCCGAAATGACAGAGCTTAAAGAGCAGTTACGTGATCTACTAGACAAAGGGTTTATACGCCCGAGCGTATCACCCTGGGGAGCACCAGTCCTCTTCGTGAACAAGAAGGACGGTAGCCTCCGACTCTGCATCGACTATCGTGAATTGAATGCGGTCACGGTAAAGAACAAGTATCCATTGCCACGCATCGACACCTGTTTGATCAGTTGAAGGGAGCTTCAGTCTTTTCCAAGATTGACCTCCGATCCGGATATCACCAGATTGCTA
This sequence comes from Limonium bicolor, assembly GCA_023374045.1. NCBI lineage: Eukaryota > Viridiplantae > Streptophyta > Magnoliopsida > Caryophyllales > Plumbaginaceae > Limonium > Limonium bicolor. Next base: position 107,182,546 of record CM041780.1, read on the forward strand.
TTAAAGAGCAAGACACTGAGAAAACAGCATTCCGAACGAGATATGCCCACTATGAATTCACGGTGATGCCATTCGGTTTGTCTAACGCACCAGCAAGGTTCATGGACTTAAAGAATCGGTTATTCAGTGATCAGCTGGACACTTCAGTAGTAGTATTCATTGATGACATTCTTGTGTATTCAAAGTCAGCAGAAGAACATGAAAATCACCTGAGAAAAGTACTTGAGACACTACGCGAGAACCAGCTGTACGCGAAGTTCTCCAAATGCGAGTTTTGGCTAGATCAGGTATCTTTCCTCGGTCATGTCATCTCGAGCGCGGGTATTTCAGTAGATCCATCCAAAATCGAAGCAGTACGATCATGGCCTAGACCTAAGACTGTTACCAACATCCGGATCTTTCTTGGTCTAGCCAGTTATTACAGGAGGTTTGTAAAGGACTTTTCTAAAGTCGATAAGCCCATGACGTCATTGATGAAGAAAGATGCACCGTTTGTGTGGACAGACGAGTGCGAGGTATCCTTCCAGAGCCTAAAAGACTCATTGACCTCAGCGCCAATTCTCATTCTTCCAGAGGGCACAGAGGGATTTGAGGTGTATTGTGATGCATCAAGCAAGGGCATGGGATGCGTACTCATGCAGCATGGCAAGGTAGTAGCCTACGCCTCCCGCCAGCTCAAAAAGCATGAGAAGAATTACCCGACACACGATCTAGAGTTAGGAGCCATTGTCTTTGCCTTGAAGATATGGCGACACTACCTCTATGGGGTAAGCATCACCATCTACTTCGACCACAAAAGTTTACAGTATGTATTCACATAGAAGGAATTGAACCTGAGACAGAGAAGGTGGATGGAGTTTCTCTCAGATTACGACATCATCCTTCAGTACAAAGAAGGGAAGGCAAACGTTGTAGCCGACGCCTTTAGCCATCGAGCACACTCGCTCCATTCGCTACTCGCTTCTTCTAGCTTGGTTGACGAGGTGCGAGACGCTCAGTTGAGCGACTCTTTCTTTGCAGAGATCAGACAGAAAATTACAGAGGGTACCTTCGAGAACCGAAAGTATGACTTCAAACTGAATGAAGATGTCTGATTCGATTGAATGGCACATTATGCGTCCCCCGAAGCAATGCTGAGCTAAGGGATCGCATTCTACGAAAGTCATTATTCTACATTGCATGTCCATCCGGGAGCCTCAAAAATGTACAAAGACATGAAGAGGTACTTCTGGTGGTCAGGAATGAAATCCGACGTGACTGAGTATGTTCTGAGGTGTCTCACATGCCAGAAGGTGAAATTCGAGCACCGAATACCGGGAGGAATGGTACAATCTATGCCAGTTCCGGAGTGGAAATTCCATGATATCTCCAAGGATTTTGTTATTGGACTCCCACCTGCCAGGGGAGGACTCAACATGATCTGGATAGTAGTCGATCGCCTCACCAAGGTTGCCCGATTCATACCGATGAAGGACACCTTGAAGGTGGCGACGCTCGCGGAGCTATTCGACAAGGAGATCGTTCGATACCACGGAGTCCTGAAGACTATAGTATCTAACCGCGATACCAGATTTCTTTCGAGATATTGGAGAGCGACACGGGAAGCGCTGGGTACCGAGCTGAAGCTTAGCACCGCCTTCCATCCATAGACCGACGGTCAGACAGAAAGGACCATCCAGACATTCGAGGACATGCTTAGAGCATGTGCCTTAGACTTCCAGGGGAGCTGGATTGATAAGCTTTATCTTATCGAATTCTCGTATAATAACTGCTATCACGCTTCGATTAAGATGTCACCATTCCAAGCTTTGTATGGTAGACCCTGCCGTACCCCGTTGTGTTGGGATGAGTCAAGCGAAGCGGTCATAATTGGACCGGAGTATCTAGAACAAGTACAAGCTGAAGTTCAGAAAATCCGAGCGAACATGAAAGCAGCCCAAGATAGACAGAAATCCTATGCGGATGTGCGATGACGCGACCTTGAGTTCACCGTGGGCGATCAAGTGTTCTTGCTTGTTTCACCTATGAAGGGCGTCTTTCAATTTGGCCAAAAGGGCAAGCTGAGCCCAAAATTTGTAGGCCTATACACGATTACCGAAAGGATTGGAGCTGTGGCTTATAGGCTAGCGTTACCTGAAGAATTGGGGCGTGTTCATGATGTCTTTTATGTATCATAACTCAAGAAATACATAGCCGATCCTTCTCATGTATTAGAACCCGAGCAGCTATCCCTAGAGCCGACGATGAGATACGTTGAGACTTCATTGCGAATCCTTGATACGAAGACTAGAGACACTCGCCATAAATCTGTATGAGTGGTGAAGGTCTTGTGGTCGAACCACGATGTCGAGGAAGCGACTTGGGAATTAGAAGACACCATGAAGGCTAAGTACCCAGAGTTATTTGTAGACTAGCTGTCTAGTATCCGTATAGTACAGAGGGTAAGGGGGGGTAGAGCCTTTTTGCTTTTGCATTGCTTCGGGTTAGCATTGCATAGTATGTATGTATCCTAGTACATTTTGTTGGCACATGTAGTGCTAATTGTATTTCGTTGGCAAGTGTAGTGCTAGTAGTATTCAGTATGTGGTACAATGTGTATGGTATGTGTATGATGAGTAATACATTTGTGTTGTACGGTATATGACATGAATGGTAATGTGGAACGTATTGTGAAATGGTATTGTGGAATGCTTGAATTTGATTGTGTATTGTATATGGTATTTGAATTATGTATGCTTGCAGAGTAGAAATTGTGAAAACCTTGTAAGGTGGTAGTAAAGTGCATTGTGGCAATTGGGTTGCCAAATGAGTAGAAGTAGTAAACTGTAAACCTTGAGCAACTTTGAGGGCAAAGTTCCTTAAGGGGGGTAGATTGAAATACCCCGTAATTAAAAATAGTGATTAATTAGGCTAACAAGTATTTTAGAGGATTAACTACATCTAAATAAACATGAGGGAACAAATCCTGAAGAAAACGGTTCCTTAAAAGGATTAAAAGCACAAACGAACCTTAAAGCGCGTTTTTTGAGGAAACTGGGAAAACGCAACTTTAAGCGGGTCAAATAGACTCGTAATAATTTTGGTCAACCAAATAGTCTTGAATAAACATTAATGAAGGTTTAGAACCAATAAAATTAATTAAATGAGAAAAATCCGGAAAATGGGTTCCGGTTAGTGGATGTAAAAACGAGAAGTTGTGGGGTGTAAAGTGTAAATAGGCAAAACTAATGTGTCCACTTTCAGAAATAAAAATAAAAATTTTAGTGTGTGTGTGTGTGTGTAGCCGGCTGGCTCTCCCCCCCTCACTCTCTTTATTTCTTCCTTATTTGCTAAAAGACAAACAAAATAAGTAAAAAGCAAAAAGTGAATTCTCTCTCCTCACAACCCACTCCTCTCTCACGTATTACTCCCCCTCTCTTATTCATCTTCTTCCTCCAAGCATCCCCTCATGGCGATTTGAGAAACCACCACCAACACTCTCCTTCTCTCCCATTTTTGAAGGCTCAAAACTCCTCCAAATGCAAAAAAATTACACCATGGGAATCCCCTTGCCAAGGAGAACATCTTCATACTTTCAAAAATCCAAAAGCTCCATTTTCGTTTTCATGGCTGGAGGCCATTTGAAGGTTTGAATCCTAAAATCCACCATTTCTAGCTCTCATTTGCATTATGAAAATTTCCAGATTTTGAACTCTTTGTGCCTTGTTCCCCATCCGGTTTTTGACTCCATTCCTGGGCTGGAAATCTTGTTCTCTTGCTAACCAAGAACTCCATTCATTGGTTGGAAGGTAATGACCTTTTCTAAACTCTAAAAACATGTCTAAATTCTAAGGCTAGTTAAGGACGATTTCTAAACTAGTATTGGCATGTATGGTGGCTGTAGCATTATTGGTTGTGTGAGGAAGAACAAGGAAGAAAGAAAGAAGAAAGGAAGAGAAGGAAAAGAAAGAAAGAAAAACTAGAAACATCAAGGTAATTGTTCTTACCTTGAGCTAGTTCGTATTGTGTAGTGTAACAGATTTTGTGTATTAAAAATGTGTAAGGTATATGGTTATGAGTAGTAGCTATGTTGTAGTATGATGAGGAAGAGAATTTAACAGTTTTGAAGCTTGTAAAAGATGATTAAAAGCTTGGAAAAAACTTGGGGAATAAATGTATATGTGCAGGAAAATTTATGTGTTGTTTAGTGTTGTGGTGAAGTTGGAAATGTGAGTGTTAATACCTTGAATAAACAGGTTTGATAAGTGGTCATTGGTGAGCAAACAATGTGGTGAGAAAGTGAAAATTATTGGGGAGACTATGTCAAAATTTAGATAGGACCTAAGTGACTTAGTAGATTAATGTGAGTAGTTTTCATGATTGAAAACAAATTTAAAAAGGGAGTTAAGTGGTGGGAAGAACTAGGATGTAAGGTAATGAATTTAGAATGCTAGTAGTGGCATTAGTTGAGGGAGTATTGAATGGTAGAAGGGAGTTTAAAAATCTGTAGCAATGGAGAAACAAAAGCTGATGTAAGTGCTGGAATGAAGTGAGAAAAATTGTGTAAGTTAATTTAGAAATGAGTAATGAGTTTGGTGGATGAACTAAGGTGATTTAGAGGGTCTCATTGGTGTTAAAACATGTTGGATTACAGGGAAGAAGGTTAGGGGAACAATGAGTAAAGAAAAGAACTGAAAACAAAAATTAAAACAAGTGTACTGGGCTGGACCGACTTTGGGACCGTCCTAGGTAAGGTCGGTCGAGCCCAGATTTACAAAGGACGGAAGTCTACTGACTTCGACCGACCTTGGGACCGAACTTGGCAAGGTCGGTCGAGTCGTAAAATTGTAAGCCCAGAAGTCTACTGACTTCGACCGACCTTGGGACCGGACTTGACAAGGTCGGTCGAGGCATAAATTCAAACCCAGAAAACACACTGACTTGGACCGACCTTGGGACCTACCGTGCAAGGTCGGTCGAGCCTTAAATCTTCGGAACCAGAACTCACTGACTTGGACCGACCTTGGGACCTACCTTGCAAGGTCGATCGGGTCTGAATTTTTCCAGTATGGTAACTTACTGACTTCGACCGACCTTGGGTCTGACCCTGGGTAAGGTCGGTTGAGTCACACAAAAAAAAAGAAAAAAAAACGAGTAATGATATGTATATATATGTATGTATGTGTACATATGTATATATAGTGGTACACCATTAATGGAGCAATAGTAGTAAGGATGTAAGTATATAAGTAAGGAAGCAAGTATAAGAAATAATGAGAAAAGAATAAGTATCATAATCAAGTATGAATAGTAAGAACTAGTAAGTGTATATTGGGAGTACTAAGGAAGAATGAGTTAGGTCAATACTAGATCATTGACCATACAACTCCACGTATGTTATAGGAACCGATTAGTTGAATTCCGAAGGAAACCGGAAGTACGAGTACGACGGTGAACGGTATGATTTCCTCATGCCCTATATCCTAGTCTGGTAACTCTGATTTGTGTGCTTATGTGATCGCGAAAATAAGATAAATACACGAATCGGACTTTTAATGCACTTACTTGTGTTTGCGCTATATTGTTCTTGTTGTACTACCTTGAACATCTAGTTTGTATAATTCATGAAATGAATGGATGAGAATGAAGTGTATGTGTAACTTGTGGTGTAGTGTATTAACCTTGGTATAGAAGTAATGACTTCTACTAATTCCTAACTACCTAACTTCTAACTTGAGTAATTGGTAAAAATGGAATGAGTAGAAGTCCGATATAGTTTCGGCCACGCGTGAGGATAAGGAGACAGAAGAGGTTGGATCCGAATCCTGGCCTTAATCATTTCCATGGACCAAATCCCTTAAATGGGTAGCATCCTGGATTAGTGAGCCACCCTAAAGCCCGGTGGTGGGATATAGTAGTCCCTGCCCGGAGATCATACCGACTTGACTCGAGTAAGTAAGTAAGTATGTTATACCCAAATTTCAACCCCCTCGGAGTAGTCTCTAAGGCATACGTGTCACAAAGGGCAAAATGGTCAAAATGCACCAATGCAGGATTCTCCAAGGACATTCTCGGGATTTTCTATTTTCATATGACTTGTTCATTATCTCCAAAGACTTCCAAATATCATAGTCATTATGAAAGGTATTTCATGATTTTCTGATAATATTTATTCTGGAAATTAAGCTTTTAATAAGCAAGTTTCTTTAATAATTAACACATGAAATCACCTCAAAATAGAAATAAAAAAGGTTTCCAAAATTAAAATAAAACTGTCACATGGTTAGAATGACTACATACAGTCACAAACCTGAAATTATTTTATTTGGAACCTTATCCCAAAATTTAAAAGAGAAATTCAATCATTTTTGCAGTTTTCTCTCTTTGGAAAATACTGAATTCAAAACAAAATGTCATGACAATTTAATACAAGATAGAGGATGATTTTTAGAGACTAATGCTGTTGGAATTTCTTTATTTCGAATTTCCAATAATAAGTTATGAATTATGGGAGATTCCAGATTGTGAGATTTTTATCTAATTAGTTATTTATCGAAATAACCTGATTCCAGCTCTAAAAATTCCTAAAATTCGTCTTTTAACTTTGGTTAAAACTTCAGAATTTTTATCGTCCCGTAACATGTTTTAAAAAATCAGATTCTCTTAGAGCACAAAATCAGGATTTTAGATAAAGATTTTGTTCTATCAACATGGCCTTGCTCATTCTATAAAAGGGCCTTCCAAAAACGACCTAGGGCAGAGGAGAACACTCCCAAAGTCAGAAAACACAGCCACAAGCCTTCTCCCCACGTTTTTACACTTCCAAGCCTCAAATCAATACCGAAACACTACCGAAATCACCCCGAAATCACAAAAAACTCATCCTTTCTTCTCCCATTCAACTTCCAAGCACCAAAAATCCAAAAATACAGAAGCAAACCGTCCTTAAACATTCAAGTAAGAAGGGGTCAGAAGCTCGGGTCGAAGTTGAACCGGATTGGCCATCAACGAAGCGTTTGAAGTTTCCCGACGTGAAGGAACAACCAAATCTCGAAGCCAAAACAGGTTAAAATCCAAATTCTTTAAATCCACTGATCTCAATACACTTCTGGTTGAAATTCCTATTCGAATTGACTTTTCGTTGCTTCTGAATTAAGGTTTGTTTACGTTTCTGTCCACTAACTTGTTCAATAAGTTTCGTCCTTAATTCGTAGTCAAATTAGATACTTTTGATCACTAACATGTTTAGTATCTTTCAGGCTACCTACCCATTAATTTTGAGCCAAAAACACTGTCGGGAACCACCTAAACGCCGCCGTCCGATGCCGGTCCGCACCCACGGACGCCATGTCCGGGGTCCCGGACACCCTGTCCGTAAGCACGGATACCCCCGGACCGCGGCGGGAATTTAATTTTCAAATCTTTTTAGGGTTTTTTCAAACTATGTCCGGGCCTACGGAGACCTTGTCCGTGGCCCCGGACTTTTCAGTTTTTTGTTTTCTGTTTAATTCGACTTTTATTTCCACATAGATTAACTAGGGTCCGTGGGTACGGACATTAGGTCCGTGGCTACGGACGGAAACAAAATTTGACCTAATTCTGCCTCCGAAACCCTAGTTTAGGTAATTTCACTTTTCACTTTAATTTTCTGTCAAAAAATGTAAAAAATACAAAAAAATCAGAACCGCGCACTTAGGTTAAAAACGACTCGTAATAAGCCGTAATTAAACTAAGTAGAGGAAAAACGACTTCTAGGGGTAATGAAAGTAATTGAACCCTAATTAAGTTGAATATCAAGCCCCTGAACCCGAATCTCCTTTCCTAATTTGATCTAGCTTAAAATTAGGTGGCGACTCATAATAGGTTCCAGTGAGCTAACTTAGGTTTTAATAATTATGGTTATATGACTTAGTTATTAAACTTAGGTTATAAGTGGACCTAAAACCCGATTAGATCCTAATCAACTTTAATCAACATAGGATAGGGTTTAAAAATCGAGGCTCACAGAATGGCGACTCTGCTGGGGGCAAACTTCTTAATTTTAACTTGTTTTAATTCTAAGAAAGAGGGCTTAACTCGAAAATGTTTATTTATGGCTTTATTACTCTGTTTGTTTACTTTCGTGCGCATTTTAATTTTTTGCACCTTTGCATCATATGAGAGCGAGGGTCCACGCAAACCGATTTCACCCCGGGACCCGTTTGAGGGTCCCCTATCAGGGACTCACACCTTTTAGGTGATGTGAATAAGCGGGGGAAAAGAGGAGGGTGTCGTCTAACCACACCCCCTTAATACCTGGGACTTAGTCCCAAGCGTTTTCCAGGCAGTATCCTTACCTAGCCCGTTGTTTGGTCAGTCAAAGACCCAACCGTAGACGCACACCTTCAGATGATGTGAAAAAAAGTGGGGAAGCCCAAAGAGAATAGCGTGCAAGCCCTATTCCTTTGTGGCGACCTGGGCCCATGCCCCTAGCACCTCTCCGGATCGATCCATACCCGGTTTGATTTTAACGTCTAGTGAGGACATGTTGAATCTGTGTGGGCCTTGTTCACCTGCATGATCGGCCTACTACTCAGCCTAGAAATTGATAGGAACTTTTCCTACATCAACTCAGCCCAACCCGATATCGCAGCTTTATTGTTTGCGGCCCAAAGACCCTGCTTGATTTGAATGTGTGAGTTATTTGTTCGGGCTTCGGCCCAAAAGTTTAGATTTAGGTGATTTCTCTTCTGGCCCAATTTGAATTATCCAATTAGTTCTAGGCCCATAAAAAAGTAATTCACCTAAGCTTGAAATAACTCACAAGTCCTGAAAATAAAATCTTTTTCGGCTTAGCAACCATCTTCTCTGGCCCAAAGAAAGTTAGGCTCATTTGTGATTTAGGGACCATTCCAGCCCATGTGCTTTACTCCAGGCCCAAACACATTCCGGCCCAAAGGCTCATGCTAGTCTAGGTAGACTTCTTATTCGGGCCCTAGCCCAAAACCCTAGATCTAGGTGTCACCTCTCAGGCCCAATCAAAGCCATCTGTTTAGGTTTCAGTCAAATTCCAGTTCATAGTCTGAAAGATACTCCAGCCCAAACACCTCATTCTCTGGGTATCCTGGCCCACTTGCTTTCAGCTTAAGTCTGTTTAGATCTATCCTATGAGGTGTCATTCTCACCTTTGTATCTTTCAGCCCACTTCCTTTTGTTAGAAAACAGGTAGACCCAAGTCCTAAGTGTGGTCCAATCAACATGGAAGCCCAGCTCGCAATTTTGGAACAAAAGCACATGGCCACCATTGATGCCATGGAGCGGAGACATAGTGCTGCCATGGACGCCGTGGAATCTAACTACGTCGCTGTTTTCGAAGAGTTGAAAGCAAAGGCTATTTCCCTCGAGTCCGAACGTCAAGCTCGGGATGAGTTAGTGGACAGGCTTCTCAACACCCTTTATGACTGCATTGAAGTTGGCTCCATTAGGGTCCGAGGATCGGAGGGGAATGTCAAAGGAATTGCTACAGAACTCATGAAAGTGATCAGACAACCAGGAACAGCAACTAGCATCCAAAGTTGCACCCGTGAGAGAACCAGACAACATGAGGAAGACAATGATCGACAGTCAAGAGGACCTGGTCTGAGTGTTGGGACAGTAGAACCATCCCGATGAAGTTCCCAACCGAGAGAGTTTACAGACAT